>CM038677.1:835227598-835655078 GCA_021605205.1 Aegilops longissima
GATGAGTACTTATTGTATGCTTGTTGTTTGTCTGCGTTAGATCACCCGGAGTGCGCCGCTTGTTATTTCGAATCTCTAGGACTCACGGATCATCAGCAAGGCAAGTAACACTTGATCATACCCTTTTCTCATACCCAGTTTTATGCATTAGATCTATTCCTCAAACACTTGCATGATTAGGATCTAATTAAATTGTGGGAATTGGGAAGTAGATTGAGGTAGTACCTATTACCTGTTTTACTTATGAAACCTTGGGAGTTACTTCTACGTTTGCTTGTTCATGCCATGCTATGCTAGTAGACGTGGATTGGGTGAGTGAATATCCATGATGATGTGAGATTGTTAATTAATGGTTTATCTAAGGTGGCAACCTAACACACATCTGGGTGGATTGAGGCACCTGGTTTCTATCAGACTTGCTGTATTTCTTGGACCGCCACCCGTGCTCTAAGGGATCATAAGATTTGTCAAACTGAAACTTCCGTGTGCAGCCACAAGCCAATTATGGGCTCTGGCGTAGTTGACTAAGTCGTATGAACTCTTACGGTAGGCTAGCTGATGTAGGGGATGTAGGTTGGTACGGTCTACCCACATGTAAGGTGCAAGCGCTTCTGAAAGACTATGTCTCGGTCATCCGTTTCTCAAACACCATGTAGTGCGAGAACCAAGCGGAGGCGATCGAGTCTTGTGGGGAAAAGTGCGCAAACCTCTGCAGAGTGTAATAAACTAATCATGATTAGCCGTGTCCCCGGTTATGGACAATTTGAGTATCCGGTATTTGATTATCATGTGAATCTCAACATGTTACTTCTAAATAAAAGTTATTGGGTTTTGATGAGTACTTTTAATTGGGATTGAGGATGCTGTCAACCATTCTCAGTGTTTAACAACCACCATGATAGTTAAATAAAATTATTTCTTTGATGTAGGGAAAATCAGCTTTATGCAAATGTAATCAGAGAGCCTTACCACCAGCCATATATGCATGTAGTATAGGCTTATTCATTCATTGCTCTTATGTGTTACATTGCCAAGATATTCCATGTGTTGACCCGTTTTGGCTGCAACTTTTCACGTTGCAGACTTTTCGCATTTACGAGTAAGGTGTTAGGTCGTGGTTCTATACTCAGTGATGCCGTTGGAGTTGATGGACTCGCTTATCTTCCAAGCTTTCATTGTTATTATTAGATGGCCTTAAGCCATATTTTGTATTCAGTTCCCTTGTGGACAACGATGTAATAAGTGTGTGATTGCTACTCTGCTATAAATCCTTCAAGTCTTGTGTGGTGTCAAGATTACGATCCAGTGGATGACACCGAGCACAGAGCGCTAGATCCATTCGGTCTGGTCGCTCTGAGAATGGTATCGAGCACACACGATCGTAGGACACGACCACTAAGTTAAAGCCATAGATCACTCTCTCTTCCCATTTTCTAACTCTCATCTTTTCTACTCTTTAGGATGACGGACGCGAAGATCAAGTACACCCAACCGGATGAAGGCACACCTTTGGATTTCACTTGAAGGAAGTTACCAAGTACCGAACATTGGATTACCAAGTTTCACCGAACTTTCAACGCCACTGCTCAAGAGGAGCGCTGGAAGATTCATGCTCACGTTCCAGGAAGGACATTCGCCCCAATCACCAAGCCTATAGATAGTGTTTTCAGTGCACCCACTTGGAGTCTGGGAAGGAGCATGGCAGCTCACATCACTATGGGACGCATTGGAGAAGTTTATCAAGAAGATCTCAAGGACACCATCTACCAGATTTGCGGACGCCGAGACGACAACTGGGACGTCGTCAACACCAAGAAGGATAGGTCCATTGCAGCTTTCATCCAGGAGTTAAATCAACACATTCGACGCCAGGAGAATCAAATGTGCAATGACATGTTGGAGTTGCAGAAGACGAAGGAAAGGATCATCGAATTGGAAGAAGAACTAAAGACTACACGCAAAGACTACATGGACGAGATCGTAGCTCTGGCAAGACACAATAACGATCTTAAGTACGAGATCGAAGAACTCAAGAAGAAGTTGGCGCTCAGGAATGAAGACCAATATGTCGAACACCCAATCGACTACATCAACATCGACGACACAGATTCGGATCCAAGTGAACCCGATTTTGAAGACGAAGCTGGAGCAGACATCATGGAGTCTTCCACCGGTTCAAATTAGTAGAAGTCCCCCACATATTAGTAGTATTCCCTCCATGTAAACATTATAGTACACGCACTTTTGCGATAGTTAGATCGTTGTAGCCCTTGTTTGATTGAATGAAGTGATTTTGTGTGCATTTGCTCATGTGCATTTGGGTAGTGATTCCTTAGACCTCATTCTATTCTACATTTCTCCTTTTCTAAACCCATCGATGCCTCCAGACGCGACCCGGATTCGCTTTTCCGCCAGAGATCACCCAATTGATCCAGCAGCGAGAATACCCTGATTCAAACATTGGTGCGTAACAACAACAACAACAACAACCCACCGCCACCACCACCACCTGTGGATCATCTGACTCGTTTCCTTAGACTGAACCCGCCGGTGTATTCCAGTAGCACCGAGCCGATTGTAGTAGATGACTGGCTCCACAAGATAGGAAGGGAGCTGACCACTGCAGGATGCACAGATTGTGAAAGAGTGAAGTTTGCAGACATCAGCTTGAAGGACCCGCAGAAGATGGTGGGAGAATTTCACAGCCACTTATCCGTGTAGACACCGCCACATGGGACCAGTTTCAGCAAGCTTTTCGCACAGCCCATGTTTCAGCAGGAGCCATGGCCATGAAGAAGCGTGAGTTTCGCAACTTACGCCAAGGAGGAAGGACTGTTGGCCAGTACGTGGATGACTTTAGCAAATTAGCACGTTATGCCCTGGATGACGCTACTACGATGCAGCTAAACAGAGAAGTTTCTAGAAGGACTGAATGATGAGTTCAGATGCCGTTGATGGTAGCAAGTTTCAACAACTACCAGGAGTTAGTAGACCGAGCTCTCATGATTGAAGGAAAGCAGCAAGAATTGAGAACTGCAAGCGGAAGTATGGACAAGGGAAGTATAACTCGATCCCAAAGAAGCCACGTTATACCCCTAAATCAGGAATTCAGTTTCAGCATACCCATGGAGGAGGTAATTCAGACAACCATAATGGCACCAAGAATGGGAACGGAATGGAGGAAGCAACGACAGAACCGCACCAACCCGCTCTACACCATCCAAGGTAGACCTGAGTCACATCACCGCTTTAAGTGCCGCAAGACTGGGCATTATGCAAATGACTGTCCGTAAGGCGTAATGGAAATGGCAATGGAAGCTCGAAAGAAGCCCAACCCTTTCAACAGGGGACAAGTGAACCACATTGATGTGGAGGAGGTTGAAGATCAGCCGATGCAGAATCGGTAAGTTTTGGTTAAGTCATTTATGCAGCTTGTTCTTTTGATACTGGTGCATCGATTCATACATATCAAGGATTTGTGGATAAGTACAAGTTACCAACCCAAGCCCTTAGGTCACCCATGCTAGTAACCTCACCCGAGCAGAGTACATGGCTAGTAAATGGTGTGATCGATCGCCACTAAGGATTGGACACTATGTTTTCCCTCGCACCTAATAGTTCGGAATCCCAAGGATTGGATGTGATATTAGGTATGGATTGGTTATCAAAGTACGGAGGAAACATAGATTGTACCGCAAGGTCAATTTTGCTCACCACACCAGAAGGAAGAAGGATTAAGTATGTATCACGGCACGAGCCAAGGAGAGCACAAGTTAATTGTTTATCAGGAGTGGTACAGGAAGAAGTACCAGTGGTGAAAGATTATCCTGATGTATTTCCGGAAGAGTTGCCAGGAATGCCGCCGGATAGAGACATCGAGTTTTTGATCGAGCTGTTGCCAGGAACAGGCCCGATATCGAAGCGACCATACAGGATGCCCGCAAAGGATTTGGCAGAAATTAAGAAGCAGATTAAGGAACTATTGGATAAAGGTTTTATTCGCCCAAGTTCTTCACCTTGGGGATCACCCGTATTGTTAGTGGAGAAGAAGGATGGATCGTTGAGGATGGTTGTTGATTATCGTGGATTGAATGAAGTAACAATCAAGAACAAGTACCCACTACCTATGATAAATGATCTGTTTGATCGCTTGCAAGGAGCCAAAGTGTTTTCCAAGATCGACTTGCGATCAGGGTACCATCAGTTAAAGATTCGGGAGCAGGACATACCCAAGACAGCATTTACCACGAGATATGGACTGTATGAGTATACCGTTATGTCATTTGGACTGACTAACGCACCAGCCTATTTTATGAACCTGATGAACAAAGTGTTTATGGAATTTTGGACAAGTTCGTCGTGAGTGTTCATCGATGACATTTTGATTTTCTCGAAGAATGAAGAGGAACACAAGGAACATTTGCGATTGGTTTTGGAGAAACCGAGGAACACCAGCTTGTATGCCAAGTTCAGCAAATGTGAGTTTTGGCTAAAGGAAGTTGGATTTCTGGACATGTTATATCCGGAGAAGGAATAGCAGTTGACCCCACAAAAGTTGAGACCAGAATTAAGTGGGAAGCACCAACGATAGTTGGAGAGATTCGAGTTTCCTTGACTCGCAGGATACTACCAAGATTCATTGAGAATTTCTCAAGGATTGCAAAGCCTATGACTGAACTGTTGAAGAAGGAAAACAAATTCATATGGACTGAGGACTGTGAGGCAAGTTTTCAGGAGTTGAAGAAAAGATTGGTTACCTCACCAGTTTTGATATTGCCAGATCAAACTAAGGATTATGATATGAGATTGCATTATCACCCCGGAAAGGCTAATGTCGTAGCAGACGCATTGAGCCGTAAGAGCCACGTCAATGCCCTAATGATGGGAGGAATACCCAATGAGTTAGCCGAGGACCTTCGAGAGCTATGTTTGGAAATAGTTCCAGAGGCTATGTAGCAGCATTGGAGATTCAATGACATCGATGGACAAAATCGTAGAAGCCCAAAAGGCAGATAAGGAAGTTGCCTCTATAAAGGAGAAAATGAGCAAAGGAAAAGCTAAAGGATTTCGTGAGGATGAGCACGATACCCTATGGTTTGAAGACCGTGTTTATGTGCCCAATGACCCGTAGATCGAAGTTGATTTTGCAAGAAGCCCATGATTCACCCTATTCGATTCACCCAGAAATACCAAGATGTATTTGGATTTGAAGAATATTTTCGGTGGACCGAATGAAGAAGGATATTGCGGAGTATGTAGCAGTTTGCATTTATGTCGAAAGTAAAGGCGGAACATCGAAGCCAGCAGGATTGTTACAACCATTGCCGATACCGAATGGAAGTGGGATAAACTAGGCATGGATTTCATCACAGTTTGCCAAGGACCCGCCAGATATGACTCGATTTGGGTCATAGTCGACTGCTTGACCAAGGTAGCTCATTTCATTCCAGTCAAGACTACCTATAGCAGTGCTAAGTTGGCAAAGATATACATGACCAGAATTGTGTGCTTACACGGAGTTCCGAGGAGCATCGACGTATGAGGAACCCAGTTTACTTTGAAATTTTGGAACCAGCCAGCACGAAACATTGGGAACCCGATTGAATTCAAGACAAGATTCCACCCACGACCGATGGACAGACCGAGAGAGTCAATCAGATTTTGGAGGACATGTCGAGAGCTTGTGCACTAGATTATGGATCTAGTTGGGACGATAATTTGTCAGATGCGAATTTTCCTACAATAACAGCTACCAAACCAGCTTAAAGATGGCACCTTTCGAGGCCTTGTATGGAAGAAGGTGCAGGACACCATTGTCATGGGACGTAAACTGAGATCGCCGCTTGTTTGGACCAGATTTGATTAAGGAGTCCGAACAGAAAGTTAAGTTGATTCGAGACAGGCTCAAGGTAGCCCAGTCCGCATGTAAGAGCTATGCCGATTCAAAGCGCAGCGATTGAGTATGAAGTTGGAGACAGAGTATATCTCAGAGTATCCCGCTTGAGGAGTGAAGCGCTTTGGAGTTAAAGGAAAGTTAGCACCCGCTTCGCTGGACCATATAAGATTTTGCAACGCATGGGAGAAGTTGCGTGATAAGTTGGAATTACCAAGGACTGTCAGAGTTCATGATGTATTCCATGTTTCTCGCTTGAAGAAATGTCACCCGAGATAGCAGAGGTACTGTTAAGAGACACAGTGCACCGGAGGCAATTCAGTTGAAGGATGACTTGACATATGAGGAGAAGCCGCTTAAGATTCTCGATTATGCCAGCAGAGTTACCCGCAGCAAGGTTATCAAGTTTTGCAAAGTTCAGTGGAGCCACCACACCGAGGATGAAGCCACCGGGAAAGAGAGGAAGTTTTGCTTAAGGACCACCTCACCTATTTTCTAGTTAACCCAATCTCGAGGGCGAGATTCATCTTAAGAGTAGGTTTGTAACATCCCAAATTTTCAATTTGGAATGTTATACATTAGGTCATCATGCATATCATATTTTCTCGCATTTTTCCGATCCTAGAAATTTCACGCAACTCAAGGACCCTGGAGAGAGTTGGAAGTTTCATAAATTTCATATTTGGGATCTCTCAAATTTTGAAAATAGGATCATTGGATTATTTAAATTATCTTCATAAAGTTTTTCCTATAAAAAATCTTGAGAGGGAATAATATGACTTTCCCAAACAATTAGGAAAAATGAAGATATTATAAATAAACCAAAATTGGTTTTGGAAGATTTATTTTGCTTAGGCAAAATGAGCATTAAAAATTTTATGCATGTATATTGTTTTAAAGTTCATTTTGTTCGACTCATTTTAGGAGTCGGGAAAATTTGTTTTATTTAATTTGGAGTTCATTTGGTATTTTTTATTTCATTTGGTTTAAAGTTTTATTTAAAAAACGCTACTGGACTGAGGGCCCAGCCTGGCCACCAGCCCCAGCCCAGCCTCCCGGCCCACCTCCTCCTCCTCACTCAGGTGCTCACGCCTTGCCTCCCCCACAAGACGCTCCCGCCGCCTTGAGTCCCGCCTGACCCGCCCCCGACCCTCCTGCCACCCGCCTCCTCTTAACACCTTCCCCCTCTCTCTCACTCGCCACGGAGCCGCCCACCACGCTTGGGATCGACCCGCATTTAAGACGCCATGACGCCCGACGCCGACGCCACCTTGCCAGGACCCCGCCACCCTCGCCTTGAACCCCGCTGAGCCATGCCCACGGGACCTCGCCAGCGATCGCGGAGGTAGCCGCCCGCCACGCCCGATCGGTTTATTCCTCGAACCGTCCGTTTTTTTAAAAAATAATATGTTTGGTTTTTTAGAAAACCTAGATTGGTTTTATTTTTTTTCGGTTTTTATTTAACGGACGCTCACCGAACTGCTCGTTTCAATGAACGCGCTCGTTAGATTCGTTTGTTAACTAACGCTCGCTTTTTAACTCGTTCGTCGCTTTTCTTTTAATCGGAATTAATTCATTATTTTCTCGATTTGATTTCATCTGATTTTCAAAACTGTTTTATTTCTCGCCGCTTATCGGAATCAGTGATTCAAGCGCTGAGTTTCAGATCGAAACCGCCGTTCGATTATCCTACTTTCACAGAGTTTTGCCACTGTGAAATTTTGACCTAATTTCGATTGCTAAACCGAGACGCTCTTCTCGAGTTTCGACTTTCGGAGTTGTTTTGATTTGGTTCTTTTGCAACCAGGGTTCTTAAGTTGAACTTTCTGGTTAGATCTTTTATTCGAGATTTCCCGCATTAGATGAGTACTTATTGTATGCTTGTTGTTTGTCTGCGTTAGATCACCCGGAGGCGCCGCTTGTTATTTCAATCTCTAGGACTCACGGATCATCGCAAGGCAAGTAACACTTGATCATACCTTTTCTCATACCCAGTTTTATGCATTAGATCTATTCCTCAAACACTTGCATGATTAGGATCTAATTAAATTGTGGGAATTGGGAAGTAGATTGAGGTAGTACCTATTACCTGCTTTACTTATGAAACCTTGGGAGTTACTTCTACGCTTGCTTGTTCATGCCATGCTATGCTAGTAGACGTGGATTGGGTGAGTGAATATCCATGATGATGTGAGATTGTTAATTAATGGTTTATCTAAGGTGGCAACCTAACACACATCTGGGTGGATTGAGGCACCTGGTTTCTATCAGACTTGCTGTATTTCTTCGACCGCCACCTGTGCTCTAAGGGATCATAAGATTTGTCAAACTGAAACTTCCGTGTGCAGCCACAAGCCAATTATGGGCTCTGCGTAGTTGACTAAGTCGTGCAAACTCTACGGTAGGCTAGCTGATGTAGGGGATGTAGGTTGGTACGGTCTACCCACATGTAAGGTGCAAGCGCTTCGAAAGACTATGTCTCGGTCATCCGCTTCTCAAACACCATGTAGTGCGAGAATCAAGCGGAGGCGATCGAGTCTTGTGGGGAAAAGTGCAAACCTCTGCAGAGTGTAATAAACTAATCATGATTAGCCGTGTCCCCGTTATGGACAATTTGAGTATCCGTATTTGATTATCATGTGAATCTCAACATGTTACTTCTAAATAAAAGTTATTGGGTTTTGATGAGTACTTTTTAATTGGGATTGAGGATGCTGTCAACCATTCTCAGTGTTTAACAACCACCATGATAGTTAAATAAAATTATTTCTTTGATGTAGGGAAAAATCAGCTTTATGCAAATGTAACCAGAGAGCCTTACCACCAGCCATATATGCATGTAGTATAGGCTTATTCATTCATTGCTCTTATGTGTTACATTGCCCTCAAGATCTTGTCCTCCTCAAGATGGACCACCTTTCTTGATTGTGTTGGGTCGATGGAGACTAGATGATTGCTCCCCCATACTCCACTATGGGTGAGCCACTCTTCGGCACATCTTCACAAGTCCATTGACACCACAATGGATGGCACACTTGATCTCTTCGTGATGCTACACTTGAACTTGCACATGACAATCTTGATGACGATCACTACTTGATGTCATCCTTTCCATGGGTTGTATGATATCTTCCTCTTGACGCAAGCCCATGGACATGTACCTAACCCCACATAGAACTCTCACATAGACCATGGGTTAGTACACAAAGTGCAATGGACAATTCTTACCATACAATATGGGATCACTTGATCCCTCTCGGTACATCTTTTACGCTTTGTGAGTTGATCAACTTGATTCACTATTGACTTAGTCTTGATCAACCTTGAATCTTTCCAACTCTCTTAGTTTGGACGATGTCTTGAAGGTAAACATGAATGATCACACAATCTTCTTCTTCAAGACATGCTTGCAATAAGCTCAACACTCACATGACCCATCTTTGGATAATTCCTTAATAGCACCTTGGTCAACACATAAACTCCTTGAAACCAACACATGGACTTAGTCCATAGAGAATGTCATCGATTACCAAAACCACACATGGGGCCACCGCATGTCCTTTCAATCTCCCCATTTGGGTAATTGATGACAATCACTTTCAAGAGAGTTTATATATGAATTATGCATCACCATGCAATGCAACAACCAATAATGCATGTGTATGAGATGCAAATGCTTAGGAACAAAACCAAAGCAAGGAGAAAACTCTGAAGACTTCTGCACAAAACTGTCTGAAACTTCTCCCCCATTGGCATCGATTGCCAAAATGGGCGAAAAGCTAAGAAGACCAATATAAAAGGTGTTCCTCCAAAATTTGTGTATTTCTCAACAAGAGAGTGGAATGCCATACACATATCCAAAGGTAATACTTGGAGGAAGACCAACTATATTGAGGCACCAAGATTGCAAAAGAATGATATGCCACAAAGACATAACAAAGAAAGAAACAAGCAATCAAGCAATCAAAAGATACAAATTGAAGCAAGCTATCAAAAGATACCAATTGAACCAACTAGACCAATGAACCTACGTGCCACATGAAAAAAGATATTATGATATGAGCAGATGAGTGTTCTAAAGAAACTAGAGAAGCTCCCCGTGATTTGTGCACATCAAGAATTTTTGTATTAGGATACAAAGTGCACAAAATAGGATCATAGCTCCCCCAGAATCAATAGAAACTTACAACAAGTGCAAGTGAGCATATAGGTAACTAAGCCAAGTACTTGCAACAAACACATGGTTGAGTAACAAGTAAAAGAGGAAACTTAAGAATGGGCTCAACCAAAATGATGTGTGTGAGTCAAGGCAATGCACTTGAGAAGACTAATGTACTGGATGAGCATTAAGCATCAACATAGTCTTGAAGTGGAGATACAAGGTGCATGACATGTCCTTCCCACACACACCAAGCAAAGGGGTTCACAAGCACACTCAACATGCAAAAAAATAACCAACGCTTGACAACCCATGGTGAATAAAGAAAGTGAAAGCTATGTCAAGAGGAGGGATACCAATCGAGATGGCAAAAGCCTCATCAAGACAAGCAAGAGACAAAATATCTTCACCACACAAGAGTGCATCAAGATGCAACAAGGTAAGATTCGTACTCAAGGCAAAGCTTTCACGGGGCCACCAAAGAAATAATACAAGAAAGAAAAGATGGACTTGAAAGAAAGGATATCATCTAGATATGCAACTTCTCTCAAGTGTATAAGATTCTAGGTAGACGAAATCATGATGATATATATATCTACAAAGAAGGATGTACACCCGGAATAGTTACAACACAAAGGAACAAGATATCCAAAAGGAAGTCATACATATACCAATAAGATATTTGCTTGGAAGCATAGCACATGGCTAGATATGGTCTTATAGTATATAAATGAATTCCTACCACACACCCATAAAAGACATCACAACTAGCAACATGAGATTATCGTTGAGATGCTTTGAGAAAGGAAACAAGTATCACAAGATGGAATGAAAAACATGCTAAGATGCAACCTACACAAGGTTGAATGCTAGAAAGAATGCATGAAGAGATACTTGTTTCCTAGATATCATTGGAAGGATGTATTAGATACCAATTAAAGGTAGGTAGTAGTTCATTGATCATCCTAGCTTGACTCCAATTAGCACATGATGACACCATCTTCCTTGTGAGTGAGCCGAGCATCCAATGCATCTCCAATTGGTCCTAGAACAACAACACAAACAAATGGTACCCAAACTCATTGGGACCAAAGAGTTAGAGAACCAACAATACATAGGACAACCTCCACATAAATATGTGCATATAGATATGAAAATGAATTTCATGCACATCTCATCCAATTTGAGACTTGGTGGAGTTTCCCTATATATTGGGTCCAAGAAAGAAAGCATGCTAAAATACTACATCAAATTAATATGCATGCTCAAGACTTTCAAGAACCGGTACCATAAGACAAAGAAAACCAAGTGAAGAAAAGATACCAAATGAATAAATCATCACTTGGAGGATATCCATAAAAGATACATTGAGGAATGAGTATCAGTTGATACACACTAAAAAAAGATATCAAACTCCCAAAAGAGAGGATGGTTGCAAACAAACCAAGCTCTCTACAAAGTTTCATGATGGCACAAAGTACCAAAAAGAAAACGGCTTGCCTTCCACCAACACACACTTGATAAGGATCGCAAGATGAGTGTCTTATAGAAAATAGGATAGCTCCCCCAAGACTAGTGCATTATAGAGAATTTGCATTTGAATACAAAATGCACAAGGTGGGATCACCACTTTCACTATATCTAGAAAACACTAGACAAGATCAAGAAATTAACAAGATCCACAAGTGGTATGGAAGACAAAGGGAGTGGATACAATCCTAGGCAAGAGATAAGGCAAATAAAAGCAAAGGCCAATGTAGAGATGATTAATAATTTCTACGACACATAAGTGAGTACCAATTGTCAAAAGACAAGAAGTATTTGGAAATGATTCCCGTTGGTAGATAGCAAGGAAATCCAACATCATCTTCACTCCAAACACAAGCAAATTGCAACTTGTAGAGCTAACATGCCACCTAGGAACAAGATAAATTACAATATCAATTCTAGGTGACAATATCTTAAACGTACACATTTTTTAGGCTTGTCATATGCACATAGCACATTACTTCCCCATAATGTGATACCAATTAAAGATAGACAAGAGGCAATTAAAAGGATCCAACAAGAGATAATTAATGGACTATTTAGAATTTGAATTTCTGATGAGAAGACATACCACATAACGACTAGATAATCTTGTAATATCAATACTAGATGGTATTACTCATGTCCACACATTTATAGGATTGTGAGGTGCACAAAGCACATAACTCCCCCATAATGGGATATTCCATTAATCTCTCACAAGAGCCAACTAAGATACAACCAAGATGCGCAAAGGCTCAACGAACGACACACATGTACATGAAGTGCAAACCAACATACATATACTTGATTACTCAAGATAAGCAATTTGGAGACACAACATATACAAACAGATGTAAGGAACAAAACCAAAACATGCAAAGGGGCAAGTAGCTTTCAATGTAAACAATTTAAGTACAAGTTACCGCAAGGAGGCACATTGGGTATGAGATGGAAACTTGATAATCCGAATGACTTGGCTTGAGGCAATATGAATGATGAAGACCCCTTAATTCTTCATAATGTAGCCAAGTCTCCAATGACCTCCAACAACACCTATTGATCAAGTATGAGCTAGTTGGTCCCCAACCAAGTTGGGTCCTAAGAGGTTAGTCACAACCGGCTTGGCTACCCAAATGGTTCTTTTCTTGACACCACTTTGAGTACCAACAAATTTGGCAAACACATTGCCAACCTTATCCTTCCCAAGAGAATAGATATCATCAATTAGAATAGGGTTGGATAAGGTACCATTCGTGCATGAAGAAGCGACCTGACCTTTTTCACGACATAGGTAGCAACGTCTACTCTTTACTTTCTTTTCACTTGATTTCTCAACTTGAGAAGCATTAGCTTGAGTTTTCTTGGGAAGAGGCCTTTCTTCAACTTGAGGTTGAGAATGAGAGTGAACTTGTGGCTGCTTCCCTTGTTGCTTGTCACTAATGGCCTTCTTCTTCAAAGGGCAAGATCTAACATGATGCCCTTCAATTTTGCACTTGAAGCAAATAATCTTGGCCGAATTCTTGAGTTGTTCTTGGCCCTTATTCTTGTTGCTCTTGGACTTCTTCTTCTTCTTTTTGGAGTTGAATCCAAGTCCACCTTTGTCATTGGGGGATTTTTGCACACTCAAGATATTGTTGAGTGTGGATTTCCCTTCATGACACTTGTCCAAGTCTTTCTTCAAAGAAGTGACTTGGGCCTTGAGCTCTTTGATTTCCTCTACATGGTTAGTATCAACACAAGTACTAGAGGAAGTATAAGCTTCAATGTTAGAGCAAAAAGGCAAGCAAAGTAATTCATCACTAGAAGTACCAATGTTATGAGTAGATGAATTACAAGTACTAGCACATGGCAATATAGCATTTTGACTAGACATAGTGCTTATGTCCACATGAGACTCACTAGATGTTACCTTAGTAATCATAGCCTCATGAGCTAACTTTAGCACCTTATGGGATACTAGAAGATCATCATGAGAGCTTGCAAGCTTTACATGACTTTCTTCCAATTTCCCATAATTGCGAGATAGCAACTCAAGTTGAGCCCTTAGCTCAACATTCTCCTTCAAAATGGATGCTTCACTAGAAATAGAGTTAGTAGCACAAGCATCATCATTAACAACAAGAGGATAAGGAAACTTGGCAAGATCTTTCGAATATGATGCTTTAAGTTGTGCATGAGACTCGGTGAGTTTGATGAGCTCACTCTTAATGACCCTTGAGCCATTTTCGAGGTGCCCAAAGTCCTCAAGGAGTTTAGCATGCGCAACTTCAAGCTTCTCATTTTTAGTTTCAAAAACATTGGCCACTTCAAGAGCTCTATCATGAGATTCCTTCACTCTAGATAATTCTAGAGCAAAAGTCTCCTCAAGAGATCCCTCGGTGGTTTGTCAAGTTCGAGAGCTTGGGAGAGTTTCGCGATCTCATTAGCATAATCATGCTCATGACCTTCCATTTTATCAATGGTGACCTCATGCTCCTCAAGACGAGATTCCAACTCATCAATATATTTCTTGCCCTCAATAGCAATAGACATGATTTCCATGAAGTTGGAACGAGCAATTTTATTCTTAAGAAGAGCTTTAAAAATCATTTCCCCTTAATTTTAAGGAGGCAACATCATCATTCTCTTCATCATAATCAACATCATCATCACTCTTTCCATCATCAATATCATCACAAGATATATTGGGATTCAAAGTGGAGATACCTTTGAAGCCTTGGCCATAAGGCAAAATGCAATAGATGATGATGTAGGATCCCTTGAAGCACCATTCAAGACCACATCTTGTTCCATGGAGTGCTGGGTTTACTCTACATTGTTAGCACAACAACTCGAGGAAAAACATGCATTTTTATTATGGCAACAAGATATAGCAAGCATATCATCACGAGATTTAGTCAAGCAATTTCTACATGATACGCAAGGACTATCAACACAAGCATGTGAAACATGTAAGGTGCTAGAAGTGTTAAAGTCCAAAGATGAAGCATTTCAATAAGAAAGTGATGGAGGATTATCAACAATAAGCATACTATCACCATTGCAATGACCAACACTACTCATCATATCATTACCTTGTGGCAAACCACATGTAGGTGAAGTAGAAGAAGTTGAGAAGACTATACGACTGGAGGTGGAGGGAGAACAATCATCCCCACAAATCTTGGACACGCCATATTTATCTTGAAGCTTTTTCCACAACTCAGGAGCATCCCGGAACGGCATGAGTTGAAATATAACTACATTGCTCAAAACATCGAAAAGCACATTAGAAGCTTGAGCATTGAGATAAGAGTTTTTCTCATCCTCTAAAGATAATCTTTGGGGATCCTTTGGAGGAGAAAAACCCATATCTACAATTCACTCTAAATTTTGGTCCATGACCCTAAAGAGATTAAGCATGCGAATTACCCAAACATCAAAATTTGTTCCATCGAAACTAAGAATGTCAGAGAATCCTAATCCCCTAGTCGACATCTTTACTCTCTAGGCGGTTAAGCCTAACAAAGAGAGACGAGGCTCTGATACCAATTCAAAGATCGTGGTTGTCACCTAGAGGGGGGGTGAATAGGCGCTTTAAAATAATTACGGTTGAGGCTTGAACAAATGCGGAATAAACCTAGCGGTTAATTTGTCAAGCACAAAACCTACAACAACTAGGCTCACCTATGTGCACCCACAACTTATGCTAAGCAAGAAAACTACTTAGGTGATAGCAAGATATATGACAAGAAACAATATGGCTATCACAAAGTAAAGTGCATAAGTAAAGGGCTCGGATAAGAGATAACCGAGGCACGCGGAGATGACGATGTATCCAAGTTCACACCTTGCGGATGCTAATCTCCGCTTGGAGCGGTGTGGAGGCACAATGCTCCCCAAGAAGCCACTAGGGCCACCAGTAATCTCCTCACGCCAAGACAATGCAAGATGCCGTGATTCCACTCAGGGACCCTTGAGGGCGGTCACGAACCCGCATAAATGGCAACCCTTGGGGCGGTCACCGAACCCGTACACTTTGGCTACCCTTGATGGGCGGTCACCGATACCATCAAATTGCTCGAGGCGATCTCCACAACCTAATTGGAGACCCGACTCTGCCCGGAGCTTTACACCACAATGATTGAGCTCAACACCACTAACTGCCTAGGGCGCCCAAGCACCCAAGAGGAACAAGCTCAAGGGCACCAAGCACCCAAGAGTAATAAGCTTCTCAACTTGTAACTTCCACGATCACCGTGGAGAACTCAAACCGATGCACCAAATGCAATGGCAAGGGCACATGGAGTGCCCAAGTCCTTCTCTCTCAAATCCCACCAAAGCAACTAATGCTAGGGAAGAAAATGAGAGGAAGAACAAGAAGGAGAACACCAAGAACTCCAAGATCTAGATCCAAGGGGTTCCCTCACATAGAGGAGAAAGTGATTGGTGGAAATGTGGATCTAGATCTCCTCTCTTTTCCCTCAAAACTAGCAAGAATCCATGGAGGGATTGAGAGTTAGCAAGCTCAAGAAGGTCAACAATGGGGAAGAACACGAGCTCAAAGGATAAGGTTCAATGGGGAAGAAGACCCCTTTATAGGTGGGGAAAAATCCAACCGTTATGCTCACAGCCGCACCGAGCGGTAGTACCGCTTGACATCACGGTACTACCGCTAGGGTAGCGGTACTATCGCTAAGGGTAGCGGTACTACTGCTATGAAGCGGTACTAAAAATTACATCCGTGCCTACCACCGCTGGACTTGTGATGAGTTTTGGTCCCAAGCGAAGTAGCCACGGAAGTAGCCACGGAAGTAGCCATGTAGTACTGCTCCAAGCGGTAGTATCGGCTCCCAAGAGCGGTAGTACCGCTCCCAAGGGCGGTAGTAAAATTTACTTCGCTCCTACCCATGTAGTACCACAGCAGCCTTTCGAACACCAAAACTACCACAACTTCTGCATTCGGACTCAATTCGACGAAACCAAGTTTGTTGGAAAGCTAGCGACAAGAGCTAACACAATATTGATAGAAATATCAATAAGAAGCAAATGAGAAAAGGCCCAAAATAAAATGGTGAGAACCTCAAGCTTGTCATCAAGATGACCATAAGCTCTAAGACTCACAAAGAGAACCAAACAACAACCAAGAAACATGATGCAAGGATGCAATGGTTTGAGCTCGACAAACGATACGATCAAGCTACTCACTTGAGAGCCCCCTTGATAGTACGGCTATCGATCCTATAACCCGTCTCCCAACTACCACCATGAGACCGGTAAAATAGAAAACCTATCAAGGGCAAACCTTTGCCTTGCACATGATCCACTTGAGCTAGATGATGACGATCTTGTCCTCCTCAAGATGGACCACCTTTCTTGATTATGCTGGGTTGATGGAGACTAGATGATTGCTCCCCCATACTCCACTATGGGTGAGCCACTCTTCGGCACATCTTCACAAGTCCATTGACACCACAATGGATGGCACACTTGATCTCTTCGTGATGCTACACTTGAACTTGCACATGACAATCTTGATGACGATCACTACTTGATGTCATCCTTTCCATGGGTTGTATGATATCTTCCTCTTGACGCAAGCCCATGGACATGTACCTAACCCCACATAGAACTCTCACATAGACCATGGGTTAGTACAAAAGTGCAATGGACAATGCTTACCATACCATGGGATCACTTGATCCTCTCGGTACATCTTTTACGCTTTGTGAGTTGATCAACTTGATTCACTCTTGACTTAGTCTTGATCAACCTTGAATCTTTCCAACTCTCTTAGTTTGGATGATGTCTTGAAGGTAAACATGAATGATCACACAATCTTCTTCTTCAAGACATGCTTGCAATAAGCTCAACACTCACATGACCAATCTTTGGATAATTCCTTAATAGCACCTTGGTCAACACATAAACTCCTTGAAACCAACACATGGACTTCAAGAAATGCCTATGGACAAATCCTTCAAATATAACTCAATGCAACTATTAGTCCATAGAGAATGTCACCAATTACCAAACCACACATGGGGGCACCGCATGTCCTTTCACCGATGCATGCCTTCATCCACAACGTGTCCCCGGCCTGCAAGCCTAGTCGGCGCTTTGTCAACTTCGTCTTCGTCCGCTCACACATGCTCGGTGCTGGCAACACGACGCGCGCCTTCGTCTATGATGTGTCCACGGGCTTGACAAACCCTCACGCGACCTGTCGTCAACACCATTGTCTTCCCAGCGCACCACTACTTCGACATCATTGCGCCAATGACTAACACGGTGCCTCCTCGTGCCCCCAGATCCACGGCGACTATCTCGACACCGGCTACCCCGACTCGACATCAATCACGGCGTTCTTCGCACGACTACCTCGACCACGGCTACACCACCCATGCTCTCAGCTACCTCGACAACGGCACAAAGGGCTATCATCCGCTTGAGCAACTCGTCGGCTTCCTCTATAGTCAATGCATCCGCGACGCAACACCGTCCACGACGCTTTCGCTACGACTGCGGGGGTATATCAGCCCGTCGGCTGCTATTCTCTCCAATCTGACCGTCCGCGACGCTCCTGTTGTTCACAACGCTACCGCTACGACTGGGGGGGGGGGTGTTAGAGATATATTTGGGATACATGTATTTTGTAGTTTAGGATTTATAATCCATCGCCTACCTTATCTCCAGGAGAGGCTTCTTGCCCTCCAATTCTTGTACTCAATATATACTCGCCGAGGCTCAATAATAAATCCATCGTATTCCACCAAATCTCTATTCCTTCTAACACGGAGGAGGAGTTGGAGGAGGAGGAGGAGGAGGATAAGCCGGAGGAGGAGAATGTGGGGGACGCTGGCGACGGGGATCTGCAGGCGGAGGAGCAAGCCATCCTCGATTATCTCCGGTCAGAATCGGCTGCGGAGGCAAGACGCCATCGCCGGAAGGAGATGGAGGTGCAAGAGGCCTCGGAGGAGGTGGAGATGTTCGCTAACATGGATGAGGTCGAGGAGAAGGAGGATGAGCTGAGCCTCTTACCCGCTGCTGGCCCAGCCGGCGCCTGCACCGTTGTCGTGGACATCTCCGACGACAAAGAGTAGCTAGGGTAGTATGTAGGATTCCTTTTGCATGCTTTTTATGGATTTAGGGATAAAATATGAGAGAGGCGGATACAAAGTGGCTAATTTGAGGCGCGAATTTGTAAAGTCCGCTGTAGATGCTCTTAGGATATTACTCTGGGATGTTACAGTAGAGAGGTAGAGATAATTGTAAAAGAAACTGTCACCGCTGCACATTCAGATCTTAATCGTAATCATTTGATTAATTCAAACCAAGTGCTTGCTTAGAGGAGCACCTTAAACTGTTTTTTTTTCTGTTAGAAAGGCTAATTTGGAGGAGCACCTTTAACAGATTTTTGTCTGTTGGAAAGTAGTGCTGCTCCCGGTACACTTTGAACTGACCAGTTTTCCCCGGCCGCGAAAAGAAAACTGGACCAGGTTTCATCAGGGAGAAAGTGAAGGGCACCATCGATCACACACGCTGCGTACGCATGACCAATCGATGTTGTTTCTCGAAACACATGCACCACGTCGTGTTTTGTATTTTGCCCTTAATCTGCAGCCCGTCCGTCGACCACACAGCCAAGATTTAAGCCACTGCGGCGCCGTCGGTGGTCGTCGTTGCGGGCATATATGATGGCCAGGCGGAATGCCCGACGTGCTCGTCTCCTCCGCACCGACGACGGCAGCAGCTAGGCCACGCTGCAAATTGGTATTGTCCACATGGCATATTTTTCCGTGAAGTGCCGTGGCAAATTTCTGATGAAGAAAAAATCATATGACAAATTCAAAAACATGATATAGAAAAATCATATGGCAAAATCAAAACATGGCATTTTTTTTTGATAGAAAGACTGTAAGGGGAACCCCTACAGTATACTTGGTGCAACAAACCCAAATTGCAAGTACCATATGTTGAACCTGGGTGGTGGGAAAGCATCAACCCTCCCCACCACATGGCATTTTTATTAGTCAAACATAGATTTTAGAGGAAATTGTATTGGTTACATGGCATCTTTGAGTGAGGTGGCATGGGCAAATTTGTGAAAAAGAAATCATATGGAAAATCCAAAACATGGCAGAAAAGCATATGGCAAATTCATAAACATGGAAGTTTTTATTTCGTGGAAATTGTATCTGGTCACATGGCATTTTTTGTGTGTAGTGGCATGGTAAAACTATCAGGCATCAATAAGTTCTTGTTGGAATGATTTTTAAGCAATTAGTTTGTTTTGACATAGTACCAACTCATGAAGATTTGAATGCAAATCTTTTATTTTTCTTGCCAAGGCAAATCTCTGTACTAGGTCTATGGCAAGCTCACATGTGCAAAAAATGTTCGCATGGGAAATAATGCTTTAACATAGCAATTTCCTAGAATGTTCCCTAATGTCCACATGTGAAAATAATGTTTTAGACATGGCAAATTCATAGACTTATCATGGCATATAATGGTTTAACACATGTAAATTCTCATATAGGTTTTTTAGTAAAAGTCTCATATAGGTAGCATGGCATTTTGATTTTTAGGCCATGGCAATCTAAATTGTTAGACCATGCCATTTCCATTAACCAGACCATGGTAGTTTTATTATATGTAGCATGATATTTTTATTGTTTACACCATGGCAACTTTATTATTTTGGAACATGACAAATTTATTAAACTTAGCATGCCATTTTTATTTCTGAACACACCTTGGTAAATTATTTTATACAAACTATTTTTTATATTTTTATCAACATGTCATTTTTATGCCTTCTCAAAGGCACAAAGTTGTTTTTTACACTATTTTTTGCCATGATGTCAAACTTACACACATTTTGCCATTAACATCAGTTTTTTAGCATCATGGCTGTTTTTTTTTGTGTGCATCATGGCAAATTTATAATACATAGCATGTCAAATTATTTTTATCATGGCATTTTTTAGATTTTATAGATACCACAACATTTTTTTTTTGAACTTGTGGCAAATTTACCTACTGTAGCATCACAAATATATGGGAATTGTGATTTGTTTCTTGGTTTTAGATCATAGTAAGTTTACTAAACTTGCCCATTTTTATAAATTTGCTTTTCTGAGCAAATCTATGAAAAAATTATTACTAATAACATGGCATTTTTATAGCATGGTATTTTTAATATTAATAACATGGCATTTCTTTATTTTTGAGAGGATGGCATGTTTCTTATTAAGAGGATGACATATTTATTATTGAGCGTATGAAATTTTTATTACTAAGTAACATGGCATTTTTATTAATAGGATAATATTTTTGTTACGGGCGGTCATTGGTAATTGTTTCAAAGTTTTGTTCTTATTTTCAGTAATGGGGTGTTGGATGGCATTGTCCATGTTATTTTATCTAAATTTCATCATGTCAATTTTTTTCATTTTCTGTAATTTGTGTTTTTAATGTACAACACCTAATCATTTTGAACATGACAGCATTTTAATTATGTGCATCATGGTATTTTTTAATGTTATTGTAGCTTTCTAGAATGATGCTCATACCAGTTTTTAAGTTTTGACACTGTGTAATAGGAAAATGGCCTTATTTGGCCCAACTTGGAGGCCCGCGGACGTGCCTGGATGAGGGATGGTTTGCTAGGTGGGTCCCTTATAGAACGGTTTCGTTCGCAAGACCGGCAATTTTTCAAAAACATGAGGGGTTGTTTGGTTTTAGGGCTAGCAATGCCACACTTACCATACAATATTGTCAAACTTGCATAAGTTAGCACTTTAAAATGAGAGCCACAAGTTGACAAGCCTAAAAAAATCTTGCCATGTATTTAAATGTATGGGATGTGGAACCCTAGTGTGGCTTGCCTAAAATGTGGCTTGAACCAAACATCCACCTAAATTAATCAAACTTGCGTAAACTTAGGTGTTGCAACTTTAGGCAAACTTAGTCTCAAACCAAACCTCTGAACTAAGACAAATTTGCCATGTTCACTAACTAAATTTGCCATCCGCAACCTACATAATTGGCAAGGGGGGTTTCTAAAAACAATGAGACCAACCCAAGGGCTTACCCTCGCTGGCATTTATTTATAGGAGAAACTACGCGAGCATCACGCCCCAAGCCGAGACTTGAACTTGGGTGGCTAATGCAACCTTAGCTACCCAGCCAACATGTCAACACCCCGTCCTTGCAAGGGGGGATTCTTGAAACAAGTATGTAAACATAAGAACAAACTTTTTAGGCTTTTTCACCCATGGGACCTAATTTTAATTTGTTACAGGGCGACACGTTTTGAAGGTACGGCCCTGGGAGCAACATTTTAACTGTTTTTTGCTTTTTTTTAAGAACAATGCTGGCGCTTATATATAGAGGCATATATTCATCCTTATGAATATACGCATGCAACTCTATCCTATGAGCACCTTCAATAGACTGAGCCGGCATATAATTTTAAGATTGACGGTCACCAGAACTTTTCATAGTCGTCCGAACGCCTTCATCACTAAACGCCGCATCGTCGTAAATTTTAAAATAAATCCAGAAATAATGTGAGCAGGATGAATCCTCATCACGCCAGAATACCACTGTCCTTCTAACCATCCAACCACGTATTGATTTGCCTTTTTTTTTTTGTCTGTTGGAAAGTAGTGCTCCGAGTACACTTTGAACTGACGAGTTTTCTCCCCGGCCGCGAAAAGAAAAACTGACCAGGTTTCAGGGGAGAAAAGTGAAGGAGCACCATCGATCACACGCGCTGCGTACGCATGATCGATGTCGTTTTTCGACACACGACTTTGTTTGCGTGCGTGCATATATCTGCGCTCCAACATTTTGCGTGCAGCTCCGGCCGGAGATCACTGGCGCCGTCGGTGCGTGACGTGAGTGCGTACATGGTGGCGGGGTTTCTGCTGGAGAGTGAGGTGTCCGACCTCTGCATCGGCAAGCCGCCGATCAGGTGGCTGCCGCCCTCGTCCACCGTCGCCCGCGCCGTCGCCGAGCTCGAGGCCGACGGGGGGCCGGGCGCCGCCGTCGCCGTGTGGGACGGTCAGGCGGGGGCGGCCGTGGCGGGCAGGGTGCGCATGGCCGACGTGCTCCTCTTCCTCTGCGTCCACGACGGCAGCAGCGACGCCACGCTCGCTGACCTCCTGGCAGCTGCCGGGGCGCCGCCCGTCCGCCGCGTGGAGCCCGACGCGAGGTTGGTGGCGCGCACGCGTCCCTCCCTTGGACCTCCACGTACGTGTACGCTGCTCCGCCAGCTCTTTCTTAATGAGGTTAGCTTGTTTGCTTGTGGGCAGCGTGCTGGAAGCGGTGGACGCGCTGCTGGGCGGCGCGCAGAGCCTCGTGGTGCCCATCCGCGACAGCCGGCACCGGCCGGCGCAGCTAGAAGCAGAGTCGATGTGCTGGGTCACGGTGGAGGACGTGGTGCGCTTCTTCCTCGGCTCCGTCGCGCTCTTCTCGGAGACCGCCTTGCGCTCCGTCTCCGACCTCGGCGCCGTCCGCCCGGCCCGCAGCGTGCTCGCCGTTGCGCCTGGAGATGACACGCTCCCCGCCACCGAGCCGCTCCTTCGCGCGGCCCTGGCGACGCACGCGTCAGTCGCCGTGGTGTCCGGTCGCTGCCTAGTCGGCGAGATCTCGCCGTTGACGCTCTGCTCCTCGCTCGCCGCGCTCTCGCCCATGTCCTTGGTCGACTCTGCCCGCGCCCCGCGAGAAGCCGCCCTCGGGCCCCGCCTCCGCAGCCGCAACCTGCACGGCGTGCTGGACCTCCTCAACGCCGGCGGCCGCGACCTGCCGTCCCCGTCCTCTTCCTCTTCGTCCTCCTCGTCGAGCGCATCCTCCTCCTCCTCTTCGTCCGACGGCGAGGACGAGGACGAGAAGCGCGTCATCTCGGCTTTCACGAGCACGGGTCGACAAGCCAACTTCCCGGCGCGGTGGAGGAAGGGGGTCATCGCGTGCCGGCGGGGCAGCTCGCTGGTGGCGGTGATGGCGCAGGCGGTCGCGCACCGCGTGACGCAGGTGTGGGTGCTGGAGGACGGGCCGGAGGGGGAGGAGCTGGTGGGCGCCGTCGGTCTCCTGGACGTGCTCCGGGTGCCCGCCGCCACCTCCTTCGCGCACCGCCCGCGCACACTATGGCAGAGTAATCTCGGCTCCTCCGGGAATGCAAGAATTTCACCAACTCTTTATCCGATGAAAACACCGTGAATGAAACTTGAAGCAAGGCAGTTAAGGGTTGTAAAGTGAGGCGATTTCCTGATTACTGTCTAATCCTTTTGAGCCTGCTAGATAGATGGCTGTTAAGTGTTGGACGTTTAGCTTCCTTACTTTCTGGCTAGCGTTTTTTTCTCAAAAGGGGGCAAAAGAGAAAGAAAATTAGTCAGCTGACCTCTGATTCAAGTGGGTAAAACAAGAATTATTAAAAAAAAATCCTATACACAAAGCACAAATAAGTAGGCTCTACAGTGGCATAACAAGATCCCAAATGCACATCTTCATGTTGTTTACCTTTGGTTTAACCATGTTTATGTTTCTAAAAAACATGTTTATAAGTATTCAAGTACTTCTTTAATTATTAACCAATCACCCAAGACTCAAGTTTATAGAATTCTTTTGATTTAGTAGTAGTACTCTCAAGAAACTTTTATAAGAGAGTTTAGACCACTACTGATTTAAACGCTCTTATAAATGTTCACAAAGGAGTACTTTGTCTTACGGAAATGCTAACGCCCACACGTGTGGCCGCTCATCATCTCGACCATACGCAAGCATCACCGCTGGCAACTTTGTGCGAATCTTGGCATAATCCGTCGGTTTTCGCGCCAGTAGGACGAGGCGCTGCAGCGGTGTGCGAGGCAGTTCGCCTCACGTTGGTTGCCCTCCCGCTGGTCAGCGGTTGCCACTGGGCGCAGCGCTGAACTGCTATGGGCCCGCACGCCACGCCCGACCGCTGTTGACGCCAAACACGCCGCACACCTCTGCCCCTCTCCCTCACGGTTCCATTTGCTCACCTCGCACCGCATTTATCGACACAACCCACTCGCATTTCAAACCATTGAGGGAAGGCGAGGGGAAGGCGACGACGGAGGCGGAAGAATCGACGGTGTTCACGGCCGCGGTAGTGCTCGCTGAACGGAGCGGCTTCGCCGAGCGCCATGGTTGAAGGTAATGCTCGCTACAACTCTCGCAATCCTTCCTGCATTTTCCCTTCCCTTCTTGTTCGATTCCTCGATCGAGATTCAGAGAGATTCAGCGATTCGCAATGCGTCGCCTTCGCCGCGCTAAGTCGCCTCGCTAGCTGTTTTGGTGGCATCAAGGCAAGCTTCACGCTGCCCGCCAAGGCGGCATCGCCGGTGTGCTTATGCTCTGTCCGAGGCACGCACTAGTCTTGCCTTTGGATTGGGCAGGTGTCTCCGGTTTGTTTGATGCGCATTGGTTCAATTTGTGTTTGCAATCAGTCTGGGGAGAACTTTGACGTTGAATTTGAAGTCGATGTAGTTGCCATTGAACCCTAGATCTAGTTAGTTGGGTTTTGAAACTGTAGTATGAGGCTAACTTGGTAGTTTGATTAACTATCATGATTGTATGGCAACTAACTTCCTGAACAAATTGTTGTGGAACGTTGCAGAAAATTAAAATTTTTCCTACGGTTTCACCAAGATCCATCTATGAGTTCATCTAAGCAACGAGTCAAGGGAGTGAGTTTGCATCTACATACCACTTGTAGATCGAGTGTGGAAGCTGCTCAAGGATGGTGATGAGGAGTCAGATTGCCGTGATTCGGATCACCGATGACCAAGTGTCGAACGGACAGCACCTCCGCTCAACACACGATGGTATGCAGACGACGCCTCCGCCTTGATCCAGCAAGGAGGAAGGAGAGGTTGAGGAAGACAGCTCCAACGGCAGCACGACGGCGTGGTGTTGTTGGTGTAGCAAGAATCCGGCTGTAGCCGCCAAGCACGCACGGAGGAGGAGAGGTGTTGGGGAGGGAGGGCTGCGCCTTGGCTTGTGTATGCAGCCCTCCCTCACCCCTCTATTTATAGGGGAAAGGGCAGGTCCGCCCCTCTAGATGGGAATCTAGAGGGGCGGCGGCCAGGAGGTGGCTTGCCCCCAAGCGGGCGCCTCTAGGGTTCCCCCAAACCCTAGGCGCAAGGGCCCAAGGGGGTGCGGGAATGAAGACCAATATGTCGAACACCCAATCGACTACATCAACATCGACGACACAGATTCGGATCCAAGTGAACCCGATTTTGAAGACGAAGCTGGGCAGACATCATGGAGTCTTCCACGGTTCAAATTAGTAGAAGTCCCCACATATTAGTAGTATTCCTCCATGTAAACATTATAGTACCGCACTTTTGCGATAGTTAGATCGTTGTAGCCCTTGTTTGATTGAATGAAGTGATTTTGTGTGCATTTGCTCATGTGCATTTGGGTAGTGATTCCCTTAGACCTCATTCTATTCTACATTTCTCTCCTTTTCTAAACCCATCAGATGCCTCCGAGACGCGACCCGGATTCGTTTTCCCGCCAGAGATCACCCAATTGATCCAGCAGAGAATACCCTGATTCAAACATTGGTGCGAACAACAACAACAACAACAACCCACCGCCACCACCACCACCTGTGGATCATCGACTCGTTTCCTTAGACTGAACCCGCGGTGTATTCCGGTAAGAGCACCGAGCCGATTGTAGTAGATGACTGGCTCCACAAGATAGGAAGGAGCTGACCACTGCAGGATGCATGATTGTGAAAAGAGTGAAGTTTGCAGACATCAGCTTGAAGGACCCTTGCAGCAGACATGGTGGGAGAATTTCACACCACTTATCCGTGAGACACCTGTCACATGGGACCAGGTTTGACAAGCTTTTCGCACAGCCCATGTTTCAGCAGGAGCCATGGCCATGAAGAAGCGTGAGTTTCGCAACTTACGCCAAGGAGGAAGGACTGTTGGCGATGCGTGGATGACTTTAGCAAATTAGCACGTTATGCCCCGGATGACGTTGCTACGGATGCAGCTAAGCAGGAGAAGTTTCTAGAAGGACTGAATGATGAGTTCAGATGCCGTTGATGGTAGCAAGTTTCAACAACTACCAGGAGTTAGTAGACCGAGCTCTCATGATTGAAGGAAAGCAGCAACAATTGAGAACCATAAGCGGAAGTATGGACAAGGGAAGTATAACTCGGATCCCAAAGCGAAGCCACGTTATACCCCTAAATCAGGAATTCAGTTTCAGCATACCCATGGAGGAGGTAATTCACACAACCATAATGGCACCAAGAATGGGAGCGGGAATGGAGGAAGCAACGACAGAACCGCACCAACCCGTCTACACCATCCAAGGTAGACTGAGTCACATCACACTTTAAGTGCCGCAAGATGGGCATTATGCAAATGATCTATCCGAAGGCCGAATGGAAATGGCAATGGAAGCTCTGGAAAGAAGCCCAACCCTTTCAACAGGGGACAAGTGAACCACATTGATGTGGAGGAGGTTGAAGATCAGCCAGATGCAGTAATCGGTAAGTTTTTGGTTAAGTCATTTACTGCAGTTGTTCTTTTTGATACTGGTGCATCGCATTCATACATATCAAGGGGATTTGTGGATAAGTACAAGTTACCAACCCAAGCCCTTAGGTCACCCATGCTAGTAACCTCACCCGGAGCAGAGTACATGGCTAGTAAATGGTGTGATCGACTGCCACTAAGGATTGGACACTATGTTTTCCCCTCAGACCTAATAGTTCTGGAATCCCAAGGATTGGATGTGATATTAGGTATGGATTGGTTATCAAAGTACGGAGGAAACATAGATTGTACCGCAAGGTCAATTTTGCTCACCACACCAGAAGGAAGAAGGATTAAGTATGTATCACGGCACGAGCCAAGGAGAGCACAAGTTAATTGTTTATCGAGTGGTACAGAAGAAGTACCGATGGTGAAAGATTATCTGATGTATTTCCTAAGAGTTGCCGGGAATGCCGCGGATAGAGACATCGAGTTTTTGATCGAGCTGTTGCGAGAACAGGCCCGATATCGGCGACCATACAGGATGCCCGCAAAGGATTTGGCAGAAATTAAAAGCAGATTAAGGAACTATTGGATAAAGGTTTTATTCGCCCAAGTTCTTCACCTTGGGGATCACCCGTATTGTTAGTGGAGAAGAAGGATGGATCGTTGAGGATGGTTGTTGATTATCGTGGATTGAATGAAGTAACAATCAAGAACAAGTACCCACTACCTATGATAAATGATCTGTTTGATCGCTTGCAAGGAGCCAAAGTGTTTTCCAAGATCGACTTGCGATCGGGGTACCATCGATTAAAGATTCGGGAGCAGGACATACCCAAGACAGCATTTACCACGAGATATGGACTGTATGAGTATACCGTTATGTCATTTGGACTGACTAACGCACCAGCCTATTTTATGAACCTGATGAACAAAGTGTTTATGGAATTTTTGGACAAGTTCGTCGTAGTGTTCATCGATGACATTTTGATTTTCTCGAAGAATGAAGAGGAACACAAGGAACATTGCGATTGGTTTTGGAGAAACCGAGGGAACACCGATTGTATGCCAAGTTCAGCAAATGTGAGTTTTGGCTAAAGGAAGTTGGATTTCTCGGACATGTTATATCCGGAGAAGGAATAGCGATTGACCCCACAAAAGTTGAGACCGTAACCAAGTGGGAAGCACCAACGACAGTTGGAGAGATTCGGAGTTTCCTTGGACTCGCAGGATACTACCGAAGATTCATTGAGAATTTCTCAAGGATTGCAAAGCCTATGACTGAACTGTTGAAGAAGGAAAACAAATTCATATGGACTGAGGACTGTGAGGCAAGTTTTCAGGAGTTGAAGAAAAGATTGGTTACCTCACCAGTTTTGATATTGCCAGATCAAACTAAGGATTATGATATGAGATTGCATTATCACCCGGAAAGGCTAATGTCGTAGCAGAACGCATTGAGCCGTAAGAGCCACGTCAATGCCCTAATGATGGGAGGAATACCCAATGAGTTAGCGAGGACCTTCGAGAGCTATGTTTGGAAATAGTTCCGAGAGGCTATGTAGCAGCATTGGAGATTCGATCGACATCGATGGACAAAATCGGAGAAGCCCAAAAGGCAGATAAGGAAGTTGCCTCTATAAAGGAGAAAATGAGCAAAGGAAAAGCTAAAGGATTTCGTGAGGATGAGCACGATACCCTATGGTTTGAAGACCGTGTTTATGTGCCCAATGACCCGTAGATCGGAAGTTGATTTTGCAAGAAGCCCATGATTCACCCTATTCGATTCACCGGAAATACCAAGATGTATTTGGATTTGAAGAATATTTTACGGTGGACGGAATGAAGAAGGATATTGCGGAGTATGTAGCAGTTTGCACGTATGTCGAAAGTAAAGGCGGAACATCGAAGCCAGCAGGATTATTACAACCATTGCCGATACCGAATGGAAGTGGGATAAACTAGGCATGGATTTCATCACAGGTTTGCCAAGGACCCGCCGAGGATATGACTCGATTTGGGTCATAGTCGACCGTTTGACCAAGGTAGCTCATTTCATTCCATCAAGACTACCTATAGCAGTGCTAAGTTGGCAAAGATATACATGACCAGAATTGTGTGCTTACACGGAGTTCCGAGGAGCATCGTATCAGACAGAGGAACCCAGTTTACTTTGAAATTTTGGAACCAGTTGCACGAAACATTGGGAACCCGATTGGAATTCATGACAACATTCCACCCACAGACCGATGGACAGGCGAGAGAGTCAATCAGATTTTGGAGGACATCTTTGAGAGCTTGTGCACTAGATTATGGATCTAGTTGGGACGATAATTTGCCGTATGCCGAATTTTCCTACAATAACAGTTACCAAACCAGCTTAAAGATGGCACCTTTCGAGGCCTTGTATGGAAGAAGGTGCAGGACACCATTGTCATGGGACGAAACTGGAGATCGTCAGTTGTTTGGACCAGATTTGATTAAGGAGTCTGAACAGAAAGTTAAGTTGATTCGAGACAGGCTCAAGGTAGCCCACCAGACAGAAGAGCTATGCCGATTCAAAGCGCAAAGCGATTGAGTATGAAGTTGGAGCAGTATATCTCAGAGTATCCCGCTTGAGGTGAAGCGTTTTGGAGTTAAAGGAAAGTTAGCACCCGTTTCGTTGGACCATATAAGATTTTGCAACGCATGGGAGAAGTTAGCGTATAAGTTGGAATTACGGAAGGACTGTCGAGGAGTTCATGATGTATTCCATGTTTCTCGATTGAAGAAATGTCACCCGAGATAGCGGAGAGGTACCGTTAAGAGACACGGTGCCACTGGAGGCAATTCAGTTGAAGGATGACTTGACATATGAGGAGAAGCCGCTTAAGATTCTCGATTATGCCAGCAGAGTTACCCGCAGCAAGGTTATCAAGTTTTGCAAAGTTCGATGGAGCCACCACACCGAGGATGAAGCCACACAGGAAGAGAGGAAGTTTTGCTTAAGGACCACCTCACCTATTTTCTAGCCAACCCGAATCTCGAGGGCGAGATTCATCTTAAGAGGTAGGTTTGTAACATCCCAAATTTTCAATTTGGAATGTTATACATTAGGTCATCATGCATATCATATTTTCTCGCATTTTTCCGATCCTAGAAATTTCACGCAACTCAAGGACCCTCGGAGAGAGTTGGAAGTTTCATAAATTTCATATTTGGGATCTCTCAAATTTTGAAAATAGGATCACTGGATTATTTAAATTATCTTCATAAAGTTTTTCCTATAAAAAAATCTTGAGAGGGAATAATATGACTTTCCCAAACAATTAGGAAAAATGAAGATATTATAAATAAACCAAAAATTGGTTTTGGAAGATTTATTTTGCTTAGGCAAAATGAGCATTAAAATTTTATGCATGTATATTGTTTTAAAGTTCATTTTGTTCGACTCATTTTAGGAGTCGGGAAAATTTGTTTTATTTAATTTGGAGTTCATTTGGTATTTTTTATTTCATTTGGTTTAAAGTTTTATTTAAAAAACGCCCCACTGACCGAGGCCTCCAGCTGGCCAGCCCAGCCAGCCCCAGCCCAGCGCCTCCCAGCCCACCTCCCTCCTCTCCCTCATGTGCACAGCCGCCCTTGATCTCCCGCCGCCCGCCGCCCGCCGCCCGAGTCCCTTGGGACCAGCCCCCTGACCCTCCCAAGCCACCGCCCCCTCCTCTTAATACCCCCGGCCCTCTCTCTCACCTCGCCTTGAACGAGCCGCCGCCACCACGCCCGACCGACCCGCCCGCCGCCAAGGACGCCGCCGACGCCGCCCCTTGCCCCGCGCGCACCGTGGACCCCGCCGCCCTCGGCCTTGAACCCATGAGCCCGCCGCCCGCCTGACCTCGCCGGCGATCGCCGGAGGTAGCCCCCGCCCGCGCCGATTCGGTTTATTCCTCGAACCGTCGGTTTTTTTAAAAAAATAATATGTTTGGGTTTTTAGAAAACCTAGATTGGTTTTATTTTTTCGGTTTTTATTTAACGGACGTTCACCGAACTGTTCGTTTCAATGAACGCGTTCGTTAGATTCGTTCTGTTAACTGACGCTCGCTTTTAACTCGTTCGTCGTTTTCTTTTTAATCGGAATTAATTCATTATTTTCTCGATTTGATTTGAATCTGATTTTCAAAACTGTTTTATTTCTCGCTCGTTTATCGGAATCAGGTGATTCAAGCGCCTGGAGTTTCGTATCGAAACCGCCGTTCCGATTATCCTACTTTCACAGAGTTTTGCCACTGTGAAATTTTGACCTAATTTCGGATTGCTAAACCGAGACGTTCTCTCTCGAGTTTCGACTTTCGGAGTTGTTTTGATTTGGTTCTTTTGCAACCAGGGTTCTTAAGTTGAACTTTCTGGTTAGATCTTTTATTCGAGATTTCCCCGTGCATTAGATGAGTACTTATTGTATGCTTGTTGTTTGTCTGCGTTAGATCACCCGGAGTGCGCCGCTTGTTATTTCGAATCTCTAGGACTCACGGATCATCAGCAAGGCAAGTAACACTTGATCATACCCTTTTCTCATACCCAGTTTTATGCATTAGATCTATTCCTCAAACACTTGCATGATTAGGATCTAATTAAATTGTGGGAATTGGGAAGTAGATTGAGGTAGTACCTATTACCTGTTTTACTTATGAAACCTTGGGAGTTACTTCTCGTTTGCTTGTTCATGCCATGCTATGCTAGTAGGCGTGGATTGGGTGAGTGAATATCCATGACAGATGTGAGATTGTTAATTAATGGTTTATCTAAGGTGGCAACCTAACACACATCTGGGTGGATTGAGGCACCTGGTTTCTATCAGACTTGCTGTATTTCTTGGACCGCCACCCGTGCTCTAAGGGATCATAAGATTTGTCAAACTGAAACTTCCGTGTGCAGCCACAAGCCAATTATGGGCTCTGGCGTAGTTGACTAAGTCGTGCAAACTCTTACGGGTAGGCTAGCTGATGTAGGGGATGTAGGTTGGTACGGTCTACCCACATGTAAGGTGCAAGCGCTTCTGAAAGACTATGTCTCGGTCATCCGTTTCTCAAACACCATGTAGTGCGAGAATCAAGCGGAGGCGATCGAGTCTTGTGGGGAAAAGTGCGCAAACCTCTGCAGAGTGTAATAAACTAATCATGATTAGCCGTGTCCCCGGTTATGGACAATTTGAGTATCCGGTATTTGATTATCATGTGAATCTCAACATGTTACTTCTAAATAAAAGTTATTGGGTTTTGATGAGTACTTTTTAATTGGGATTGAGGATGCTGTCAACCATTCTCAGTGTTTAACAACCACCATGATAGTTAAATAAAATTATTTCTTTGATGTAGGGAAAAATCAGCTTTATGCAAATGTAACCGTAGAGCCTTACCACCAGCCATATATGCATGTAGTATAGGCTTATTCATTCATTGCTCTTATGTGTTACATTGCCCTCAAGATCTTGTCCTCCTCAAGATGGACCACCTTTCTTGATTGTGTTGGGTCGATGGAGACTAGATGATTGCTCCCCCATACTCCACTATGGGTGAGCCACTCTTCGGCACATCTTCACAAGTCCATTGACACCACAATGGATGGCACACTTGATCTCTTCGTGATGCTACACTTGAACTTGCACATGACAATCTTGATGACGATCACTACTTGATGTCATCCTTTCCATGGGTTGTATGATATCTTCCTCTTGGCGCAAGCCCATGGACATGTACCTAACCCACATAGAACTCTCACATAGACCATGGGTTAGTACACAAAGTGCAATGGACAATTCTTACCATACAATATGGGATCACTTGATCCCTCTCGGTACATCTTTTACGCTTTGTGAGTTGATCAACTTGATTCACTATTGACTTAGTCTTGATCAACCTTGAATCTTTCCAACTCTCTTAGTTTGGACGATGTCTTGAAGGTAAACATGAATGATCACACAATCTTCTTCTTCAAGACATGCTTGCAATAAGCTCAACACTCACATGACCCATCTTTGGATAATTCCTTAATAGCACCTTGGTCAACACATAAACTCCTTGAAACCAACACATGGACTTAGTCCATAGAGAATGTCATCGATTACCAAAACCACACATGGGGCCACCGCATGTCCTTTCAATCTCCCCCATTTGGGTAATTGATGACAATCACTTTCAAGAGAGTTTATATAAGGAATTATGCATCACCATGCAATGCAACAACCAATAATGCATGTGTATGAGATGCAAATGCTTAGGAACAAAACCAAAGCAAGGAGAAAACTCAAGACTTCTGCACAAAACTATTCTGAAACTTCTCCCCATTGGCATCGATTGCCAAAATGGGCGAAAAGCTAAGAAGACCAATATAAAAGGTGTTCCTCCAAAATTTGTGTATTTCTCAACAAGAGAGTGGAATGCCATACACATATCCAAAGGTAATACTTGGAGGAAGACCAACTATATTGAGGCACCAAGATTGCAAAAGAATGATATGCCACAAAGACATAACAAAGAAAGAAACAAGCAATCAAGCAATCAAAAGATACAAATTGAAGCAAGCTATCAAAAGATACCAATTGAACCAACTAGACCAATGAACCTCGTGCCACATGAAAAAGATATTATGATATGAGCAGATGAGTGTTCTAAAGAAACTAGAGAAGCTCCCCGTGATTTGTGCACATCAAGAATTTTTGTATTAGGATACAAAGTGCACAAAATAGGATCATAGCTCCCCCAGAATCAATAGAAACTTACAACAAGTGCAAGTGAGCATATAGGTAACTAAGCCAAGTACTTGCAACAAACACATGGTTGAGTAACAAGTAAAAGAGGAAACTTAAGAATGGGCTCGACCAAAATGATGTGTGTGAGTCAAGGCAATGCACTTGAGAAGACTAATGTACGGATGAGCATTAAGCATCAACATAGTCTTGAAGTGGAGATACAAGGTGCATGACATGTCCTTCCCACACACACCAAGCAAAGGGGTTCACAAGCACACTCAACATGCAAAAAAAATAACCAACGCTTGTGACAACCCATGGTGAATAAAGAAAGTGAAAGCTATGTCAAGAGGAGGGATACCAATCGAGATGGCAAAAGCCTCATCAAGACAAGCAAGAGACAAAATATCTTCACCACACAAGAGTGCATCAAGATGCAACAAGGTAAGATTCGTACTCAAGGCAAAGCTTTCACGGGGCCACCAAAGAAATAATACAAGAAAGAAAAGATGGACTTGAAAGAAAGGATATCATCTAGATATGCAACTTCTCTCAAGTGTATAAGATTCTAGGTAGACGAAATCATGATGATATATATATCTACAAAGAAGGATGTACACCCGGAATAGTTACAACACAAAGGAACAAGATATCCAAAAGGAAGTCATACATATACCAATAAGATATTTGCTTGGAAGCATAGCACATGGCTAGATATGGTCTTATAGTATATAAATGAATTCCTACCACACACCATAAAAGACATCACAACTAGCAACATGAGATTATCGTTGAGATGCTTTGAGAAAGGAAACAAGTATCACAAGATGGAATGAAAAACATGCTAAGATGCAACCTACACAAGGTTGAATGCTAGAAAGAATGCATGAAGAGATACTTGTTTCCGAGATATCATTGGAAGGATGTATTAGATACCAATTAAAGGTAGGTAGTAGTTCATTGATCATCCTAGCTTGACTCCAATTAGCACATGATGACACCATCTTCCTTGTGAGTGAGCCGAGCATCCAATGCATCTCCAATTGGTCCTAGAACAACAACACAAACAAAATGGTACCCAAACTCATTGGGACCAAAGAGTTAGAGAACCAACAATACATAGGACAACCTCCACATAAATATGTGCATATAGATATGAAAATGAATTTCATGCACATCTCATCCAATTTGAGACTTGGTGGAGTTTCCCCTATATATTGGGTCCAAGAAAGAAAGCATGCTAAAAATACTACATCAAATTAATATGCATGCTCAAGACTTTCAAGAACCGGTACCATAAGACAAAGAAAAACCAAGTGAAGAAAAGATACCAAATGAATAAATCATCACTTGGAGGATATCCATAAAAGATACATTGAGGAATGAGTATCAGTTGATACACACTAAAAAAAGATATCAAACTCCCAAAAGAGAGGATGGTTGCAAACAAACCAAGCTCTCTACAAAGTTTCATGATGGCACAAAGTACCAAAAAGAAAACGGCTTGCCTTCCACCAACACACACTTGATAAGGATCGCAAGATGAGTGTCTTATAGAAAATAGGATAGCTCCCCCAAGACTAGTGCATTATAGAGAATTTGCATTTGAATACAAAATGCACAAGGTGGGATCACCACTTTCACTATATCTAGAAAACACTAGACAAGATCAAGAAATTAACAAGATCCACAAGTGGTATGGAAGACAAAGGGAGTTGATACAATCCTAGGAAAGAGATAAGGCAAATAAAAGCAAAGGCCAATGTAGAGATGATTAATAATTTCTACGACACATAAGTGAGTACCAATTGTCAAAAGACAAGAAGTATTTAGAAATGATTCCCGTTGGTAGATAGCAAGGAAATCCAACATCATCTTCACTCCAAACACAAGCAAATTGCAACTTGTAGAGCTAACATGCCACCTAGGAACAAGATAAATTACAATATCAATTCTAGGTGACAATATCTCAAACGTACACTTTTTTAGGCTTGTCATATGCACATAGCACATTACTTCCCCATAATGTGATACCAATTAAAGATAGACAAGAGGCAATTAAAAGGATCCAACAAGAGATAATTAATGGACTATTTAGAATTTGAATTTCTGATGAGAAGACATACCACATAACGACTAGATAATCTTGTAATATCAATACTAGATGGTATTACTCATGTCCACACATTTATAGGATTGTGAGGTGCACAAAGCACATAACTCCCCATAATGGGATATTCCATTAATCTCTCACAAGAGCCAACTAAGATACAACCAAGATGCAAAAAGGCTCAACGAGCGACACACATGTACATGAAGTGCAAACCAACATACATATACTTGATTACTCAAGATAAGCAATTTGGAGACACAACATATACAAACAGATGTAAGGAACAAAACCAAAACATGCAAAGGGGCAAGTAGCTTTCAATGTAAACAATTTAAGTACAAGTTACCGCAAGGAGGCACATTGGGTATGAGATGGAAACTTGATAATCCGAATGACTTGGCTTGAGGCAATATGAATGATGAAGACCCCTTAATTCTTCATAATGTAGCCAAGTCTCCAATGACCTCCAACAACACCTATTGATCAAGTATGAGCTAGTTGGTCCCCAACCAAGTTGGGTCCTAAGAGGTTAGTCACAACAGGCTTGGCTACCCAAATGGTTCTTTTCTTGACACCACTTTGAGTACCACAAATTTGGCAAACACATTGCCAACCTTATCCTTCCCAAGAGAATAGATATCATCAATTAGAATAGGGTTGGATAAGGTACCATTCGTGCATGAAGAAGCGACGTGACCTTTTTCACGACATAGGTAGCAACGTCTACTCTTTACTTTCTTTTCACTTGATTTCTCAACTTGAGAAGCATTAGCTTGAGTTTTCTTGGGAAGAGGCCTTTCTTCAACTTGAGGTTGAGAATGAGAGTGAACTTGTGGCTGCTTCCCTTGTTGCTTGTCACTAATGGCCTTCTTCTTCAAAGGGCAAGATCTAACATGATGCCCTTCAATTTTGCACTTGAAGCAAATAATCTTGGCGAATTCTTGAGTTGTTCTTGGCCCTTATTCTTGTTGCTCTTGGACTTCTTCTTCTTCTTTTGGAGTTGAATCCAAGTCCACCTTTGTCATTGGGGATTTTGCACACTCAAGATATTGTTGAGTGTGGATTTCCTTCATGACACTTGTCCAAGTCTTTCTTCAAAGAAGTGACTTGGGCCTTGAGCTCTTTGATTTCCTCTACATGGTTAGTATCAACACAAGTACTAGAGGAAGTATAAGCTTCAATGTTAGAGCAAAAAGGCAAGCAAAGTAATTCATCACTAGAAGTACCAATGTTATGAGTAGATGAATTACAAGTACTAGCACATGGCAATATAGCATTTTGACTAGACATAGTGCTTATGTCCACATGAGACTCACTAGATGTTACCTTAGTAATCATAGCCTCATGAGCTAACTTTAGCACCTTATGGGATACTAGAAGATCATCATGAGAGCTTGCAAGCTTTACATGACTTTCTTCCAATTTCCCATAATTGCGAGATAGCAACTCAAGTTGAGCCCTTAGCTCAACATTCTCCTTCAAAATGGATGCTTCACTAGAAATAGAGTTAGTAGCACAAGCATCATCATTAACAACAAGAGGATAAGGAAACTTGGCAAGATCTTTCGAATATGATGCTTTAAGTTGTGCATGAGACTCGGTGAGTTTGATGAGCTCACTCTTAATGACCCTTGAGCCATTTTCGAGGTGCCCAAAGTCCTCAAGGAGTTTAGCATGCGCAACTTCAAGCTTCTCATTTTAGTTTCAAAAACATTGGCCACTTCAAGAGCTCTATCATGAGATTCCTTCACTCTAGATAATTCTAGAGCAAAAGTCTCCTCAAGAGATCCCTCGGTGGTTTGTCAAGTTCGAGAGCTTGGGAGAGTTTCGCGATCTCATTAGCATAATCATGCTCATGACCTTCCATTTTATCAATGGTGACCTCATGCTCCTCAAGACGAGATTCCAACTCATCAATATATTTCTTGCCCTCAATAGCAATAGACATGATTTCCATGAAGTTGGAACGAGCAATTTTATTCTTAAGAAGAGCTTTAAAAATCATTTCCCCCTTAATTTTTAAGGAGGCAACATCATCATTCTCTTCATCATAATCAACATCATCATCACTCTTTCCATCATCAATATCATCACAAGATATATTGGGATTCAAAGTGGGAGATACCTTTGAAGCCTTGGCCATAAGGCAAAATGCAATAGATGATGATGTAGGATCCCTTGAAGCACCATTCAAGACCACATCTTGTTCCATGGAGTGCTGGGTTTACTCTACATTGTTAGCACAACAACTCGAGGAAAAACATGCATTTTTATTATGGCAACAAGATATAGCAAGCATATCATCACGAGATTTAGTCAAGCAATTTCTACATGATACGCAAGGACTATCAACACAAGCATGTGAAACATGTAAGGTGCTAGAAGTGTTAAAGTCCAAAGATGAAGCATTTCAATAAGAAAGTGATGGAGGATTATCAACAATAAGCATACTATCACCATTGCAATGACCAACACTACTCATCATATCATTACCTTGTGGCAAACCACATGTAGGTGAAGTAGAAGAAGTTGAGAAGACTATACGACTGGAGGTGGAGGAGAACAATCATCCCCACAAATCTTGGACACGCCATATTTATCTTGAAGCTTTTCCACAACTCAGGAGCATCCGGAACGGCATGAGTTGAAATATAACTACATTGCTCAAAACATCGAAAAGCACATTAGAAGCTTGAGCATTGAGATAAGAGTTTTTCTCATCCTCTAAAGATAATCTTTGGGGATCCTTTGGAGGAGAAAAACCCATATCTACAATTCACTCTAAATTTTGGTCCATGACCCTAAAGAGATTAAGCATGCGAATTACCCAAACATCAAAATTTGTTCCATCGAAACTAAGAATGTCAGAGAATCCTAATCCCCTAGTCGACATCTTTACTCTCTAGGCGGTTAAGCCTAACAAAGAGAGACGAGGCTCTGATACCAATTCAAAGATCGTGGTTGTCACCTAGAGGGGGGGTGAATAGGCGCTTTAAAATAATTACGGTTGAGGCTTGAACAAATGCGGAATAAACCTAGCGGTTAATTTGTCAAGCACAAAACCTACAACAACTAGGCTCACCTATGTGCACCCACAACTTATGCTAAGCAAGAAAAACTACTTAGGTGATAGCAAGATATATGACAAGAAACAATATGGCTATCACAAAGTAAAGTGCATAAGTAAAGGGCTCGGATAAGAGATAACCGAGGCACGCGGAGATGACGATGTATCCCGAAGTTCACACCCTTGCGGATGCTAATCTCCGTTTGGAGCGGTGTGGAGGCACAATGCTCCCCAAGAAGCCACTAGGGCCACCGTAATCTCCTCACGCCCTCGCACAATGCAAGATGCCGTGATTCCACTCAGGGACCCTTGAGGGCGGTCACCGAACCCGTACAAATGGCAACCCTTGGGGCGGTCACCGAACCCGTACACTTTGGCTACCCTTGATGGGCGGTCACCGATACCCGTCAAATTGCTCAGGGCGATCTCCACAACCTAATTGGAGACCCCGACTCTTGCCCGGAGCTTTACACCACAATGATTGAGCTCCGAACACCACCAACCGTCTAGGGCGCCCAAGCACCCAAGAGGAACAAGCTCAAGGGCACCAAGCACCCAAGAGTAATAAGCTTCTCAACTTGTAACTTCCACGTATCACCGTGGAGAACTCAAACCGATGCACCAAATGCAATGGCAAGGGCACATGGAGTGCCCAAGTCCTTCTCTCTCAAATCCCACCAAAGCAACTAATGCTAGGGAAGAAAATGAGAGGAAGAACAAGAAGGAGAACACCAAGAACTCCAAGATCTAGATCCAAGGGGTTCCCCTCACATAGAGGAGAAAGTGATTGGTGGAAATGTGGATCTAGATCTCCTCTCTCTTTTCCCTCAAAAACTAGCAAGAATCCATGGAGGGATTGAGAGTTAGCAAGCTCGAAGAAGGTCAACAATGGGGGAAGAACACGAGCTCAAAGGATAAGGTTCAATGGGGAAGAAGACCCCCTTTTATAGGTGGGGAAAAATCCAACCGTTATGCTCACAGCCCACACCGAGCGGTAGTACCGCTTGACATCACGGTACTACCGCTAGGGGTAGCGGTACTACTGCTAAGGGTAGCGGTACTACTGCTTGCGAGCGGTACTAAAAAATTACATCCGTGCCTACCACCGCTGGACTTGTGATGAGTTTTTGGTCCCAAGCGGAAGTAGCCACGGAAGTAGCCACGGAAGTAGCCGCGGTAGTACTGCTCCAAGCGGTAGTACGGCTCCCAAGAGCGGTAGTACCGCTCCCAAGGGCGGTAGTAAAAATTTACTTCCGCTCCTACCCGCGGTAGTACCGCTGCAGCCTTTTCAGAACACCAAAACTACCACAACTTCTGCATTCGGACTCCGAATTCGACGAAACCAAGTTTGTTGGAAAGCTAGCGACAAGAGCTAACACAATATTGATAGAAATATCAATAAGAAGCAAATGAGAAAAGGCCCAAAATAAAATGGTGAGAACCCTCAAGCTTGTCATCAAGATGACCATAAGCTCTAAGACTCACAAAGAGAACCAAACAACAACCAAGAAACATGATGCAAGGATGCAATGGTTTGAGCTCTCGACAAACGATACGATCAAGCTACTCACTTGAGAGCCCCCCTTGATAGTACGGCTATCGATCCTATAACCCGGTCTCCCAACTACCACCATGAGACCGGTAAAATAGAAAACCTATCAAGGGCAAACCTTTGCCTTGCACATGATCCACTTGAGCTAGATGATGACGATCTTGTCCTCCTCAAGATGGACCACCTTTCTTGATTGCGTTGGGTTGATGGAGACTAGATGATTGCTCCCCCATACTCCACTATGGGTGAGCCACTCTTCGGCACATCTTCACAAGTCCATTGACACCACAATGGATGGCACACTTGATCTCTTCGTGATGCTACACTTGAACTTGCACATGACAATCTTGATGACGATCACTACTTGATGTCATCCTTTCCATGGGTTGTATGATATCTTCCTCTTGACGCAAGCCCATGGACATGTACCTAACCCCACATAGAACTCTCACATAGACCATGGGTTAGTACAAAAGTGCAATGGACAATGCTTACCATACCATGGGATCACTTGATCCCTCTCGGTACATCTTTTACGCTTTGTGAGTTGATCAACTTGATTCACTCTTGACTTAGTCTTGATCAACCTTGAATCTTTCCAACTCTCTTAGTTTGGATGATGTCTTGAAGGTAAACATGAATGATCACACAATCTTCTTCTTCAAGACATGCTTGCAATAAGCTCAACACTCACATGACCAATCTTTGGATAATTCCTTAATAGCACCTTGGTCAACACATAAACTCCTTGAAACCAACACATGGACTTCAAGAAATGCCTATGGACAAATCCTTCAAATATAACTCAATGCAACTATTAGTCCATAGAGAATGTCACCAATTACCAAAACCACACATGGGGGCACCGCATGTCCTTTCACCGATGCATGCCTTCATCCACAACGTGTCCCCGGGCCTGGCAAGCCTAGTCGGCGCTTTGTCAACTTCGTCTTCGTCCGTCTACACATGCTCGGTGCTGGCAACACAGACGCGTGCCTTCGTCTATGATGTGTCCACGGGCTTGACAAACCCTACGCGACCTGTCGTCAACACCATTGTCTTCCCAGCGCACCACTACTTCGACATCATTGCGCCAATGACTAACACGGTGCCTCCTCGTGCCCCCAGATCCACGGCGACTATCTCGACACCGGCTACCCCGACTCGACATCAATCACGGCGTTCTTCGCACGACTACCTCGACCACGGCTACACCACCCATGCTCTCAGCTACCTCGACAACGGCACAAAGGGCTATCATCCGCTTGAGCAACTCGTCGGCTTCCTCTATAGTCAATGCATCCGCGACGCAACACCGCCCACGACGCTTTACGCTCGATTGCGGGGTATATCAGCCCGTCGGCTGCTATTCTCTCAATCGACCGTCATGACGCTCCTGTTGTTCATAACGCTACCGCTTCTGACTGGGGGGTGTTAGAGATATATTGGGATACATGTATTTTGTAGTTTAGGATTTATAATCCATCGCCTACCTTATCTCCAGGAGAGGCTTCTTGCCCTCCAATTCTTGTACTCAATATATACTCGCCCTCGAGGCTCAATAATAAATCCATCGTATTCCACCAAATCTCTCTATTCCTTCTAACACGGAGGAGGAGTTGGAGGAGGAGGAGGAGGAGGATAAGCCGGAGGAGGAGAATGTGGGGGACGCTGGCGACGGGGATCTGCAGGCGGAGGAGCAAGCCATCCTCGATTATCTCCGGTCAGAATCGGCTGCGGAGGCAAGACGCCATCGCCGGAAGGAGATGGAGGTGCAAGAGGCCGCGGAGGAGGTGGAGATGTTCGCTAACATGGATGAGGTCGAGGAGAAGGAGGATGAGCCGGAGCCCTCTTACCCGCGCGTCCAGCCGGCGCCCGGCACCGTTGTCGTGGACATCTCCGACGACAAAGAGTAGCTAGGGTAGTATGTAGGATTCCTTTTGCATGCTTTTTATGGATTTAGGGGATAAAATATGAGAGAGGCGGATACAAAGTGGCTAATTTGAGGCGCGAATTTGTAAAGTCCGGCTGTAGATGCTCTTAGGATATTACTCTGGGGATGTTACAGTAGAGAGGTAGAGATAATTGTAAAAAGAAACTGTCACCGCTGCACATTCAGATCTTAATCGTAATCATTTGATTAATTCAAAACCAAGTGCTTGCTTAGAGGAGCACCTTAAACTGTTTTTTTTTTCTGTTAGAAAGGCTAATTTGGAGGAGCACCTTTAACAGATTTTTGTCTGTTGGAAAGTAGTGCTGCTCCCGGTACACTTTGAACTGACCAGTTTTCTCCCCGGCCGCGAAAAGAAAACTGGACCAGGTTTCATCAGGGGAGAAAGTGAAGGGGCACCATCGATCACACACGCTGCGTACGCATGACCAATCGATGTTGTTTCTCGAAACACATGCACCACGTCGTGTTTTGTATTTTGCCCCTTAATCTGCAGCTCCGTCCGTCGACCACACAGCCAAGATTTAAGCCACTGCGGCGCCGTCGGTGGTCGTCGTTGCGGGCATATATGATGGCCAGGCGGGAATGCCCGACGTGCTCGTCTCCCTCCGCACCGACGACGGCAGCAGCTAGGCCACGCTGCAAATTGGTATTGTCCACATGGCATATTTTTTCCGTGAAGTGCCGTGGCAAATTTCTGATGAAGAAAAAAAATCATATGACAAATTCAAAAACATGATATAGAAAAATCATATGGCAAAATCAAAACATGGCATTTTTTTTTTTGATAGAAAGACTGTAAGGGGAACCCCCTACAGTATACTTGGTGCAACAAACCCAAATTGCAAGTACCATGTGTTGAACCTGGGTGGGTGGGAAAGCATCAACCCCTCCCCACCACATGGCATTTTTTATTAGTCAAACATAGATTTTTAGAGGAAATTGTATTGGTTACATGGCATCTTTGAGTGAGGTGGCATGGGCAAATTTGTGAAAAAGAAATCATATGGAAAATCCAAAACATGGCAGAAAAAGCATATGGCAAATTCATAAACATGGAAGTTTTTATTTCGTGGAAATTGTATCTGGTCACATGGCATTTTTTGTGTGTAGTGGCATGGTAAAACTATCAGGCATCAATAAGTTCTTGTTGGAATGATTTTTAAGCAATTAGTTTGTTTTGACATAGTACCAACTCATGAAGATTTGAATGCAAATCTTTTATTTTTCTTGCCAAGGCAAATCTCTGTACTAGGTCTATGGCAAGCTCACATGTGCAAAAAATGTTCGCATGGGAAATAATGCTTTAACATAGCAATTTCCTAGAATGTTCCCTAATGTCCACATGTGAAAATAATGTTTTAGACATGGCAAATTCATAGACTTATCATGGCATATAATGGTTTAACACATGTAAATTCTCATATAGGTTTTTTTAGTAAAAGTCTCATATAGGTAGCATGGCATTTTGATTTTTTAGGCCATGGCAATCTAAATTGTTAGACCATGCCATTTCCATTAACCAGACCATGGTAGTTTTATTATATGTAGCATGATATTTTTATTGTTTACACCATGGCAACTTTATTATTTTGGAACATGACAAATTTATTAAACTTAGCATGCCATTTTTATTTCTGAACACACCTTGGTAAATTATTTTATACAAACTATTTTTATATTTTTATCAACATGTCATTTTATGCCTTCTCAAAGGCACAAAGTTGTTTTACACTATTTTTTGCCATGATGTCAAACTTACACACATTTTGCCATTAACATCAGTTTTTAGCATCATGGCTGTTTTTTTTGTGTGCATCATGGCAAATTTATAATACATAGCATGTCAAATTATTTTTATCATGGCATTTTTAGATTTTATAGATACCACAACATTTTTTTTGAACTTGTGGCAAATTTACCTACTGTAGCATCACAAATATATGGGAATTGTGATTTGTTTCTTGGTTTTAGATCATAGTAAGTTTACTAAACTTGCCCATTTTATAAATTTGCTTTTCTGAGCAAATCTATGAAAAAATTATTACTAATAACATGGCATTTTTATAGCATGGTATTTTTAATATTAATAACATGGCATTTCTTTATTTTTGAGAGGATGGCATGTTTCTTATTAAGAGGATGACATATTTATTATTGAGCGTATGAAATTTTTATTACTAAGTAACATGGCATTTTTATTAATAGGATAATATTTTTGTTACGGGCGGTCATTGGTAATTGTTTCAAAGTTTTGTTCTTATTTTCAGTAATGGGGCGGTTGGATGGCATTGTCCATGTTATTTTATCTAAATTTCATCATGTCAATTTTTTTTCATTTTCTGTAATTTGTGTTTTTTAATGTACAACACCTAATCATTTTGAACATGACAGCATTTTAATTATGTGCATCATGGTATTTTTTTAATGTTATTGTAGCTTTCTAGAATGATGCTCATACCAGTTTTTAAGTTTTGACACTGTGTAATAGGAAAATGGCCTTATTTGGCCCAACTTGGAGGCCCGCGGACGTGCCTGGATGAGGGATGGTTTGCTAGGTGGGTCCCCTTATAGAACGGTTTCGTTCGCAAGACCGGCAATTTTTCAAAAAACATGAGGGGTTGTTTGGTTTTAGGGCTAGCAATGCCACACTTACCATACAATATTGTCAAACTTGCATAAGTTAGCACTTTAAAATGAGAGCCACAAGTTGACAAGCCTAAAAAAATCTTGCCATGTATTTAAATGTATGGGATGTGGAACCCTAGTGTGGCTTGCCTAAAATGTGGCTTGAACCAAACATCCACCTAAATTAATCAAACTTGCGTAAACTTAGGTGTTGCAACTTTAGGCAAACTTAGTCTCAAACCAAACCTCTGAACTAAGACAAATTTGCCATGTTCACTAACTAAATTTGCCATCCGCAACCTACATAATTGGCAAGGGGGGTTTCTAAAAACAATGAGACCAACCCAAGGGCTTACCCTCGTTGGCATTTATTTATAGGAGAAACTACGCGAGCATCACGCGTCCAAGCCGAGACTTGAACTTGGGTGGGCTAACAGCAACCTTAGCTACCCAGCCAACATGTCAACACCCCGTCCTTGCAAGGGGGGATTCTTGAAACAAGTATGTAAACATAAGAACAAACTTTTTAGGCTTTTTCACCCATGGGACCTAATTTTAATTTGTTACAGGGCGACACGTTTTGAAGGTACGGCCCTGGGAGCAACATTTTAACTGTTTTTTGCTTTTTTTTAAGAACAATGCTGGCGCTTATATATAGAGGCATATATTCATCCTTATGAATATACGCATGCAACTCTATCCTATGAGCACCTTCAATAGACTGAGCCGGCATATAATTTTAAGATTGACGAAGTCACCAGTAACTTTTCATAGTCGTCCGGAACGTCTTCATCACTAAACGCGCATCGTCAGAAATTTTAAAATAAATCCAGAAATAATGTGAGCACCAGGATGAATCCTGATGGGCTAGGAATACCACTGTCCTTCTAACCATCCAACCACGTATTGATTTGCCTTTTTTTTTTTGTCTGTTGGAAAGTAGTGCTCCGAGTACACTTTGAACTGACGAGTTTTCTCCCCGGCCGCGAAAAGAAAAACTGACCAGGTTTCAGGGGAGAAAAGTGAAGGAGCACCATCGATCACACGCGCTGCGTACGCATGATCGATGTCGTTTTTCGACACACGACTTTGTTTGCGTGCGTGCATATATCTGCGCTCCAACATTTTGCGTGCAGCTCCGGCCGGAGATCACTCGGCGCCGTCGGTGCGTGACGTGAGTGCGTACATGGTGGCGGGGTTTCTGCTGGAGAGTGAGGTGTCCGACCTCTGCATCGGCAAGCCGCCGATCAGGTGGCTGCCGCCCTCGTCCACCGTCGCCCGCGCCGTCGCCGAGCTCGAGGCCGACGGGGGGCCGGGCGCCGCCGTCGCCGTGTGGGACGGTCAGGCGGGGGCGGCCGTGGCGGGCAGGGTGCGCATGGCCGACGTGCTCCTCTTCCTCTGCGTCCACGACGGCAGCAGCGACGCCACGCTCGCTGACCTCCTGGCAGCTGCCGGGGCGCCGCCCGTCCGCCGCGTGGAGCCCGACGCGAGGTTGGTGGCGCGCACGCGTCCCTCCCTTGGACCTCCACGTACGTGTACGCTGCTCCGCCAGCTCTTTCTTAATGAGGTTAGCTTGTTTGCTTGTGGGCAGCGTGCTGGAAGCGGTGGACGCGCTGCTGGGCGGCGCGCAGAGCCTCGTGGTGCCCATCCGCGACAGCCGGCACCGGCCGGCGCAGCTAGAAGCAGAGTCGATGTGCTGGGTCACGGTGGAGGACGTGGTGCGCTTCTTCCTCGGCTCCGTCGCGCTCTTCTCGGAGACCGCCTTGCGCTCCGTCTCCGACCTCGGCGCCGTCCGCCCGGCCCGCAGCGTGCTCGCCGTTGCGCCCGGAGATGACACGCTCCCCGCCACCGAGCCGCTCCTTCGCGCGGCCCTGGCGACGCACGCGTCAGTCGCCGTGGTGTCCGGTCGCTGCCTAGTCGGCGAGATCTCGCCGTTGACGCTCTGCTCCTCGCTCGCCGCGCTCTCGCCCATGTCCTGGTCGACTCTGCCCGCGCCCGCGAGAAGCCGCCCTCGGGCCCCGCCTCCGCAGCCGCAACCTGCACGGCGTGCTGGACCTCCTCAACGCCGGCGGCCGCGACCTGCCGTCCCCGTCCTCTTCCTCTTCGTCCTCCTCGTCGAGCGCATCCTCCTCCTCCTCTTCGTCCGACGGCGAGGACGAGGACGAGAAGCGCGTCATCTCGGCTTTCACGAGCACGGGTCGACAAGCCAACTTCCCGGCGCGGTGGAGGAAGGGGGTCATCGCGTGCCGGCGGGGCAGCTCGCTGGTGGCGGTGATGGCGCAGGCGGTCGCGCACCGCGTGACGCAGGTGTGGGTGCTGGAGGACGGGCCGGAGGGGGAGGAGCTGGTGGGCGCCGTCGGTCTCCTGGACGTGCTCCGGGTGCTCCGCCGCCACCTCCTTCGCGCACCGCCCGCGCACACTATGGCAGAGTAATCTCGGCTCCTCCGGGAATGCAAGAATTTCACCAACTCTCTTTATCCGATGAAAACACCGTGAATGAAACTTGAAGCAAGGCAGTTAAGGGTTGTAAAGTGAGGCGATTTCCTGATTACTGTCTAATCCTTTTGAGCCTGCTAGATAGATGGCTGTTAAGTGTTGGACGTTTAGCTTCCTTACTTTCTGGCTAGCGTTTTTTTCTCAAAAGGGGGCAAAAGAGAAAGAAAATTAGTCAGCTGACCTCTGATTCAAGTGGGTAAAACAAGAATTATTAAAAAAAAATCCTATACACAAAGCACAAATAAGTAGGCTCTACAGTGGCATAACAAGATCCCAAATGCACATCTTCATGTTGTTTACCTTTGGTTTAACCATGTTTATGTTTCTAAAAAACATGTTTATAAGTATTCAAGTACTTCTTTAATTATTAACCAATCACCCAAGACTCAAGTTTATAGAATTCTTTTGATTTGTAGTAGTAGTACTCCCTCAGTAAACTTTTATAAGAGAGTTTAGACCACTACTGATTTAAACGCTCTTATAAATGTTCACAAAGGGAGTACTTTGTCTTACGGAAATGCTAACGCCCACACGTGTGGCCGTTCATCATCTCGACCATACGCAAGCATCACCGTTGGCAACTTTGTGCACGAATCTTGGCATAATCCGGTCGGTTTTCTGCGCCAGGTAGGACGAGGCGCGTGTGCGGTGTGCGAGGCAGTTCGCCCTCACGTTGGTTGCCCTCCCGCGGTCAGCGGTTGCCACTCGGGGCGTGCGCTGGAACTGCTATGGGCCCGCACGCCACGCTCCGACCGCGGTTGACGTCAAACACGTCGCACACCTCTGCCCCCTCTCCCTCACGGTTCCATTTGCTCACCTCGCACCGCATTTACTGACACAACCCACTCGCATTTCAAACCATTGGAGGGGAAGGCGAGGGGGGAAGGCGACGACGGAGGCGGAAGAATCGACGGTGTTCACGGCCGTCGGTAGTGCTCGCCGGAACGGAGCGGCTTCGCCGGAGCGCCTGCGGGTTGAAGGTAATGCTCGCTACAACTCTCGCAATCCCTTCCTGCATTTTCCCCCCTTCCCTTCTTGTTCGATTCCTCGATCGAGATTCGTAGAGATTCAGGCGATTCGGCAATGCGTCGGCGTTCCCGCCGGCGGCGAAGTCGCCTGCTAGCTGTTTTTGGTGGCACTGGGCAGTTTCGTCGCCGCCGCCGCGGCGGCATCGTCGGTGTGCTTATGCCTGTCCGGAGGCACGCACTAGTCTTGCCTTTGGATTGGGCAGGTGTCTCCCGGTTTGTTTGATGCGCATTGGTTCGAATTTGTGTTTGCAATCAGTTCGGGGGAGAACTTTGACGTTGAATTTGAAGTCGATGTAGTTGCCATTGAACCCTAGATCTAGTTAGTTGGGTTTTGAAACTGTAGTATGAGGCGAACTTGGTAGTTTGATTAACTATCATGATTGTATGGCAACTAACTTCCTGAACAAATTGTTGTGGAACGTTGCAGAAAATTAAAATTTTTCCTACGGTTTCACCAAGATCCATCTATGAGTTCATCTAAGCAACGAGTCAAGGGAGTGAGTTTGCATCTACATACCACTTGTAGATCGAGTGTGGAAGCGTTCAAGGGGATGGTGATGAGGGAGTCGTACTCGCCGTGATTCGGATCACCGATGACCAAGTGCTGAACGGACAGCACCTCCGCGTTCAACACACGTATGGTACAGACGACGTCTCCTCCGTCTTGATCCAGCAAGGAGGAAGGAGAGGTTGAGGAAGACAGCTCCAACGGCAGCACGACGGCGTGGTGTTGTTGGTGTAGCAGTAATCCGACAGAGCTTCGCCAAGCACGTACGGAGGAGGAGAGGTGTTGGGGAGGGGAGGGGCTGCGCCTTGGCTTGTGTATGCAGCCCTCCCCTCACCCCTCTATTTATAGGGGAAAGGGGCAAGGGGTCCGGCCCCTCTAGATGGGAATCTAGAGGGGGGCGGCCGAGGAGGGTGGCTTGCCCCCAAGCAGGCGCCCTTCTAGGGTTCCCCCAAACCCTAGGCGCAAGGGCCCAAGGGGGTGCGCCCAGCCCACCAGGCTGGCTCCTTCCCCACGCAGCCCATGTGGCCCCCGAGAGGTGGCCCCTCCCGTGGACCCCGAACCCTTCCGGTGGCCCCGACAATACCGATATTGCCCGAAACTTTCCGGTGTCCGCTTGACAACTTCCCATATATAAATCTTTACCTCCAGACTATTCCGAACTCCTCGTGACGTCCGGGATCTCATCCGGACTCAAACAACATTCGGTAATCACATACAAGTCTTCCTAATAACCCTAGCGCCACCGAACCTTAAGTGTGTAGACCCTACGGGTTCGGAGACATCTGAACATGACCGAGACGCTCTCGGTCAATAACCAATAGCGGGATCTGGATACCCATGTTGGCTCCCACATGCTCCTCGATGATGTCATCGGATGAACCACGATGTCGAGGATTAAAGCAACCCCGTATACTATTCCCTTTGTCGACGGTATGTTAATTACTTGCCCGAGACTCGATCGTCGGTATCCCAATACCTCGTTCAGTCTCAAGTTATCGCAAGTCACTTTACTCAGACAGTAATGCATGATCCGTGACCAGACACTTGGTCACTTTGAGCTCATTATGATGATGCACTACCGAGTGGGCCCAGTGATACCTCTCCGTCATACGGAGTGACAAATTCCAGTCTCGATCCGTGTCAACCCAACAGACACTTTCAGAGATACCTGTAGTGCACCTTTATAGTCACCGATGGTTACGTTGTGACGTTTGGTACACCCAAAGCACTCCTACGGTATCCGGGAGTTACACGATCTCATGGTCTAAGGAAGAGATACTTGACATTGAAAAAGCTCTAGCAAAACGAACTACACGATCTTGTGCTATGCTTAGGATTGGGTCTTGTCCATCACGTCATTCTCCTAATGACGTGATCCCGTTGTCAATGACATCTGATGTCCATAGTCAGGAAACCATGACTATCTGTTGACCAACGAGCTAGTCAACTAGAGGCTTACTAGGGACTTATTGTGGTCTATGTATTCACACGTGTATTACGATTTCCGGATAATACAATTATAGCATGAATAAAAGACAATTATCATGAACAAGGAAATATAATAATAATGTTTTTATTATTGCCTCTAGGGCATATTCCAACAGTCTCTCACTTGCACTAGAGTCAATAATCTAGTTACATTGTGATGAATCGAACACCCATAGAGTTCTGGTGTTGATCATGTTTTGCCCGCAGAAGAGGTTTAGTCAACGGATCTGCGACATTCAGATCCGTATGCACTTTGCAAATTTCTATGTCTCCATCTTGAACATTTTCACGGATGGAGTTGAAGCGACGCTTGATGTGCTCGGTCTTCTTGTGAAACCTGGCTCCTTGGCAAGTGCAATAGCTCCAGTGTTGTCACGGAAGAGTTTGATCGGCCCGACGCATTGGGTATGACTCCTAGGTCGGTGATGAACTCCTTCACCCAAATTGCTTCATCGCTGCCTCCGAGGCTGCCATGTACTCCGCTTCACATGTAGATCCCGCCACGACGCTCGCTTGCAGCTGCACCAGCTCTCGCTCCACCATTCAACATATACACGTATCCGGTTTGTGACTTAGAGTCATCCAGATCGTGTCGAAGCTAAGCGTCGACGTAACCCTTTACTGACGAGCTCTTCGTCACCTCCATAAACGAAAACATGTCCTTCGTCCTTTTCGGTACTTTAGGATATTCTTGACCGCTGTCCAAAGTTCCTTGCGGGATTACTTTGGTACCTTCCTACCAAACTTACGGCAAGGTTTACATCAGGTCCGGTACACAGCATGGCATACATAATAGATCCTATGGCTGAAGCATAGGGATGACACTCATCTCTTCTTTATCTTTTGTCGTGGTCGGGCATTGAGCCGAGCTCAATCTCACACCTTGCAATACAGGCAAGAACCCTTCTTGGACTGATCCATTTTGAACTTCCTCAAAATCTTATCAAGGTATGTGCTTTGTGAAAGACCTATGAGGCGCCTCGATCTATCTCTATAGATCTTGATGCCTAATATATAAGCAGCTTCTCCAAGGTCCTTCATTGAAAAACACTTATTCAAGTAGGCCTTAATGCTGTCCAAGAATTCTATATCATTTCCCATCAAAAGTATGTCATCTACATATAATATGAGAAATGCTCAGAGCTCCCAATCACTTTCTTGTAAACGCAGGCTTCTCCATAAGTCTCAGATAAACCCAAACGCTTTGATCATCTCATCAAAGCGAATGTTCCAACTCCGAGATGCTTGCACCAGCCCATAAATGGATCGCTGGAGCTTGCATACTTTGTCAGCATTCTTAGGGTCGACAAAACCTTCCGATTGCATCATATACAGCTCTTCCTTAAGATAACCGTTAAGGAACGCTGTTTTGACGTCCATCTGCCATATCTCATAATCATAGTATGCGGCAATTGCTAACATGATTCGGACGGACTTAAGCTTCGCTACGGGAGAGAAAGTCTCATCGTAGTCAATCCCTTGAACTTGCCGATAACCCTTAGCGACAAGTCGAGCTTTATAGATGGTGACATTACCATCCGCGTCCGTCTTCTTCTTGAAGATCCATTTATTTTCTATCGCTCGCCGATCATCGGGCAAGTCAGTCAAAGTCCATACTTTGTTTTCATACATGGATTCTATCTCGGATTTCATGGCTTCTAGCCATTTGTTGGAATATGGGCCCGCCATCGCTTCTTCATAGTTCGAAGGTTCACCGTTGTCTAACAACATGATTTCCAGGACAGGGTTGCCGTACCACTCCGGTGCGGAACGTGTCCTAGTGGACCTACGAAGTTTAGTAGCAACTTGATCCGAAGTACCCTGATCATCATCATTATTTTCCTCTTCAGTTGGTGTAGGCATCACAGGAACATTTTCCTGAGCTGCACTACTTTCCCGTTCAAGAGGTAGTACTTCATCGAGTTCTACTTTCCTCCCACTTACTTCTTTCGAGAGAAACTCCTTTTCCAGAAAGGATACGTTCTTGGCAACAAAGATCTTGCCCTCGGATCTTAAGTAGAAGGTATACCCTATGGTTTCTTTAGGGTATCCTATGAAGACGCATTTTTCCGACTTGGGTTCGAGCTTTTCAGGTTGAAGTTTCTTGACATAAGCATCGCATCCCCAAACTTTTAGAAACGACAGCTTAGGTTTCTTCCCAAACCATAATTCATACGGTGTCGTCTCAACGGATTTATACGGTGCCCTATTTAAAGTGAATGTAGTTGTCTCTAGAGCGTATCCCCAAAATGATAGCGGTAAATCGGTAAGAGACATCATGGATCGCACCATATCCAATAGAGTGCGATTCGACGTTCGGACACCGCTACGCTGAGGTGTTCCAGGCGGCGTGAGTTGTGAAACGATTCCACATTTTCTTAAGTGTGTACCAAATTCGTGACTTAAATATTCTCCTCCACGATCCGATCGTAAGAATTTTATCTTTCGGTCATGTTGATTCTCTACTTCATTCTGAAATTCCTTGAACTTTTCAAAGGTCTCAGACTTGTGTTTCATCAAGTAGACATACCCATATCTACTCAAGTCATCTGTGAGAGTGAGAACATAACGATATCCTCCGCGAGCCTCAACACTCATTGGACCGCACACATCGGTATGTATGATTTCCAACAAGTTGGTTGCTCGCTCCATTGTTCCGGAGAACGGAGTCTTGGTCATTTTGCCCATGAGGCATGGTTCGCATGTGTCAAATGATTCATAATCGAGAGACTCTAAAAGTCCATCAGCATGGAGCTTCTTCATGCGCTTGACACCAATGTGACCAAGGCGGCAAGGCCACAAGTATGTGGGACTATCGTTATCAACTTTACATCTTTTGGTATTCACGCTATGAATATGTGTAATATTACGCCGAGATTCATTAAGAATAAACCATTGACCATCGGAGCATGACCATAAAACATATCTCTCATATAAATAGAACAACCATTATTCTCGGATTTAAATGAGTAGCCATCTCGTATCAAACGAGATCCAGATACAATGTTCATGCTCAAACTTGGCACCAAATAACAATTATTAAGGTTTATAACTAATCCCGTAGGTAAATGTAGAGGCAGCGTGCCAACGGCGATCACATCGACCTTGGAACCATTCCCGACGCGCATCGTCACCTCGTCCTTCGCCAGTCTCCGCTTATTCCGCAGCTCCTGCTGTGAGTTACAAATATGAGCAACGGCACCGGTATCAAATACCCAGGAGTTACTACGAGTACTGGTAAGGTACACATCAATTACATGTATATCAAATATACCTTTAGTGTTGCCGGCCTTCTTATCTGCTAAGTATTTGGGGCAGTTCCGCTTCCAGTGACCCTTCCCCTTGCAATAAAAGCACTCACCTCGTGCTTGGGTCCATTCTTTGACTTCTTCCCGCAATCTGGCTTATCGGGCGCAACATCTTTGCCGCCCTTCTTGAAGTTCTTCTTACCCTTGCCCTTCTTGAACTTAGTGGTCTTATTGACCATCAACACTTGATGTTCTTTCTTGATTTCAACCTCTGCTGACTTCAGATTGAAAATACTTCAGAATGGTCTTCACCATCCCCTGCATATTATAGTTCATCACAAAGCTCTTGTAGCTTGGTGGGAGCGACTGAAGGATTCTGTCAATGACCGCCTCATCCGGGAGGTTAATGTCCAGCTGGGACAGGCGGCTGTGCAACCCAGACATTTTGAGTATATGCTCACTGACATAACTGTTTTCCTCCATCTTACAACTATAGAACTTGTCGGAGACTTCATATCTCTCGACCGGGCATGAGCTTGAAAGCTAGTTTCAGCTCCGCAACATCTCATATGCTCCGTGTTGCTCAAAACGCTTTTGGAGCCCCGGTTCTAAGCTGTAAAGCATTCCGCACTGAACGAGGGAGTAATCATCAAGACGCGTGTCGCCAAACGCTCAAATCGCCTTGCAGTCTGGAGAGCAGATGGGTCACCTAACGGTGCTTCAAGGACATATGCTTTCTTGGCAGCTATGAGGATGATCCTAAGGTTCCGGACCCAGTCCGTATAGTTGTTGCCATCATCTTTCAGCTTGGTTTTCTCTAGGAACGCATTGAAGTTCATGTTGACATGAGCGTTGGCCATTTGATCTACAAGACATATTTTGCCAAGATTTTAGAGTAAGTTCATGATAATTAAGTTCATCTAATCAAATTATTTAATGAACTCACACTCAGATTTGACATCCCTCTAGTCATCTAAGTGTTACACGATCCGAGTCGACTAGACCGTGTCCGATCATCACGTGAGACGGACTAGTCATCGTCGGTGAACATTCTCATGTTGATCGTATCTTCCATACGACTCGTGTTCGACCTTTCGGTCTCCGTGTTCCGAGGCCATGTCTGTACATGCTAGGCTCGTCAAGTTGACCCTAAGTGTTTTGCATGTGTAAAACTGTCTTACACCCGTTGTATGTGAACGTAAGGATCTATCACACCCGATCATCACGTGGTGCTTCGAAACGACGAACTTTAGCAACGGTGCACAGTTAGGGGAGAACACTTCTTGAAATTGTTGTAAGGGATCATCTTATTTACTACCGTCGTTCTAAGTAAACAAGATGCATAAACATAATAAACATCACATGCAATTATATAGTAGTGACATGATATGGCCAATATCATAAAACTCCATTGATCTCCATCTTCGGGGCTCCATGATCATCTTGTCACCGGCATGACACCATGATCTCCATCATCATGATCTCCATCATCGTGTCTTCATGAAGTTGTCACGCCAACGACTACTTCTACTTCTATGGCTAACGATTTAGCAATAAAGTAAAGTAATTTACATGGCGCTCTTCAATGACACGCAGGTCATACAAAAATAAAGACAACTCCTATGGCTCCTGCCGTTGTCATACTCATCGACATGCAAGTCGTGATTCCTATTACAAGAACATGATCTCATACATCACAATATGTCATTCATCATTCATCACAACTTCTGGCCATATCACATCACATGACAATTGCTGCAAAAACAAGTTAGACGCCCTCTAATTGTTGTTGCATCTTTTACGTGGCTGCAATTGGGTTCTAGCAAGAACATTTTCTTACCTACGAATAACCACAACGTGATCTTGTCAACTTCTATTTACCCTTCATAAGGACCCTTTTCATCGAATCCGCTCCAACTAAAGTGGAGAGAGCAGACACCCGCCAGCCACCTTATGCAACTAGTGCATGTTAGTCGGTGGAACCGGTCTCACGAAGCGTAAGTGTAAGGTTGGTCCGGCCGCTTCATCCCACAATACCGCGGAAGCAAGATAAGACTAGTAGCGGCAAGCAAGTTGACAAGATCTACACCCACAACCAAATTGTGTTCTACTCGTGCAATAGAGAACTACGCATAGACCTAGCTCATGATGCCACTTTTGTGGAACGTTGCAGAAAATTAAAATTTTTCCTACGGTTTCACCAAGATCCATCTATGAGTTCATCTAAGCAACGAGTCAAGGGAGTGAGTTTGCATCTACATACCACTTGTAGATCGAAAAGGAAGCGTTCAAGGGGATGGTGATGAGGGAGTCGTACTCGCCGTGATTCGGATCACCGATGACCAAGTGCTGAACGGACAGCACCTCCGCGTTCAACCCACGTACGGTACGGACGACGTCTCCTCCGTCTTGATCCAGCAAGGAGGAAGGAGAGGTTGAGGAAGACAGCTCCAACGGCAGCACGACGGCGTGGTGTTGTTGGTGTAGCAGTAATCCGACAGAGCTTCGCCAAGCACGTACGGAGGAGGAGAGGTGTTGGGGAGGGGAGGGGCTGCGCCTTGGCTTGTGTATGCAGCCCTCCCCTCACCCCTCTATTTATAGGGGAAAGGGGAAAGGGGGCCGACCCCTCTAGATGGGAATCTAGAGGGGCGGGCGGCGGCCAGGGAGGGGTGGCTTGCCCCCCAAGCAAGGGGGGCGCCCCCTTCTAGGGTTCCCCCAAACCCTAGGCGCAAGGGCCCAAGGGGGTGCGCCCAGCCCACCAGGCTGGCTCCTTCCCCACGCAGCCCATGTGGCCCCAGGAGGTGGCCCTCCCGTGGACCCCGAACCCTTCCGTGGCCCCAGACAATACCGATATGCCCCGAAACTTTCCGTGTCCGCTTGACAACTTCCCATATATAAATCTTTACCTCCGGACTATTCCGAACTCCTCGTGACGTCCGGGATCTCATCCGGACTCAACAACATTCGTAATCACATACAAGTCTTCCTAATAACCCTAGCGCCACCGAACCTTATGTGTAGACCCTACGGTTCGGAGACATGCGACAAGACCGAGACGCCTCGGTCAATAACCAACAGCGGATCTGGATACCCATGTTGGCTCCTACATGCTCCTCGATGATGTCATCGGATGAACCACTATGTCGAGGATTAAAGCAACCCGATACTATTCCCTTTGTCGACGGTATGTTACTTGCCCGAGACTCGATCGTCGGTATCCCAATACCTCGCTCAGGTCTCGTTACCGCAAGTCACTTTACTGCATCAGAATGCATGATCCGTGACCGGACACTTGGTCACTTTGAGCTCATTATGATGATGCACTACCGAGTGGGCCCAAGTGATACCTCTCCGTCATACGGAGTGACAAATTCAGCCTCGATCCGTGTCAACCCAATGACACTTTCGGAGATACCGTAGTGCACCTTTATAGTCACCGATGGTTACGTTGTGACGCTTGGTACACCCAAAGCACTCCTACGGTATCCGGAGTTACACGATCTCATGGTCTAAGGAAGAGATACTTGACATTGAAAAGCTCTAGCAAAACGAACTACACGATCTTGTGCTATGCTTAGGATTGGGTCTTGTCCATCACGTCATTCTCCTAATGACGTGATCCCGCTTATCAATGACATCTGATGTCCATAGTCGAAACCATGACTATCTGTTGACCAACGAGCTAGTCAACTAGAGGCTTACTAGGGACTTATTGTGGTCTATGTATTCACACGTGTATTACGATTTCCGGATAATACAATTATAGCATGAATAAAAGACAATCATCGTGAACAAGGAAATATAATAATAATGTTTTTATTATTGCCTCTAGGGCATATTTCCAACACAAATGTGATAGTTGCCACAAACGTGTTTTCCCATGCGGCAACAAATTACTGAAATGACTGTGATAGTTGCCACAAATAAGCTTTCCCATGCGGCAACTATTTTATTGAATGACTGTGATAGTTGCCACACACACGCTCTTCCATGTGGCAACTAAATTTGCTGAATTACTGTGATAGTAGCCACAAACATGCTTTTTCATTGTGGCAACTAATTTTTCTGAATGATTTGTGATAGTTGCCACACCGTGATAGTTGCCACAATCGGTAGTCAATGCAGTTTCAGCAGCCAACTGCAATTTGACGGCAACTAATGTGCACATCAAGTGTGCTGTTGCCACTTGGATAGTATATTCATGTGGCAAATAGAATGTGAACACATTGTCTGTTGCCATACTGCAGATAGGACAGTGTGGCAAATTGGCTGCATAATGTGGCAACCAAATTTGCATATCAATTGTGTCAGATGCCATACATATGCTTTGCATGTGGCAAGTTTTTGGCTGACCACATCATGTCTGTTGCCATGCTACAGTCAGTACAATGTGGCAAATTCATTGTACTGCAGGCGCAATTTTTTTTTTGCCACAACGACTTTGTGATATCTAAACACACTGTGGCAATTTTTCAGGTTCTTCATTAGATGTGGTTTCATCGCTTTGTTGTAGTATGTGTTGCATTTCAGCACGGCAATTTCACCCTAGCACATTTCTGCTGCTGTGGCAGTTATCACTGTGGCAATTTTTTCAGGTTCTTGATTAGATGCTTACCTATTGCATTTACATTTCCACCATGACAATTTGGTATGTTCCTATCTCAGCAGAATGGCTCGTGGCGATCATCAAAATGATGATGATGATTTCATGGATCCACCACAGCGTAATCGGGCAACTGCACGGAGAAAAGAGAGTGATGAGGTAAATGTCCACACATCCCCCCTCCTCCTGCTTTATGTTACTGGTTGACACCTCGAGCTTGCAGTTGTCTGACACGAACTAAAATTTCATGACATTGCAAAACATGGCAACAACTGGTCACTTTTTGTCTGTTTTTTGCAGAAGAAGAAACATATTCGCAACATAGCCTCCCAAGAACGACTGACTGCGTTGACTGACAAATTCACCGACGATCAGAAGGGAGCTGCTGCTGAGATGGGTATGCAGGCTATGATGGATGTCCGGTGCACGAACCTTGTCAACCATGTATGCGACTGGCTTGGTAAGATCTACGACCCCGCCTCCAGGGAATTCGTGATTCCGGGACGTGGAAGACTACCGTTGAACGAGGAATCTGTGTTCTGCACTTTGGGTGTGCCTCGCGGACATATCAAAGTCCCGTACAAGGTCAATAATGAGATCGAGGAAGCGCTGTTCCCCCGTTTGTTTCCTGGGTTGGAATCCATGCCAAACACGCCTGCAGTGGCAGATTCGCTGCGAGCCATGACGACGATGGAGATGTTTTCAAGATGAAGCTACTCATGTACCTCATCTCAGCTGTTTTCGCTACCGACCACTTCTCTTCGCCCAAGCAACAAATGCTTCCCCATCCTGGTGAATGATCCATCTTTACTACTTTATTTTCCTTCAATCTTTTGGATCCGATGTCATGTGTAAAGCTAGTGACTGCCAGTGTTTTTTGATGTTTTTTTCCATTTGATTTCTGATGTGGCAACCTTTTTTGTCCTGAAATTTTGTGTGGTGCAAGCGGATCTGGAAAATGTGAAGAACATGAATTGGTGTAAGTTTATCGCCGACTTCCTGCACGATGCATTCTCAAGCAAGATGTACCAAAAGGGTTGTCGACTGCATTTAATGGTATTTTTTTACCAGTTCTTTCTGTGAACACTGTTTTTTAACACACTTTTATTCATGCATGGCAACCTGATCATAATAAGATGGCAACCTGATCATAACAAGATGGAAACTGCCATAATGACAATATGGCAACTGGCATAATGACAATATGGCAACTGCCATCATATTATTATGGCAACTGCCATCATATTATTATGGCAACTGCCATCATATTATTATGACAACTGTCATCATACTATGATGGCAACTGCCATCATAGCAACATGGCAACTGCTATCACACTATGATGGCAATTAGCACATGCAGATGGCAACTTTTTCTTTTCTTCTCTTCTTCATGCACATCAACTTGATTATCATGGGAACATATATTATCCTGTTTTTTTCCACACAGTACCCATGATGGCAACTGATATTTCTTTCTTTTTAAAATTGTTTTGCATCAGCTCATGTACGTTGTGACGCCCTCGATTCAATCATACACTAATCATACACGCAAATGTGTACGATCAAGATCAAGGACTCACGGGAAGATATCACAACACAACTCTAGACACAAATTAAAATAATACAAGCTTTATGTTACAAGCCGGGGGCCTCGAGGGCTCAATACATAAGCTCGAATACACAAGAGTCACGGAAGAAACAATATCTGAGTACGTACATGAGTTAGACAAGTTTTCCTTAAGAAGGCTAGCACCAAAAGCAGCAACGATCGAAAAGGCAAGGCCTCCTGCTGGAGCCTCCTAACTACTCCCAGTCGTCGGCGACTTCCACGTAGTAGTAAGCATCGGCGGTGGCATCTCACTGGCTCCAACATTAGGTTGCATCAACCGAAAGAAGAAGAAAGGGGAAAAGGGGAGCAAAGCAACCGTGAGTACTCATCCAAAGTACTCGCAAGCAAGGATCTACACTACATATGTAACATTATCAAAGGAAGGTTGTATATGGGCTAGGCTGCGAAATGCCGTAATAGAGAGAAGGTTAGTCCTATCGAAGACTAGCATCTTCTGAAACCACCATCTTGCAGCAACCGGAGGGAGTAGAGTAGCATAAAGTAAAGTAGTAGAAGTGTTATCAACCTCGCCGAGATCCTTTCTCGACTCCCTGCGAGAAAGGCATCCCGAGCCATACTCTCCAGCTTATCATCACAATCAAATCCTCATCACCATCCAGTTTTCATCACAAGTATCCAGTTCTAGTTGTATCGATCGATACAAATCCAAGTGTCCGCTTCAGAGGACAGGCTATCGATAGATGTTTTGTTCCCGCAAGGGTGCACCAACTTACCCACCACGCCGATTAACTCCGCCGGACACACTTCCACAGGTCATGCCCGCCTCGCCAAACAATACGCGCAACCCGACCTAGGCTTAATAGAGAGGCCAGCACGCGGACTAAACCTATGCCCCGGGGTCATGAGCCATCTCCCCGAACTCCTGCACATTGCGAATGCGGCCGGTGAGCAGACCTAGCTACCTCCTTCAACAAGGCAAAGCGCCACGCAGTCCAACCCGGCGCTACCACTCGATCGCCGACGCCTATTAAGCTTCGGTTGATGCATAGGACGCAGAACGCCCATACTATGCCCACGCTATGGTTAGTGCTATCGGGCCGAGGCCCTCGGATCAAATATCCAAATCGTAGTGGATTAGGAACGCTGCGGGTAACAAGCGAGACTCACGAAGATGTGACCCGTTGCTGCTCTCGAGGACTTGCGGCAAGGGCTAGGAATGCCCGCCACGCCTCGTAATTATCTCGCGGGCACCCTACAGGTCAACCCGACTCCACATCACTGCAGAATAAGCTCACGCTGGTACCCTCGTGGTCGAATCGCCTTTCCAAGTCACATTGGTAAAGTCCAAGTATCCGTGTGTCCAAACATTAAGGGGAAAACCCGAGGAATCACCCCCCATGAATTCCACTAGATGTAATCATCAAGGTGAATGTAAGAGGAATCACCCCCGAGGTTCACACTTGAGGGGTTGCACGACAGAGTCGTGTCGAAGTGGTTAAGGAGGAAATCACCCTCGATGACCACGAATCAATGACTACACTACTGAGTTAACATCGGCGTCAAGAGGTTCACCCCGGTACTCGATAGTACCCAGAGTGTCGAGCAACTAAGGGGAAGTGATGTGCGGTGTCGGGGCCTGGTCTTCGATCACGTAGATCGAGTCGTCAATGATGAAGCAGGGGCAACAAGGACAAGTGGGGGTCACTGATGGATCACTAACCAACCTATACTAAGCAGTTTAGGATAAGCAGGTAGGTAACAATAGCAGGTTACAATAAACAGGCTATGCAGCAGAATAGGAGCAAACAATAACAGTAGAAAAATCTAATGCAAGCATGAGAGAATGGAATGGGTGATATCGGGATGATCAAAGGGGGCTTGCCTGGTTGCTCGGACAAGAAGAAGGGTCGCCGCTCACGTAGTCGATCACAGTGGCATCAACAGCAGTCTCGGGGTCTACCGGAGAGAAGAGGGGGAAGAAACAATAAATACATAGTAAGCAAGTGCATAACAGACAACCGCAGAGCTAGACGTGTTCTAACGCGGTGCTACGCGTACTGCGGAAGGGGGAAACATCCGGAAAGATTTCCGATGTTTGCATTTTTCTTGACGAGATGAAATGGAGGAGGAAAGCTGCAAGTTCTCTATGCTAGGGATGTGTGGAGGACAAATGGACCGCGTAACCGGATTCGTCTCGTCGTTCTGAGCAACTTTCATGTAGAAAACTTTTTCATCCGAGGTACAGTTATTTTTCTATGAATTATTTAAGTTTTAGCAATATTCTGAAATTATTATTAAATCTAAAATGGGGTTATTGCATCAGCATGACGTCAGCAGTCAACAGAGTTGACTAAAGTCAACCCTGGCGTGTGGGGCCGTCTTGTCATAGTCTAATAACCAATTAACAGTTTTAATTAACTAACCAAATTAATTAGGTAAATTAAACAGAGTTAATTAAGTTAATTTTACTGATTAGCTAACTGATTAATTTTATTTATTAACAATTTCGTTCTAAACAGGGGGTGGGCCCCTATGGTCAGTGGCACAAGGCCATGCCCTGGCTGTGACACACACACACACAGGGGGCCAACTATGGCCATGGTGTGGCCAGGGGAGGCACTGGCCGCGCCGGTGAGGCCGGCGAGCGAGGGGCGAGACCAGAGGCGGCGCGGCAGTGGCGGTGGCGGTGGTGGCAGCGGCGGCGAAAGGTGGCAGCGTCTGGATAGGCGGCGATAGCCGTTAGGCGTCTGGGCAGGTGCAGGCGTAGGCGGGATCGTGGCGGGGAGGCTAGTGGCCGCAGCCGGGAAGGCGAGGCCAACGCGGATGGGGACTGCGGGCGCAGCCATGGTGGCTAACGGCACAGAGGCGCGCGTCACGACCATTCGGGGACGGGGGACGAGGGGGAATCGGTGAGGGGCTCACAGCGGAGCGTAGGGGGCGCGGCAGTGGGCTCGGGGAGACGAGGTAGCGAGCGACGGGCGGCGGTGTCGAGGCCGCGGGCGCCGGGTGGCGGCGACTTGGGGCGGCGGTGTCCAGGCGGCGGGGCGCGGCTCGATCCGGTGGCTTGTGGTCGATAACGAGGCGAGGCGCCGCGCCGAGGTGTGGGGGCGCGTCATCGGGAGAGGCGGCGGGTCGGGACGAGGCCGACGGGCGATGGGATGAAGCGCCGAGCCACTGGGCGCTGGGTGTGTGGCGGCGCTGGGAGGGAGAGGGAGAGACGTGCGGGGGGTGAGTGGGGGGTTCGTGGGATAGGGTTAGGTCACGGTGGGGGTTATGGAGGGTTAGGTGGGCCGGCCTGGTTGGATGGCCAGCTGGGCTGAGGCCTAGCGAGGGGGGGTCTCTTTTATTTTTCTTTTAAAAGCTTTTGTATTTTCTGTTTCTATTTTATTTTACAGCAACAGTTTTGCAATAATTCAAGCCACCAAATGACCTTGCATAAAAGTGGAGCTTGGCCACAAAAATACTATGAAATATTATGCAGTGCCACAAAAAGTTTGTGCAATTTTGGAGTTCATTTGAATTTTCTATAGCATTTAAAAAAATGCTTAAATGATGTGGTTATAATTGCCAAAGCTCATCTTTGGACAAGATTGATGTTGTGTTCCTTAACAAATAAATGTTATGGAATATTTGTCAAATGACGGACATTTTTCTAGCAAGTTTTGAGCAAACTCATTTTGCATTGTGACTTTGAATTGTTTTCAGAGAGGAATTTGAAATGAGATATTATCCCAACATGATTATCATTGAAATTCACAGTAGCTTAGCATCATCATGGTGGTTTAGTGTAGCATGATCATCGGGGTGTTACAAATCTCCTCCACTACAAGAAATCTCGTCCTGAGATTTAAGTGGTGAAGTAAAGAATAACTTCGGGAGAACTGACTCTTATAGGGTTAATTATCTAGTAAACAATTCAGGGAATGTGGCAGAAGTATCTCTTGAGTTGAAACTTAAGAAAACATCGAGAGTAAAATATGAAGGTACAATAGGAAGTTTCAAGCGAATGGACGATCGATACCTGAACAGAGTGTGAGAAGGGGGTTCAGAGCATCGGGAATAGATCATATCTCGGAAGGTGGCTCGTGACAAAACACAAAGCCAAGAGCAAATGATACTTCGGAATAAAAGGATATACAGGAGAGTCAGGTTCCGATCCTGTGGAACTGTGGGTTATGAGCCCACCATGTGGGTTAAAAGTAGAAAGGGGGCCGATAGCAAGGCATGTCAGATGATAGATTGTCAGTTATGTTGTCAACACGTTGGTACCAAGGGCAAGGGACGGAGAGAACTATTTTCCTGCTCGTTGAACGAGGCGGACCAGTAGGCGAAGTTCTCGTCCATCGGTGGTTACCGAAATGTCAACAGCAATGATAACAAGGTCTTACTGACAAATTTTACACCGAGGTGTTTACATAAGCAGGAAACTATTACTGCTTAGATCATAAAGATCACAAGAAAGGTTAAACAAAACAATGGAAAGGAAAATGTGGTTATTAGTTTAACCAGACCAATGGAAAGAAAAAGGTGCTTATACACAAGAATTGGGAGTATATCCTTCCCAAGGGGAAGCAGAGCAGGATATACATGATATGACAGCAAGTTCAAAAGCATTTAGATAAAGGGGCGAGGGAACAATCATGATATTACCCATACAACGGTGTTTGGATAATTGATCAAGAAACATTTAGCATTGCGCCTCCAATGTTCTTAATGATGCTCGGGGTAACACAGTCATACTTTTGGATAGCATTGACATTGTCATCAGATAAAGGCCGGACTTTGGGAACACAAAGGATCCATCGGGAATTACTTGAACACCTCATGCAATTTTATCAGGGAAGATGAGGAGGTGGCCGATGGTTTTAGCAAAAATCCATCGACATGCCAAAAAGGATGTATTCCCAAAATTTATATTAACAAATTTGTGTTGCAGAGGCAAGAATGTTGTCGATGATAACACAAATCATCGAGGGGCAAGGATGGTATTTCTCATCATGAATTCGATTGATATCCTGGAAGAGCTCAGAATGTTGATGATGATCACGACACATTTGTCGAGAGACTTCATGAAGATGTAATCGATCGGCGATGACATCAAGTCAAAGGAATGATGAAGCGAAAGGTTATTGGAACCACGGGTGCGACACAAGCTCGAATTCAAGCTTGTTGTTTGAGGTGAAAAGATAAGATGAGGAAGATCGACGTAAGCTTAGCTCGTCGTCGGAAGTTGCTCCGAGAAGAAGGACCGGGTAGCACAGTTAAAAAATTTCTTGATAAAGATATAGCCGATCAGGATAGGAATGATGTGATGGGAGTATCATTACAATGAGAATTCACAAGAGGTAGTGCAAAGACACAATATCCTCGAGATAACAGGGGGCAATACTCAAGGTAGATCAAAACAGAGGTTGGACAGATGAAATGATCTGCAGAAGACAAGTATTTTAACTTGTCCGGGAAATGGAATCAAGGAGAAAATATGGTCGGAACCACGATTGCAAAGAATCAATTTAAAGATGCAAGATGAGCTTACACCAAGGGAACATTTGATTATAAGAGAAGCTTCCATGATAAGATCTACATCGTGCCTATGGGCATGAACACAAAGTTCAAGGTCGACTCCCACTTCTTCAATGCATAACCTCTCATTTACTTCTCGCTTTTGACGAATTTGTAGTGTAGAAATTTTTATCCGGCGTAACACCAGTAGACTATGACCCGTGAGAACTCTCGGGTTCATACGGATTATGGAAGGCATAAGTTCAACCTATCGGGGTATTTTTACGATTCTATACAACCATCAACCAAACAAAAGATACGAGTTCGAAATCAGAGTATCGAAGTCAAAGTAGATGATACAATTTACCGAAGATATTATGTATCAGGGAAAAACTCACAAGAATTTGGATGTGAAGGACACGGTCGGATAACAACCCAACAATGGATCTGGCGATTCACGACAGAGTTGATGTGATTATCGGTAATCAATCAGATGAAGAAGGGGATGCAAAGGCATTGGCTTATAGAAACGTCTGAATGATTCGATGCTTGGGTACAAAGGAATTATGATTTCAAGACGAAGGATCAGAAGCAGAGGCTCTGATCAAAAGATGAGTAAGTTGAATAGACTTAGAGGTGCACCCGACCAAACCTTGATTGGGAAAGAACCAGCTCATATCCGGAGCGATGTCGGAGCCGGAAAGGAAATTTCCAAGGATTAATTGATGATTGCGAGTATTCGCTCACACGTTGAATCCATAGGAACAGAATGACAATCACAAAGAATTTTAAAGAATATTGTTAGACATATGGAATTAACCATAATGTAAGACGATAAGGAAGAACAGAAGCAATAGGCTACTAAGGATTATCGGTAGATCGAATAGTATTCCAAAGAATTTGTGAAACACGTGAACAACTGGGGATAAACGGGTTCAGTGAATCATCCGTCGTGCAAAAAGAAGCCGCAAAGCAGAAGGCATAAAGGATTCTCGAAACAACGGAGAGTACATCTTGTAATAATAGGAGCAACTGGGTATGAAGGTACAAGCAGCAAGGATGTTATTCACTGGGATTATCTATGGTCAGGAACTACAAGGCAGTAAGGCACGGTGGTCTCGAGAAACCTCGAGGAGTATCTGCAGAATCTTCCGGCAAAGCAAGCGATCATCGGTAATGTCGGGCTCTCCGGAGGAAGTGGGTACGAGAACCTAATGTCGAGTCAAGAAATGTTTAACCCGAATAGACGAGAGATTAGAGTCCCAGAGTATAGACGAGGAATAAAAGATCCTAATACCACCCAATGGCGACGTGGGCCCATGGGCCGCACAGCCATGTTAGTAAAGGTTTTGTAAAGTCTAGACTCGACTTCGGCCAAGGAGTTGGAAGGGGGATTCCTACAGGCAGTCGGCTCTGATACCAACTTGTGACGCCCTCGATTCAATCGTACACTAATCATACACGCAAATGTGTACGATCAAGATCAAGGACTCACGGGAAGATATCACAACACAACTCTAGACACAAATTAAAATAATACAAGCTTTATGTTACAAGCCAGGGGCCTCGAGGGCTCGAATACATAAGCTCGAATACACAAGAGTCAGCGGAAGAAACAATATCTGAGTACAGACATGAGTTAGAGAAGTTTGCCTTAAGAAGGCTAGCACCAAAAAGCAGCAACGATCGAAAAGGCAAGGCCTCCTGCCTGGGAGCCTCCTAACTACTCCTGGTCGTCGGCGACTTCCACGTAGTAGTAAGCATCGGCGGTGGCATCTGACTTCTGGGCTCCAACATTAGGTTGCATCAACCGGAAAGAAGAAGAAAGGGGGAAAAGGGGGAGCAAAGCAACCGTGAGTACTCATCCAAAGTACTCGCAAGCAAGGATCTACACTACATATGCAACATTATCAAAGGAAGGTTGTATATGTGGGCTAGGCTGCAGAAATGCCAGAATAGAGAGAAGGCCTAGTCCTATCGAAGACTAGCATCTTCTGGAAACCACCATCTTGCAAAGAACCGGAGGAGTAGAGTAGCATAAAGTAAAGTAGTAGAAGTGTTATCAACCTCGGCCAGAGATCCTTTCTCGACTCCCTGCGAGAAAGGCATCCCAGAGCCATACTCTCCATTTATCATCACAATCAAATCCTCATCACCATCCAGTTCTCATCACAAGTATCCAGTTCTAGTTGTATCGATCGGGATACAACTCCAAGTGTCCGTTACCGTAGGACAGGCTATCGATAGATGTTTTCTTCCTGCAGGGTGCACCAACTTACCCACCACGCCGATTAACTCCGCCGGACACACTTCCTGGTCATGCCCGGCCTCGGCCAAACAATACGCCGCAACCCGACCTAGGCTTAATAGAGAGGCCAGCACGCCGGACTAAACCTATGCCCCCAGGGGTCATGGGCCATCTCCCCTGGAACTCCTGCACATTGTGAACGCGGCCGGTGAGCAGACCTAGCTACCTCCTTCAACAAGGCAGGCGCTTACGCAGTCCAACCCGGCGCGCACCACTCAGTCGCTGACGTCTATTAAGCTTCGGCTGATGCATACGACGCAGAACGCCCATACTATGCCCACGTAATGGTTAGTGCTATCAGGCCAGAGGCCCCTCGGATCAAATATCCAAATCGTAGTGGATTAGGAACGCGCAGTAACAAGCAGAGACTCACGAAAGATGTGACCCCGTTGCCCCGTCTCGAGGACTTGCGGCAAGGGCTAGGAATGCCCGGCCACGCCTCGTAATTATCTCGCGGGCACCCTCCAGGTCAACCTGACTCCACATCACTCGCAAATAAGCTCACGCGGGTACCCCTCAGGGTCGACCCGTCTTTCCAAGTCACATTGGTAAAGTCCAAGTATCCATGTGTCCAAACATTAAGGGGAAAACCCGAGGAATCACCCCCGATGAATTCCACTAGATGTAATCATCAAGGTGAACGTAAGAGGAATCACCCCCGAGGTTCACACTTGAGGGGTTGCACGACAGAGTCGTATCGGAAGTGGTTAAGGAGGAAATCACCCTCGATGACCACGACCGAATGACTACACTACAGAGTTAACATCGGAAGTGCAGAAGAGGTTCACCCTCGGTACTCGATAGTACCCAGTAGTGTCGAGCAACTAAGGGGAAGTGATGTGCGGTGTCGGGGCCTGGTCTTCGATCACGTAGATCGAGTCGTCAATGATGAAGCAGGGGCAACAAGGACAAGTGGGGGTCACTGATGGATCACTAACCAACCTATACTAAGCAGTTTAGGATAAGGTGTAGGTAACAATAGCAGGTTACAATAAGCAGGCTATGCAGCAGAATAGGAGCAAACAATAACAAGAGTAAAATCTAATGCAAGCATGAGAGAATGGAATGGGTGATATCGGGATGATCAAAGGGGGCTTGCCTGGTTGCTCGATAAGAAGAAGGGGTCGCCGCTCACGTAGTCGATCACAATGGCATCAGCAGCAGCTCTGGGTCTACCGAGAAAAGAGGGGGAAGAAATAGTAAATACATAGTAAACAAGTGCATAACAGGACAACTGGCAGAGCTAGACGTGTTCTAACGCGGTGCTACGCGGTACCGTGGAAGGGGGGAAACATCCGGGAAAGATTTCCCGATGTTTGCATTTTTCGGACAGATGAAATGGAGGAGGAAAGCTGCAGGTTCTCTATGCTAGGGATGTGTGGAGGACGAACGGACCGCGTAACCGGATTCGTCTCGTCGTTCTGAGCAACTTTCATGTAGAAAACTTTTTCATCCGAGGTACAGTTATTTTTCTAGTAATTATTTAAGGTTTAGCAATATTATGAAATTATTATTAAATCTAAAATGGGGTTATTGCATCGGCATGACGTCATCATGACGTCAGCAGTCAACAGAGTTGACTAAAGTCAACCCTGGCGTGTGGGGCCGTCTTGTCATAGTCTAACAACCAATTAACTGACCAAATTAATTAGGTAAATTTAACAGAGTTAATTAAGTTAATTTTACTGATTAGCTAATTGATTAATTTTATTTATTAACAATTTCGTTCTAAACAGGGGGGTGGGCCCCTATGGTCAGTGGTACAAGGCCATGCCCTGGCTGTGACACACACACACACACACAGGGGGCCAACTATGGCCATGGTGTGGCCAGGGGAGGCACTGGCCGCGCCGGTGAGGCCGGCGAGCGAGGGGCGAGACTAGAGGCGGCAGCGATGGCGGTGGCGGTGTGGTGGCATGAGCGGCGAAGCGTGGCAGCGTATGGATCGGCGAGCAGCAGCCGTTGGGCGTACAGGGGCAGGGGCAGGTGCAGGCGTAGGCGAGATCGTGGCGGGGAGGCTAGTGGCCGCAGCCGGGGAAGGCGAGGCCAACGCGCGGATGGGGGGACTGCCGGAGCGCAGCCATGGTGGCCAACGGCGCGTGCGACCATTTACGACGAGGGGGACGAGGGGGAATCGGTGAGGGGCTCACAGCGGAGCGTAGGGGGCGCGGTAGTGGGCTCGGGGAGACGAGGTAGCGAGCGACGGGCGGCGGTGTCGAGGCCGCGGGCGCCGGGTGGCGTCGACTTGGGGCGGCGGTGTCCAGTGGCGGGCGCGGCTCGATCCGGCGGCTTGTGGTCGGTAACGAGGCGAGGCGCCGGCGAGGAGTGAAGGGGCGCGGTCGCTGGGAGAGGCGGCGGGTCGGGACGAGGCCGACGGGCGATGGATGAAGGCCCGCCTGGGCGCTGGGTGTGTGGCGCGCTAGGAGGAGAGGGAGAGACGTCAAGGGGGGAGAGTAGGGGTCGGGGATAGGGTTAGGTCACGGTGGGGATTATGGAGGGTTAGGTGGGCCGGCCTGGTTGGATGGCCAGCTGGGCTGAGGCCTAGCGCGAGGGGGGGTCTCTTTTATTTTTCTTTTAATAGCTTTTGTATTTTCTGTTTCTGTTTTATTTTACAGCAACAGTTTTGCAAATATTCAAGCCACCAAATGACCTTGCATAAAAGTGGAGCTTGGCCACAAAAATACTATGAAATATTATGCAGTGCCACAAAAAGTTTGTGCAATTTTGGAGTTCATTTGAATTTTTCATAAAGAGGATAGCATTTAAAAAAATGCTTAAATGATGTGGTTATAATTGCCAAAGCTCATCTTTGCACAAGAGTGATGTTGTGTTCCTTAACAAATAAATGTTATGGAATATTTGTCAAATGACGGACATTTTTCTAGCAAGATTTGAGCAAACTCATTTTGCATTGTGAGTTTGAATTGTTTTCAGAGAGGAATTTGAAATGAGATATTATCCCAACATGATTATCATTGAAATTCACAGTAGCTTAGCATCATCATGGTGGTTTAGTGTAGCATGATCCTCGGGGTGTTACATACGTCGACTGTCTTGATCTGTCCATCGTGGATTTCACTGGGACAGGAGGCCCGCCGCCTGCGCACAAGTTTGCTGCTTCTGCGTGGACTATCAATGCTGTCAAGGTTGTGCTTGCCGCAGACAAGGCTACTGACACCACATATGGAAAACTGCAGGTTAGTTCTGGTTTCTTTGTCCACACGGCATGCTTACAATTTGGCATGAGGCAACCGTCTGTGGTTCATAAGAGATGACTACCTTTGTTATCCATGGCTGTCTGAGTACTGTATCCATGTCTCACTCCACATGGCAACTATTTTCATTCGTGATGAAACTTACATTCTCTCTCTTACGTCCTAGCTATTTTTTTGTTCTTTCCAGCTGATGGCCAAGCATGCTATAGACTACAGCGTGTTTGGGGGGCCTCAAAACTTTGGAAAGTGGATGGACGTGCACTCAGCTCCGTCTTGCCCTGCCGAGGTAATCAAAAGATCTACATCTATGGTTTGCCGTGGAGTATTTTTTGATGTCGTGCAAGTGATTGCAATACGGGTGGTTGTTGATGCTTCTTTGTTTCGTGCACAGGCGAGGGCACCTGTTGAGCATCTAATAGGGCAGTTTGCATCCGGAATGACCGGCTTGCTCGGGAAGTTGGTTGAGGGGTGGACGTCCCTCAGTGGCTCTGACAGCGACGCGGTTGCGAGGCAGTTCACTTCATTTGTCCCAGAACGTACACATCGGCCAACCGGTTGCCGTGGCCGGTATGACTACAACAGTTCCCAAGAGCCTGCTGACACACAAGATGAACTAGGTGGAGATGCTGGTCTCAGCAAGGATGACGACGATGACATGGAGAATGTGCAACAGGACACCGATGATGATGAACATGCTGAAGTTCGCGCAGGTGGTAACAAGGGCAAGGATGCAACAGATGTCCCCCAACCGGAGAAAGTCAAAGAACATATGGCTGTGAGAGGCGAGGGGGTGTTTCCATCAAAGAGGGGGAGGGCTCCAGAGGGTGTTGGGCAGGGTTCTCCTGGCAAGAGGTCTAGGACCGATCCCGTAGCTGCCAGGAAGAGGTTCGACTTTAATTTTAATTTTTTGCTTTGTCTATTTTCTTGGAAACCTGGCAACTGCATTTCAGCATAAGTGTCGATAATATAACATTTTTCAGTTGACATTGGCATTTGCATACCAACATGCCCCAAGGGAAGCACAGTGCATTAAACATGGCAACTGCACTTCATTGAACATGGAAAATGCATCCGAGCAAGCATGGCAAACAGAATTTTCATTGAACATGGCAACTGCAGCTGATTAAGCATGGCAAACAGTATTTCATTAAACATGGCAACTGCATATCATGGCAACTGCATTGCACTCTATAAGGCACCTACTGCCTTAGTGCTTTTTGTGCAAATAAGACGGTAACGCAACTGACTTACTTGTTAAAGATCTTGTTTGTGTATATCTTGCTCATTTGCCTCTCCATCGGTAAAAACGTTAGCAATCTCGGCTTCTTTAGTGCGGTGGTAGCTTCTTGCTGTAGCTCAGATCCCAGAATTTTTTGTTGCAAAGTTGTGTACTGCTTGGCAAACTGTAGCAATGAGTTGCCAGGGCTCACGTACCGCTTCAAAACAGCATTGAACCCCTCGCTGCGCTGCGTAGTCTGCAGAAAGGGGAAGAAGCACTGCATGAAGTAGGCCGGCACCCAGTACATTCGCTTCTCCCACAGGCTAACAAGAGTCTCATTGTCTTGGACTTGATGTGTTTCAGTCATGGCCATCCAGCTCCTTTCAAACTCCTCCACCGTCAAGCTGTGGTCCACCATAGCTCGAATGCCTTGTGCGGCTCTGGACGGTCAGCAAATAACGGTCCTAGCGTCTCCTCAGCCTTCTTTATAATGTGCCACCTGCAGTGTCTGTGCACTGCCAACGGAAAGACCTCCTCTATGCCCGCACGCATGCTGAAATCTTGGTCTGTTATTATGTTCATCGAAGCAAGTCCATCCATGCACTCCAAGAAGGTCTTGAACAGCCAAACGTACCCATCTGTGTCTTCGTTCCGAACGAGCCCGCAGCTGAACTGCAATGACTGATTGTGGTTATTTATTCCTATGAATGGAGCGCATGGCATCTTGTACATATTGGTGAGGTACGTCGCGTCGAATGAAATGCAATCTCGGAAATGTTTGTAGGCTCTCCTTGCAGCACCATCCACCCAATACATGTTCCTGACACGGTCCTCATCGTCCAACCTTATCCTGTAGAAGAAATCTGGATCTTCCTTCGCTTTCTCATCGAAGTAGGCCATTGTGGCCTCTATGTCAGCCAACTTGCTCTCTCTACGGTATTTGGCCTGTAGGTTTGTGACGTCAGCTGGTATGTACGGCATGCTACTCAGAGTCCCCTTTTTGCTGTGGATGAGCGATAGTATCTGGACCATTCTTGATGGACCAACGTTACAATCATGTAGCAGCTTTACGAATTGCCTTTCGACGGGGGTGAACCCTCTGTGGGCGGTCAGAAATTTTACCAGGTCGAACTTCTTTATAAGTTTGTGGTTGTGCTCGTCAAAATATTCAGTGACCATCCACTGTGTACCATCTACGTTTAGCTTACACCGGACAGGGCATTCAGTCTTGAGAATGATACCTCTCTTTCGTTCCGGAACGACAGGCGCAACACCTTTCCCCTTCTTGTTCCTCCGTGCCTTGTGGCACCTCATCTCACCTCTCTTTGTACTTCGTTAATTTTCTTAATTTTCCTATGGTATTCGGTGTTGACCGCAAATCCATGGAACTTTGCATATGTCTGGTAGAATTCCTTTGCTTCTTCGAACGATTCAAATCTCTGCCCAACGTACGGTGGCTGAGGTACCATGATCTCGGATTGCCCACCATCTTCATCCCCTTGTGCGTCGTCGTCAGTTTCATCATTCACTTCAGTATCGGCGGCATTTCCATCTACTTGAGTGTTGCCAGTGCTTGTGTTCAAAGGGGTGCTTGTCGGCATTGCTGGAATGATTGCCATTTCCGACTCTGACTCGAAATTGTTTGCGGCATGATTGTCTGCTGGCTGGTGGAACATGTCTTCCGTGCGCTCAGAGCTCCCCGCAGTAGATGTCCCCGCGCCGTTGTTCATTGTAGTTGTAGGCCCTGTAATAGAAAAAACAGGTACGAGAGTAAGATTTTTGTTTGAATAACATGTTTATCGCAATGGATCACATCAAATTCGAGTGATTTGGCATGACATCATTTCAAACAGCAAGCCGTGAGTCTGTGCGTGGACATGTATGGCAACTGTAGCTGTCCAGTCATGGCAGCTACGGTTCAACAAACATGGCAACTATTGTTTGCCAATGCACGACAACAAGCTCCTTTATTTTAGTACGAAAACTTGGGTTCTATATGCATGGCAGCTGCAGTCCTGCATACATGGCAAACACTGCTACCAACAAATGGCAACCACTGTGTTCTAGCAACAAAACTACTGCATTATAAGATTGATCTCACTAGGCGAAATGCGTTCAACCATTAGTGATGCACACATGCTTTTAGCAGTTGGCAATTTTTCAAAGACAATACATGACTCATTTACACGCAACCACTTGTCAGCGTTTTATGCTTGGTTTTTGTCCACCATCACTGCTTCAATTCTTTTTTTTGGCACGTGCGTTTTTTTTGCCAGAAAAACAAATGTAGTGCTGTTTTGTGGTTCAGTTTTTTTCCTTACCTTGTTGTGCTGCATGTGACCATCTTGTGTGGTCTGTGACACCAAAATGACGTGCTCCACCTGCAATTTGTGAAGCTTGCCACGAGACATTTGCCGGGTTACCACCACCGTAATAACCTGTAAGCATAGTAGTGGTTGGTCAATTCATGGCAAATGCAGTTTGTGCTAGCACGGCAACTGCAGTTGCCCCTGACGTGGCAACTGCAGTTTTCCTGGCATGGCAACTGTAGTTGCACCGGTATGGCAACTACAGTTGTTCCTTCATGGCAATTGTAGTTGTCATGGCATGGCAACTGCAGTTGTTCCTCCATGGCAACTGCAGCTATCCAGGGATGACAACTGCAGTTTTTTACACATGGCAATTGTAGATGTCCAGTCATGGCAATTGCAGTTGTCAATTATGCTCCTTCTGCTAAGTGTGCATCCGTAACTTCACTTTTTTATGGACTCACCTGTGTATGACGTCGATGGCAGGTACATGGGTGCTGCCTGATGCCACGTGCTGCATGAAGGCTCTGCATTTTCACCCGTGATAACTCGTGAGTCCTTTTGCCTTTTTTTTGCATGTTCATTTTTCATGTCCACACCAGTATGTGCTCTTTTTTCGTTTGTGTTACCTTGATTAGCCATATTATCTAGTTGAAGTTGGTTGCCCGTATATTTGTCAGTGTTAGCGCCTTGCGACTGAACTTGCCACGGGGGCCCCCTAAAAGTGTTTTGGTCATAAGAACCTGCAAAAAAATGACAGTGTATGACATAAGTAGAATGTCATCTTCATCGTTGCGAAGATGGCAACTGTTCTCTTCTTTTGTTATCACGCATCATACCAACGCCTGCATACTGTTCTAGTAGTGGCAGCAACGGCCTGCAGAGATGAGTTGATCAGACTGATGCATCCCAAGGCGTTTAAGCCTTTGAGAACCCCAAGTATCAGCGCCATCTTCGTGATTCATTCTTTCCATGTCTCGCTTCTTTCCAATGTGTTCTCAATCGCTGCACGAACAAGAACGCATCAACAATCCACAAGAATTGTATTCTTCCGCTGCTTGCACATAGAAGATAGGGATGGCAAGCAACAGGTCAAATAGGTGGCAGTTACTGACAACGAAAGGTGGCAACTGTCGTTATACACAAGTGGCAATTAATTTTTCCCACCCCCTTCATTCCAAAATTGTCCTTCCTCTCCTTTTTTTAGGGATTCCTACTCATCCATTTCATACCCAACTACTTGCGTCAATCAAACTAGGAACTTAAGTTAATCTCAAACGTAGTACATGGCAGATCTGGTGTATTCTGCCTGGCAATTGCGAATATACACTGAACCATGCAGTGTTCTACCCCTATAGCATGGACCCAGTACAAGATCGGGAGATTTTCAGCCTTAAGGATGAGAAGGATGAGATCGGAGATTTCACCGGTTTTAGCTGATCGTCTCGGAGGGCTGGGTTGGAGTGGGGGGGGGGGGGGGGAGGGTTGGGGTGTGGTTTGCGGTGGGAGTGCCCTATGGATCTGCCTGTTGCCATGGCAACCAGAGATGGCCGCGACGGAGGTCGGGTTCGAGAGGTGGGGAACGATGGCGGCGCATTTAGAGAGGGATGGATCAAAGGTCGGAACGGCTGGGTCGTCTGCGGGCAGCGGTCGTCTGCCCGGACGGGCGATCTGGCGGGTTGCCACACACCGACGTCGGGGCTGTGCAATTACGCGCCGGACGCGGTCGTGCGGGCGGGTTCCTGTTCACGCCACACGAGGCGTGTGGGCGGGTTCGCATCCATGCCACACGTGTGGCAGTTATCGCGACCCGTGTCTTAACATACATCTCTATTGTATTTCTAAAATTATTATATAATTCAAACTTTCCAAAACCCCGTGAACCCAAAAAAAAGGGCCACATGTAATCTGTACTTAAACAGTGTAGCCTTACTTAGCGGTTGTTGGGATAGTGAGTAATAGTAACATGTAATTTGTTTCAAGTTTTTTCTTTGGAAAAACCAATTTTGCAAATAAACCTTTTATGAATGTGCTTATAGAAAATAATGTTTGGATTAATGCGCTGGTGTACGCAGAAAAGTCATCATCCTACAAAGAAGTAAGAAGGTTGTCATGACAAAATAAATGAGTTTATATAAAAATGACTAGTATTTGATTTTTTTTTTCTTTCAAAACAATTGTTTATGGGTTTTATGAGAAGCCTTTTTAAATATCCTTGAGTTAATTAGGAAAAATCAAATAAAAAATTGATACGCTGCTAAATAGGCCCAACCAAAGCTGGTTATCTAAGGGTACGCCAAAGGCGCAACGCGTGATCGATTTTCTGAAAAACCTCGAAATCACTAGTTAAGGAGTACTCCTTGCAGAGATCACTCCAACTCCCCAGGTTGCGACAAGTGGCATTTTGCATGTGCCCCACTTGTCGCAACCTGAGAGTTTTCCCTTTTTTTCATAGATCCGTTTATTTAAAACGTTTTATCTTTTAAACTGTGCGTCCAAATCTCGAACCGCTTTCGCCGTTGGATTCCTCGCATCGAGGTCTTCAAAAGTAGATCCCATGTTGATAGATTTTGACGAACTTTTTTTTCACGAAAAAAAACCGGACGAAAAAACCCAACCGGGAGCACGGGTTTTTCCCTTTCCGAAAGAGGCACGCCCGTGCCTCTGACGAAATCACAACCATGCATCTCGCGAAAGAAAAAAAGAAGCAAAAAACACGTTTCTTTTTTCCGCTTCCGAGGAGGCATGGCCGTGACTCTTGTGAAAGCACAACCGTGCCTCTCGCGGAAGCAAAACCGTGCCTCTCGCGAAAGAATAAAAATAGAAAACGTGTTTTTTTTCGTTTTCAAGAGGCACGGCGTGACTCTCGCGAAAGCACAACCGTGCCTCTCGCGGAAGAAAAAAAACAAAAAACATGTTTTTTTTTGTTTTCAAGAGGCACGGCCGTGCCTCTCGCGAAAGCACAACCGTGCTTCTCGCGAAAACAAAACCATGACTCTCGCGAAAAAAATTCGTTTTTTGCGCAAAAAAAAGTTTTTTTTTTAAAGATAGGGAGGAGCGGTGGAAAACCAAAACTAAAAAAAAAACCCCAAAAAACCGTTTAAAAAGCCGAAAACGCATGTGAAAAAATAAAGAAACAAAATCCGGAGGGAGCGTCCGGAGCGCAACACGTGGCAAATGGCTGAGAGCGCGCCAAGTGGCGCTGATCGCTGCTAGGCTCCCGGAGGAGTGCTCGTTAATTAGTGGCTCCCGAAAACCCCTATTTGACGCTCTCTGTGTCAAAGGGTCAACCAAACGCACAGGCGGCGATTAACTGGACCGGCCCATCTCCCACTATACACATATAGCTGGCAGTTCCGGTTTTGGGAACCTTCCAGAAGATTCCTAGCCAGTTTTTATCGGTTTTGGAAACCTTCTAGGACGTTCCTATATCGAGTTTTTTTATTTTTCTTTTTTCGTTTCTTTTTCTTCTTTTTCTGTTACTTTTTCTTCTTCTTTTTTTTTGTTTAATTGTACAATTTTAAAACTGTTCGAAACTTGCAATTTTCGCTTGCGTTCCCAAATTTTGTTCAGTGTTTTAAAAAATGTTAAAAGTTTAAAAAACGCGTTTTGCAAAACTTGTCTGAAGTTTTAGAAAAATGTTACAATTTAAAAAAATACGTATGCAGAAAATATTCGGAATTTTGAAATTCGTCTATGAGTCAAAATTTTGTTTCTGCATTTCAATAGCTGTACCCATTTTCCAAAAATTCTGGATTTTAAGAAAGATTTGTATTTTCAAAAAATGCCTGTGTTTTACGAAGAATGTTTGAAGTTTTCGACAATATTTGCGATTTCAAAAATTGTTCTCATTTTACAAAAAAAAAATCCTTTTCCAATTTTTTGTTCTCGCATGCAAATAATCTTTGGGATTTTCCAGTTGTTCACAGATTCAAAATTTTGTTCTGCATTTCAAAACTTGTACCCATTAAAAAAATCCCCAATTTCAAAAATATTTGCGTTTTCAAAAACTGATCTGCAATTCCAAAAATTGATCACGTTTCACAGAGAAAGTTTTGAGATTTTGAAAAAGGGTCGTGTTATAGAAAATTACGGTGGCACACCAGATAGCTAAATTCAGCTTTGGTAATAGCCGGATGATTTCTTTTTGCAATAGCTTGTCGCCCTGCATGGCTTATGTTGTAAGGAACAATTGTATTAAACATGTTTCGTAATTAATATACGATGGGTGTTTCAAAAAAAAGAAAAACAAGCCGTAACAAAATGAAACGCCAACTTAAGAAGCACTGTATCGAATGGTGCATTAACACGGATCGACGAGTTGTTCCGTGACAACGCACGAGCATTTAGCTAGCTGGCGTGTAGCAAGAGCGCAACACCGCCAATTAAATTAGAAGAAGGGAAGAGGAGGACCAAAAGCCAGGACCAGGCCCCACCTGTCAGCCAGCGCGCCTCCGTCCTGAGTTCCAGTTGAATTCCTTGCTTCCCCGGGCGGCCATCCCATTCCCTCCCAAAAGAAGAAGGAAGCTGCCCGCCCGCCCGCCCCAAAGCCAAAGCGAAAAAGCCAACGCCACACTCCACACACTCATACACACACACACACACACTCGCTTCCCTCCCTCGAGAAGAAGAGGAAGAAGAAAAGGACGATGCCTTGCCTCCCTCGGCTCCCTTCCCGTCCCTTCTTCCTCACCCCCACCACCACCCGCACCTGACCGCCGCCACCCACCCTCGCTCGCCGCGCATTCTCTCTGCTTGATCACCGCCGTCGCAGCCGCGGTGCCGTCCAAGTGAAGGCACGTCCATGGCGTCGGGCGCCGGGCCGTCGCGGCCGCAGCGGCAGCTGTCGATGGGGCCGCGGAACCTGTCGCGGGCCATCACCATGCGGACGGAGGGCTTCTCCGGCGAGGAGGAGGAGAGCGAGCTGGTGCCGTCCTCCCTCGCGCCCATCGTCCCCATCCTCCGCGCCGCCAACGCCATCGAGGACGAAAACCCGCGCGTCGCATACCTCTGTCAGTACACTACTATCGATCATTGCTCTGCACTTGCATGCTCTGCTCCCCATCCATCTCTGCTCCCCGCCCGGCTACACCAGTGCATGCATGCATGCGTCCAAGTAGTGCTCCAAACAAGATGATCCTTGAAAAAAAAACTAGAGGAAAATTACAGCTCTTTTCTGCCTAAGATGAAGTTTATCCAGAATATTTTTTTATCATGTCAACCATACAGGTTATAACATCAACTACAGGAAAATTACCCTTGATAAAACCATATGAAAATCCAGAAAATAAGATGAACTATAATAAGGGTTAGGTAATTTTTTGCCTAAGTGAACCGACCGTGTCATATAAAAAACTTAATTTAGATTAGCATATGTGGTTGCTTCACTTTCACGCTAGCACTAAATTCTGTTCAAGTAGCTCATTGCTCCTCTGTTTTGTTTTCCACCCGACTGACTAACTGACTTGTTGAGTTATGTTACACAAGGCCGTTTTACCGCGTTCGAGAAGGTGCACAAGATGGATCCGAACTCGAGCGGGCGCGGGGTTCGGCAGTTCAAAACCTATCTGCTGCATAGGCTGGAAAAGGTATGCATAACCAAATTACTTGCTGCAAAAGCAGAGGATTAATCATCTCTTGGTGTCATGGTAAATTCGTCTGGCCGGCCAAGTAATTTCGTTGAAATGCAGCATTTCCTTTTACAAACAAATGGTTGCTTGTTATGCTCTTGTATTTATTCCTCTGCCCGGGGCCCTCCTTTTCAAAAAATAAAATGAATTACTGTTCCCCTGCTCAAGATATTGACCCTGAGGCAAGGCATACATAAGTGCAGTACTAAATAAAGCCCTGGTCCTAATTTGGACCGTTAGCCAACGACCATATTTTGCTCAAGGGAAAATAAATAAATCAAGTACTGTAGTAGCTTAATCTTTCATCTGTCACGTTGGGATTCTTGTCCTAGCATGGAAAATGGAACAAATTATTAGAAAAAGATTCGGACCCTTCTTCTCCTTGGCGCATCACGTGCCTACCAAAGCAATCACGTGCACATAAAGGATCTCATATGTGTTTATCTTGATATGCACATAAAGGTCATGTAGCTTCACCTTGAAGTACTTTTGGCACGTAAATATTCATGACCAGTACTCCATTAACGCGCGACAATGTCTCAACAATAACAACACCAACGCCGGTCTTGGCTGTATCACAGATGACTCGGAATTACTGGCAATAGCTTGTCTCCGTGCTCGATCAGATGATGCATGCCTCCACCGACTTGGAATATAGCATGCTGAAACCATTAGCCAATGTTAGTTCGCGCGGAATTTAGTTGAGTGAGGAGTCGTCGTCTAATTTCTCTTTCTGAAAAACAAATAATCTGAAACAAAGTGCTTTGATGTATAAATAATTGTAACAATAATATAAATCTTAATACAGCCATTGTGGATTGTTTGCAGCTCGTCTTGAGACATGTTTGTTGCTTGTTATTTCACAGGATGAAAAGGAGACAACCCGCAAGCTTGCGTCGACTGATGCAAGAGAGATTCAGAGGTTCTATGAGCAGTATTGTAAGAAATATCTGGAGGGTTTTCAAGACAGAAAGCCGTAAGCCTGAGCATTGCATTGCATTAACAAGTTATTTGTAGAAATGATTAAATAAAAGTCATCCTTAAGCTGTGCTCACCTTTTCTGTATGTATGACATGTAGGGACGAGATGGGTCAATACTATCAGACTGCATCCGTCCTATACGACGTGCTAAAAACGGTGTCACCTCCATCTGGGCCTGACGCCAAGGTTCGACACTCAACGACTGCAAATAATTGGGATCATATTATTGTTTCAACTTCATGGCTTATTTGCACATCATGAAACGTTATTACAACCTGGAATATGTATATGTTTTGCAGTTTGGCGAGTACGCGGAAGGGGTTGAAAAGAAGAAAGCTTCCTTTTCACATTACAACATATTACCCCTCAATATTACTTCAGGTCCCACACAACCTGTAATGGAAATACCTGAGGTCAGGTTATGTAGTATAAATTTCATTTGCATTGACTTCTTTTATACCACATGTAGCCTGAATGATCTTGTGTGTGTGAAAACTGCAGATAAAAGCAGCAGTGGAGCTTCTTCGCTGGACACGGAATCTTCCAATACCAAGGCCGGATCCGACTAGTGTGCCTCAAGAGATAGAAGGGCCTGTTGTTAATGACTTGCTTGATTGGCTCTGGCAAACATTTGGATTTCAGGTGGAAATTAACTAATACTTGGATTTATGTTCTAGACTTTGTGCTGGGTGGTTAGGCACCAAGGTGTTCTGCTATTTGTTTCAGATTTTCATACTATGTTCTGCTTTATTGTTGTAGAAAGGTAACGTGGAGAATCAAAAGGAACATTTGATTTTGCTGCTTGCTAACATGGACATGAGAGGAATTGATAATGTCCGCCAGGGTGAAAGACAAATTCACATGGTAAATCTTTCTGTGAACCTCTTTCTGTCACTTATGCTGGATCAACTCATTTTGGTGAATCCCTTTTGCAACTGGATTTCTGCTCCTATTAGTGTCCATATTAAATTGATTCATGACATTCTAATATGCCTTGCAGATACAACGCAATACAATTGATCGCTTGATGAAGAAAGTTTTTCAAAATTACATTTCATGGTGCCGATATCTGCATTTGGAGTCAAACATCAAGTAAATAATATAACATTTTGGTGCACACATGGTGCTCAAAATTACCCTCGTTAACTGTGAATAATTTTCATGCAGAATTCCACGTGACGAGTCCACACAACAACCAGAACTTCTTTACATAGGGTTGTATTTGCTGATTTGGGGTGAAGCTTCTAATGTTCGCTTTATGCCTGAATGCCTTTGTTATATCTTCCACCATGTAAGTGGTAATTTTATTCTTGCATCTAAGATATCGTCTTTTGATACATACCCCTCCACATGGGAACTTTTTCATCATACTTTGTTGCAGATTTATTGAAAATCTAGTATGTTCAATTTCTTTTTAAACATGCATAGTGACAGTAATGCTAAGAAGGCAGTAAATGCCAAATATTTTTGTTATAGAGCTATTTCAGCTTTTGAGTGAGTATGGGTGAACTTCACATACCTATTCGTGTAGCAGTGATTATATAATCATGTGTAGAAGACTAGAAGTGTCTTCTGATAGAATTCCAAGGGTCAACAGTTTCATGATACTGTAGAATCCTGAGAACAACAAATTAACTTCTGACTTCTGAGGTATGCAAATGGATTCCGGTCGGCTATCACTCCCATGAAAAAGAGAGATTAACATGAGTACCGGGAAATGCACATGATGAAGTTTTGTGAGGAAGATGCTTGTCATGGGCTAATTATTTCAGGCAATATCTATACCAAACAAAGAACAATTTGCTATGTCTGTTTTTGTAAATTCAGCAGTCTACACATTTTTAGCACATTTCAAGGCCACTAGAAAAGAAAATAAATTTTACCATGTATAAATGGTGTAATGCATGGAAAACATTACGGATGAGCAGACTCCAAGAGAACTAAGTAACAATGAAGCACGCAAAATAATACTAGATGACTTGACAAACAATATGTATGTCTTTTTTTGTTTGTTGATGTTTTTACAACATATGTATTATTACTTTGTTATGAATGACACTTTTCAGATATACTTTAGAAAATGAAGCTTTATGCAACACTTATGTTAGAGCTTCACATTTTTCTCACAAACAAATCCCGATGCTAATGTCCTGGGCATTTCCTAAACATGCACAGATTTCTTGACCAATCTTTTTCACCCTGTATTCATGATGTAGATGGCAAGGGATTTATATGACATAATATCTGATAGAAGAGAAGGATTTTTTGAACCACCCTTCCAACGAGAGGGGAGTGATGATGCATTTCTACAGCTGGTTATCCAACCCATCTACAATGTTATTTACAATGTATGTACTCAGGTGTCTTGTATAATGTTCCTTGCTAAATGTTGTTTGTTATGCTTGCTCATTTAATGTTCATTTGGTATGAAAGGAAGCTGTAATGGGTAAGCATGGTACTGTCAGCCACTCAAAGTGGAGAAACTATGATGACCTGAATGAATTTTTTTGGTAAGTTACTCTTGATAATTCATCATTGTGCTTTACCTATCAGTAGGATCTAAGAAATCACTTCTTACTAGTCATTGTTTCCTCCACACATTCAGGTCAAAGAAATGCTTCAAACAGCTTGGGTGGCCAATGAATCAAGCCTCTGACTTTTTCACGAGTCCTACGAAAACTAATAATAATATCAAGGTATTGTGTATTGACTAATCCTTTGCATATCTTTTGTGCAACATATACTATTTATTATCATACTCAATTCTTTGAACTTCTTAGGATTTGTGATAAATTATTAGGGGTTTAACGAATTCATGATGAACTCTTTGTTTAATTTCCTAGAAATGTGAAAAATTATTTACTTACATGGTTTTAATTAGGTTCCTCAAAGCTTCTGTTGAATTGTATCGTCTATAATGAAAAAAACACTTCATTTTGGTCTTAGATTTGTGATACGCCTGGGAACTGGGTAGTTTGTGGCTCCTCAAAGCCTCAAACTGCTCCAGGGGCAAACAAAAGTAAACGTGAAAGGCTGATATGTAAACATTAGCGAAAAATGGAATATAAGGAAACACACAAAAAAAATATTGTTCCAAAGTATTAGCAACGAAATGAATACAAGGAAGTGAAATTGCTAATTGTAGACATAAACTCGCCGTGCATAGTGAGGAAGAGGGCAGGGATACAAAAACAGTGGTAATGCAGTTGATTATATAAGATTCTGATGATTTTGAAAAATGATTGTACTCTATTTTTATATCATCTTTCAATTCATTGGGGTTTATGTAAGCCAAATGTAACATGCAATATACCTACTGAGGATGTGGGAATTTAGTAAAATGGTGGGAAAGAACTGAGAGTTGTCCAAAGAAAATGAACAAAAGGGAAAGCGTGTTCAAAACATCACATGATGTGGATTGGATAAGTTAGTAGTGGGAGAGGGGAGATGTAGGCATGTAGCTGCACACCCTTGGGGTTTGGGCGGTGGTGCCCTAATGGCGACAGAGGTAGAAATAGGGTTTGTGGAGATGATCAGACTGATTCCAGTTTCTGTTTATCTCTTGAAGAACCAAAAGGGCTGAACCTTGCATTTTTCAATCACCTCATCCTTTGCATAGGAGCCAACCCTATTAAATTGATCCAACAAACTCAGTCTAAGTGAATCAATCTAAACAACTTACTTGCCGTGAGAGGAAAGCAATTACCAACTTGGGATAGATTTCTACGACACTAAGCCTTGTGCTCACCTGCACCTTTCTGGGTTTGAGGTGCTGCAACTGCACCCTCCTTGGGCCTAGGGTGCTGACAGTAATGCTGGCCCCACATGACATATATCCCTTTTTTCAATGAACATACATGAAATCTAGATTTCCAGTGGGACATGTATGCACAGTTGCATTCAACATGTAATCTTGATTTCCGATGGGACATGTATGCATTTGCGTTTGATGGTTCATATGTGTTTTTCTGAAAGAAATCTGAACAAGTTTAGTACATTTGATAGCATAGAACTAACTTTAGATGTATGCCATATGAAGCAACGTGGTCATTCGATCAGCAGGAGGAGGATGTCCAAAACAAATTTTGTTGAAGTTCGTACATTTTTGCATCTCTTCAGAAGTTTTGATCGGATGTGGGCTTTTTTCATATTAGCTTTCCAGGTATGGGCTTCATCATTGAATTAAAACATGTCATGTTTATTTATTTGCCATATCATGTTTTCTTCTTCCTTCTAGGCCATGGTAATTATTGCATGGAGCCCTTCTGGATCACTTTCTGCTATATTCGAACCAACTGTTTTCAGAGATGTTATGACAATATTCATAACAGCTGCATTCCTAAACTTCCTTCAAGGTACAGATGCAATTTTAGTCTCAGGAACTTCAAGAATCTCGGAACCTTGCGTAGTTGTTTTATTTCAATTTCAAGCAGTCCTTGCTTAATTTCCTTTTGGCTTCTGATAGAATTCGAAATTACTCTGGCTTTTATTTTTTATCCAGATGCTGCATAGTTTATAAACTGATCTCTTAAACTTTTTCAGCAACACTTGAGATAGTTCTTAACTGGAAGGCTTGGAGGAGCCTAGTTTGCTCGCAGATGATACGGCATGTTCTGAAATTTGTTGTAGCGATTGGCTGGTTGATAATTCTTCCAGTGACGTACACAAGTTCTATTCAAAATCCCACAGGCCTTATCAAGTTCTTCAGCAACTGGATCGGCAATTTCCAGAGTCAATCAATTTATAATGTTGCAGTTGCTCTTTACATGTTGCCGAACATTTTCAGTGCCTTGTTTTTCGTATTTCTACCAATTCGAAGGAAACTGGAGCGTTCAAATGCTCACATTATTAGATTTCTTTTGTGGTGGACGCAGGTATATTTGATTAGATCTATCTACTTGACTTCTTAGTCGAATTGATTGTAGTGCTCGGTTCTGACATGTTTTTTACTAATCAGCCAAAATTATATGTTGCCCGAGGCATGTATGAGGACACATGTTCACTTCTTAAGTAACTCTCTCTCCCTCTCCCTCTCCCTCCCCCTCCTTCTCCCTCTCCCTCTTACCACCTTTGCCTAAAACTAAACACTTTTCTTCGTAAAATAGGTACACAACATTCTGGATTCTATTGCTTATATGCAAGCTCGCCTTCAGTTATTATGTTGAGGTTGGTACCATCTAGCCAGTATAATAACATTTTTTACTAGTTCAAGTATCACATTGGATTTATGATTGTTTGCTAAGTAAATTTATGATGTAATGGCTAGTATTTGCTCAAAATAATCCAGCAGTTTTTAGTTTGTTTTGCACTTTACTCAAATTTGTGTTCCATCCGTTTCAAAATAGATGTCCTCTTATAGAAAGTCAGCAGTCAACCCTTTTTATCTTTGAACACTAACTAATTAAAAAAGTCAGATTGGTTAGATAGAAATTGGTCCGTTGGATATTCAATTAAAAATAATTCCCCATGCTACTCCCGCTCTGACTGGGGTGGGGTAGGGAGGTGTCAGACATCATAGTGCATGGAACATGCACAGACATCTCCTACAGTCGGCAACATGGATGCTAACCAACTTGATTAATGTATCATGATTCATATGTATTGTAATCTTTGGCTTTTGGCATATGTTGCCATCCTCCGTGTTCTATATATACCCATGTTGAGCCGTATCAATTAAGTGCAAATCCTAAACGCCTTCAGTTGCTTATTTCTTTCTTGTCCCCCAGTGACCTTGATTTTTTTTTCCTCTTAAGCAGCTTCAAATGCTGAAAGTGCACTGACATTATTTTGTGTTGTGATCACTGTTGGCAGATTTCTCCTCTAGTTGGACCTACCAAGACAATTATGTTTTTGGGACGGGGGAGATACATCTGGCACGAGTTCTTTCCATACTGTAAGATTATGTTGTAGTGGTGCTTTATCAAATGTAATTCATTACATAAGGTTTCAAACACTGATAGGATGCTACTTTTTCACAGTGCAGCATAATTTAGGTGTTGTTTTTACTATATGGGCACCAGTTGTCATGGTATGTATCAATTCATGTGTTGTGTGTGCAGGGTGTAAATACCAGGCTGATAATTTAATTTTTCCTATAGGTATACTTCATGGATACGCAAATATGGTATGCTATTTTTTCCACAGTATGTGGCGGAGTAAATGGTGCCTTCAGCCGCTTGGGAGAGGTTCGTACCATGTCTACTTTTACCCTTGGGAGTGTTGATGTTTTAGCTACTGCTAGTAAAGCTTGCAGAATGTTTACCTTCCTGCAGATCCGAACCCTTGGGATGTTAAGATCAAGATTCGAGGCAATCCCAAAAGCTTTTGGTAAAAATCTTGTGCCTGCACATCGTAGTGAACCAAAGAGACGCGAGCAGGTCCAAATTTTCTGAACTTCGTCAGAAATCGTTTTTCCGACATTCTTTTTGGCTGACGCAGTAGCTGATTAATTGTCTCGTCTAATATTTGTGTAAAATCTTTTCACCAGGATGACCGGACTTCGCGTATGGAAAAGAAGTTCTCTTACATATGGAATGCATTCATCAACTCTTTGCGAGAGGAAGACTTAATAAGCAATAGGTTTGTTGTTGATGTTAGTGTTTTCTTTTTGTTAACATGCTTTTGTTGTTGATGTTGGTCTCTTTCTTTTCTTTTTGTTAACATGCTTCTAAAATTGTTTTGCGTTTGCTTCTAAGCGAGAGAGATTTATTGGTTGTTCCATCATCTGTGGGTGACACTAGCGTTACTCAGTGGCCTCCTTTCCTTCTCGCTAGCAAGGTACGCTCATGTAATTATTCACTTGTTTACCACTCGATTTTCTCTGAGGTAATACTGTAATGCTCATGACTATGATGTCTTAGATTCCAATGGCACTTGATATCGCAAAGAGTGTCAAGAAAAGGGATGAAGAACTACTAAGGAGGATAAAACAGGATCCATACACCTATTATGCCGTAATAGAGTGTTACGAGACATTGTTAGATATTCTGTACAGCCTTATAGCAGAAACAAGTGATATGAAGTAAGGCATAACGTGTTTCTTCTAAAAAACTAATTTAGTATGTTCTTATGTCACTAACTAATTGATTTACTATTCCATTGTTTCATGGATACAGAGTTGTTGATCGAATACGTGAGAGTCTTGAAGAGAGCATACGCAACCTGTCACTTGTGAGAGATTTCCGATTGGATGAACTTCATCTGCTAAGCGATAAATTCAATAAGCTGCTAAATCTACTATTGGTACTGATAAGTAACGTTCTTTTGATTTCTTAGCAAGATATATTTTTCATACAATATTTCCATTTGAACACTACAAAAACTGTTCAATCGATTTACAGGAAATTGAGCAAGAGGGGAACGACACAGCAAAAATGACACAGATTGCCAATCTATTACAAGATACAATGGAAATCATCACACAAGATATCATGAAGAACGGACAAGGGTAAGATCTATGCTGATTGCCGAAATGTGCACCTTCAGGAATAAGTTTTGACAACCAACTTTCTTGCAAACCCCAGTATTTTGAAGGATGAGAACAGAGAGAGTCAACTGTTTGCAAATATAAATCTGGACTCAATAAAGGATGAAGCTTGGAGGGAAAAGGTCATTTATCTTTTTAGCAACTTATTTCAATAGCAGTAATTTCTAGAAGTTTACAAATAGTAGTGTCCTCATTATCTATTGGAATTCTGTGTTAACAGTGTGTTAGGCTTCGATTGTTGCTGACAACTAAAGAATCTGCAATTTATGTGCCAATAAACTTGGAAGCTCGGCGCAGGATGACATTCTTTGCAAACTCACTATTTATGAAGATGCCAAGGGCTCCACAGGTCAGCAGCATGATGTCCTTCAGGTAAGAGACCCAACTTGCTAGCCCTCTACCATATTCTTTCACCAATCCTTTTTTGTTTCTTGGCACGTAGTTAATTCCCTTTTGAGCTGTTAGGTGAACTCACCTATAGATTTCTCTGTTAGTTTTGTTTCTTCTGACGCTTTGATCGTACTGCTCTACGATTATTTTTTGCTGGAGAATATGCAATTAACAGCATTTCTGTTTTCACATCAGTGTTCTAACTCCATACTTCAAAGAGGAGGTGCTCTTTTCGGCAGAAGATCTTCATAAGAAAAATGAGGATGGGATATCCATCCTTTTCTATTTACAGAAAATATATCCAGGTCATTTATCTCACAGTTGTGTATGTTGATTGTCTTCTGCTGTCAGTAAATGCTCAAATGAACTATTGCATGCTAACAGATGAATGGAAGAATTTTTTTGAGCGCATAAAACCTAAGGATGAGGAGTCCCGTAAATCAATGATGGATGAGATCTCACGCTGGGCATCTTATAGGGGACAAACCGCCAGAACTGGCAAAGTCACTAACTCTACTGAGCGTGTAAAACTAGAACCAAAGGATGAGTTCCTTAAAGCAAGGATGGAAGATATCTTACTCTGGGCATCTTATAGGGGACAAACACTAACCAGAACTGGTAAAGTCACTAACTCTCTTGTGTTGAATGAACGAACATCTATCTTGTTATCTAACTCTCTGTTTTATTGTGCTAGTGAGAGGAATGATGTACTACAGGAGGGCGCTTGAGATTCAATGTAGTCAAGATAAAAATGGTATTGGTTAGATTAACTTTTTTTTCTCCATGATTTATTTTTCATTTTTCCCAAATATGCCCATGATTTTCGTTCCATTCTTTGCAAATCTGCATATGTTTTTGAGTCCATTAGTATGTTGCAGCTAACCAGAGAACAAATTCATCCTATCAAGATGGTGAGTCCGTTGCAGAGGTGGACCTGGCCATTGCTGATATCAAATTCACCTATGTTGTCTCTTGTCAAGTCTATGGCATGCAAAAAGTATCCAAGGAGGCCAAAGAGAAAGCTCGCTATCTGAACATCCTTAACCTCATGATGATGTACAAAATCTAACGCATTCATTTCTCTTAAATATTAAGGTTACTACAATCCATCTGATATTTAAAATGCACAGGTACCCGTCATTGCGGATTGCTTATATTGACGAGGTAGAAGCTCCGAATAAAGATGGAATGACAGAGAAGACTTATTATTCTGTTCTTGTCAAAGGAGTGGGTGAGAAGTATGATGAGGTACTTGCTGAATATAAATATAAATATTTTCACTTAACATCATTTGCACAAAATCTTTACCGCCATTTTTTCTAATTAAACATAGAATACTTCATTTTTCATGTTCCTTTTCTAGATAATATTTTTAAACAAAAATTACACTTGTACAGTATGTGGGTAGTAGTTTCTCATCATATTTTACTCACTGGTTGTTGTATACAGTCAGAAAACTCATGTAAAGCAGCAACTCACCATCTGTTGCTTATGCATCTTTAGTTCAGTGACATTTTTATATTTTGTGCTAAACTTGATTTAGGAAATTTACCGCATCAAGCTTCCTGGCAAACCCACAAATATTGGAGAGGGAAAACCTGAAAATCAAAATCATGCCATAATATTCACCAGGGGAGAAGCACTCCAGGTCATTGATATGAATCAGGTACAGTTTCCATTTTCACATTGTGCGTGTTCCCATGAGTCAACCAGTTTATCAGCTTTGTTTGTCGAAGAAGGCCCAACCAGGCCAACAATGTAGCTTATGTGGTCTGCAGCTGTGACTTGGTTCACTCCTATGAGTCCTTGGCATCTTCACTCAGATCCATCAGCCATTTGTGAATTTTGGGGCAAAAACTGGGTACAGCTAACTACACTTGGTCGACTTTCTCAAAACACACCTCAAAACAGTCTCACTATCCAATTGTACTACTGGATCGTGTTCATTTGTTGCCGCACACTCTTCTCTGCCCAAAAACACTAAAAATCATGTTCACATGCAACTATAGAGAACATTCTCTTAAACTGTGACATCTAAGTCTTGAGCCCAATGCTGGTTACAATACCAATACCATGTTAATTGCAGAGAGAAACAACGATAACCTGAATTGTGGCCCAGATGGTCAATATATGCATGTAGGAGTCATAGGGAAACCGTGTGGAGTCAGTTAGAACTAACCTATAGGTCCTAAATTATTCTTACATATTGAACTAACAGGACAATGTTAATAAATTACTGGTAACTATTGCCTTTTTACTTGTAGGATAATTACCTCGAAGAGGCATTTAAAATGAGAAATGTGCTGGAGGAGTTCGAGAGTACCAAATATGGAAAGAGCAAACCCACTATATTAGGTCTCCGGGAGCATATTTTTACTGGAAGGTATATCCATCTATCCAAAGTTCTGTCCAATTATCTTGTTCATCCATTTATGATATATATGTCTGTAAGTAACATTTTTTTTTCTATCTAGTGTTTCATCACTTGCTTGGTTTATGTCAAATCAAGAGACCAGCTTTGTTACGATTGGACAGCGAGTTCTGGCAAATCCTCTCAAGTATGTAACATTATTTTCATTTTCGTAGAGAAACTATTAATCCAATGCTTTTTAGTTAGAATGGGGAAAAAATTGAGTTGGCTGTCAGTTCCACTATATCGTTTTGGTCAAACCAAGTCCATGACCATGGGAGTATTTGTAATTCACTTCAGATTTATCTTGCGAGGAATTCGCGCCAAAAAAAACATCCTTTACATACTTAAAGTCGTAGACATTAATAAAGTATATTAAATTATGTACATGCTTAATGCTTTACATTAAATTCCTAATCTGTCAAATATAGTTGTAGTCTAGTAAGAATAGTATAATGTGCTACAAAGAAGGCAAGAACTTTGGATTTGTTTTTAAGGAGAACATAAGTCTGATATAAAGAGTTAAAGCATTGCTAGTTATGGTTAGACAAAAGAGAAGAGCTAACTGTGATTTGTATCCTCTTAAGGCCATAACAATTCAAGTTCCAGGCACTTTGTAGCTAAAATGTACTTTTGCTCTAACAACGACTTGCAACTTTGCTGAAATTTATAATAAAACCATGTTTTCATTAAGTGACACTTGTATGTGGCCAGGGATACTCTAGAATCTTGATTTACTTGTAGTTGCTAAGATGGTCCGCCTAGTCCTGACAATTTGCTGGGAAGCCTGGTAATCTTGATTTACTTGCTGTGATCTCGTCAACTTATGTCAACTAGACTATTATGAATTCAGGGAATATGAAGGTTTAGTGAGTGGGAAAAGAAAGAAATTCAAAATCGTTTGAAAATTGTTGCACAAATATGTCAGACCATGTTGGACAATCGTACTATGTACAAAGGCAACTAACAGTATTACCAGATGAAAGCAAGGATCACTAAAGTTTTTGTCATATTGTTAAATAGTTTTGTTCAATCCTTTCTCATGTTTGTATGTTTAATTATGTATGCAAGATGCACATTTTCTTTTGATGATGAGGCTTTGTGTCCCTCTAACTCATTGTGATGTACCACTGCAGGGTTCGGTTCCATTATGGCCATCCTGATATTTTTGATAGACTCTTCCATATTACTAGGGGTGGCATAAGTAAAGCTTCCAAGACTATAAATTTAAGCGAAGATATATTTTCAGGTAAGTCTACATCACTTGCGAACATTTTACAGTCATCCCTTACTGAAAATGCATTTACTGAATTTAATGTTTCTTAGGTTTTAATTCAACAATGAGAGGAGGAAATATCACACATCATGAGTACATGCAAGTTGGTAAAGGACGTGATGTGGGAATGAACCAAATTTCAAGCTTTGAAGCTAAGGTTGCCAATGGCAATGGTGAACAAACATTGAGTCGTGACATCTATCGTCTTGGACGCAGATTTGACTTCTACAGAATGCTATCTTTCTACTTCACTACAGTTGGCTTTTATTTCAGTAGCATGGTAAGAATACATTAACTTAAGATATCAAAGAGGAACATTTTCTCTAAATAATGCCTACGCTATCTCCTTTCTGATGCATTTTTTATTGGACCGTAGGTAGCTAGGAGAGAATCATGGTGAATATTTATTTAAAATCCAAATTACGAGAGTTATTTATAGATTAAAAAATCCTGTGAAAGAAAACAGGAGAATTAGGTGGAGATGATCGAAGTTCAAGCCATTTATATCATCATGCACCAGTCTGTTAAAATGGTTAAGCAGCAATATCATCATTTGAATGAAAATCAACAATGTTTGGCATCATTAATACGATTTCCTTAAAATGGTCACTCTCAGGATTTCAGTTATCATCCATGAATTTTACATATAATATAGCCATGGTCTCAACAGGATAACACGTATTATGTGTTCATTCTGCATATATGTATTTTGGGATACTGACTCCATAGTTCCTCCTTTCAGGTTACTGTACTTACAGTCTATGTATTTTTGTATGGGAGGATATATCTCGTCTTGAGTGGTCTGGAAAAGTCTATTTTGCTGGATCCACGTATTCAGGAGAATATCGAGCCTCTTCAAAATGTACTCGCTTCACAGTCAGTTTTCCAGCTTGGTTTGCTGCTTGTCCTCCCAATGGTCATGGAAGTGGGCTTAGAGAAGGGATTTCGCACAGCATTAGGAGAGTTCATCATCATGCAGCTTCAGTTGGCCTCTGTGTTCTTCACATTCCAGCTTGGCACCAAAACACACTACTACGGGCGGACAATTCTCCATGGTGGCGCCAAATACATACCTACAGGACGTGGGTTTGTTGTGTACCATGCAAAGTTTGCTGAAAATTATCGCATGTACTCCCGAAGCCACTTTGTTAAAGGACTTGAGCTGTTAATACTTCTGGTTGTATATCTAGCCTATGGAAGGTCGTACCGCACCAGCTCGAGCTTGTACCTATTTGTCACCTTCTCCATATGGTTCATGGTGGCATCTTGGCTGTTTGCACCATTTATCTTCAATCCATCATGCTTTGAGTGGCAGAAGACGGTTGATGACTGGACAGATTGGAGGAAGTGGATGGGTAACCGTGGGGGTATCGGTATGTCTGGGGAACAAAGCTGGGAGGCTTGGTGGAGAAGTGAGCAGGCGCACCTCAGGAAAACCAGCGTTCGTGCTCTCATCTTGGAAATCCTCATGTCTCTTCGTTTCTTGATCTACCAGTATGGTATTGTGTATCATCTCAAAATTGCACGCCACAGCACAAGCATTCTGGTACTTTCTCTACATAACTAAGATGTGCTTTAATCAATCTGTACTGGTTCATTACAGCCTGGTTGCAGTGTATCCTAATGGATGTACTTTTCATTTCCTATTGATCCACCTCTAGGTGTATGGGTTGTCATGGCTGGTTATGCTGACGGTTCTAATAGTATTGAAGGTAAGGCTTTGGCATTTCGTTTAATTTTGATCAGTTACCTGCCTCCAATGGATGCATAACATCTGGATCTGGATGTTGTACCTCAATTCTCTTCAGATGGTTTCAATAGGACGGCAGAAATTTGGGACAGATCTTCAGCTTATGTTCCGCATCCTCAAGGGCATTCTCTTTCTTGGCTTTGTCACTGTGATGGCGGTCCTATTTGCTATAGGCGGCCTAACAATTACGGATGTATTGGCTTGTACTCTCGGGTTCCTACCAACTGGTTGGTGTATTCTTCTGGTGAGTAAAACCCTCTATTTATCTACTATTAATTTTGAGCTTTAATTTGTATGTATATGCAACAAAAAAAAGTCTACCTGCTCATGAGCGTGCGAACAAGCACAGAACCAGAAAACAACACTGACTAATTAATTAATTAATTCTCTACTAGTTAACGGACTGAAAAACTTATTATTGATCAGAAGCAAACTCTAGTAGCATGTATGCATACTTATGTTGAGCCTTCCTTCCTTCTTCGCAGATTGGGCAAGCATGCGCTCCAATGATCGAGAGGACTATGCTGTGGGACTCCATCCAGGAGCTAGGGAGGGCATATGACAACATCATGGGTCTCATCCTCTTCCTTCCCATCGGCTTCTTGTCGTGGTTTCCCTTTGTCTCAGAGTTCCAGACAAGGTTGCTCTTCAACCAGGCCTTCAGCCGGGGCCTCCAGATCTCAAGGATCCTTGCTGGCCAGAAGGACATTGGGGAGTTCGAATGAATGACCAGTTCATGTTTCATTTCCGTCCCTAGCTAGTTTCTCTGCGATGTGATCGACCTTTAAAGAACATATGGCATAGTAGACCATCGTATATATTGACCTCGCTCCCATGTATATTTTGTCATTATGTGCTGCCATGTTACATACTATTTTGTGCACCAGGTCATCTGAATGTGCTCGTGAAGCTAGCCTTGCAGCACCTGTTTACAGCTGAGCTGATGCATCACATGTCACCCCAACTGTCCCTCATTGCCTCTCAACCTACATCCTCTCTTCTCACATATTCTGTTTCATCAGTCAATTATATGGGGAAGCTACCAAGGTCGTCAGTGATGCTAAATTCAGTTTTTAAACAATCTTTAGTATTTCTCATGATGTTTTTATTAGATTTTGATTTTGTAGTGTTCAATGATTAACATAAGAAATTCTGAAAGCCAAACTAAACATCAATCAATTCGAACCTAGCTAACACGTTGCATCCTTTTGAGTCTTGTGCGGGCTCTGGGGCGACGGGGGCAGGCGGCGCATGCTCCAGCACGACGGGGCCGGGCGCAGGCTGCTAAGAACCTAACTTATAAGAATGCGATGTGTTGTAAGAACCAAGGGCAAAGCTGGTAAGCAGATGCAGAGGTTGCTGCATATTTTTCCAAAAATGATGGCCGCGCCAGGTTAATTACTCATGGTGCATTGCCATCTGAATAAAGAGGCTCTGGTGGCCACTGCCGAAGCACTTAATAACACCAGAATGAAGAACAAGCATGTTTGGTCTGGTTGAAGTTGAACTGAACAAACATGGCAGAGAAACAAAAAGATTATGCGATGGGGTCAGGTTCTTGTTCTCACTCACCATTGACGGTAGCACTCGATGCACATGTCGTGGATTGGTGGATGCAGCACAGCCCTGCTGTTTAACTCCATGATGATCCCACACTCCCCTTCTATCTCGGCGTCGGTCTCGGAGACCAGCCACCTACTACCCTCCCCCTCGCCGTCCCTCCTCCTGTGCCTCTCCGAGCACACCGCCCTCCGCCTCGGATCGTCGGCGTCGCTGGTCCCGTGTTCCAGTTGCACGAGGGAGGGAAACAACACAGCTGTGGTAGACAGACGGACAGACAGACAATGGGAAATTTTCAGTTCACAGGTCCAAACCGCAAAGGCTTTATTTCAGTTTCTGCTGGACGTTTGTTTAGTTACCGTAGAAAGAATTCCTTGATGCTGGCTTTCATTTCGTGGGTGGACAAATGGTTGTGGTGCCGCCCACATATACCTGCAGATGCAATGGAAGCAGAGGCAAGATTCGGTAAGGACACCAGCACAACGAGCATTGTTAGCACAATATGTATGGCGCAAATTCTGGAAGGGAACCACAGGCACGGAGACAGAGGCACGGAGAAGTAGTACCTTGTACTAGATGGGGATCCTGAGGAGGCCGAGGGCGCCGGCGAGGCTGCAGTCGGCCCGCTGCAGGGGGGAGAGGAAGATGTGCGCGGCGGGGCTGTACGAGATGCGCATCTGCGGGCACGCCGCCCCGTCGTAGTCCGGCGAGAAGTCCGACGCCCTGCGGCAGAGCACCGGAGACAAGACGGATTCAGTCGGAAACAGCGCACCCTAGAGTGAAGAAATTGAGGAAGGGGATTCTCTCGGGGGAGGGGAGGGTACTCACAGGGTGTTGGCGTGCTGGAGGTCGGCCTGGAGCACCTTGAGCGAGTCCCTGAACGGCCTCCGGGTGGCGCACGGCGCCGCCGCCGCCATCTCCCCCCTTCCTGCTCCGACACCAGAGGCCGCCGCCGACGACGAATTAAACACCGCCGCCAGAGCCGAGCAGGGCCAGATTAGAACGCCACCGCGCGCGCGCGCGAACCCTCGACCGCGACGGCGACAGCGCCGCCGGAAGTGGAGGCTCGCTCTCCGCTCCGCTCCGCTCCACTCCACCGAGAAAGCAGGCTCGCCGGCCGCCCCGCCACTTCTTTTTGTTTTTTCTAGGCAATTTCTTTTTAGACAAATCTAGGCAATTTCTGTTGCTACCAGTAAGCATATGGGCTGGCACGCCAACATAAAGAAAGGCCTGGCCGGCCGAATGCCTCAGCTCGGGGAACACGCCTGCTTCTTTCTTCCTTTTTTTTATGATTTATTTTCAGTTTGTTTTGCTTCTTTATAAAATTTCCAAGATTTCAACAATAGTTTTGAATTTCAAAATAATGTTTCGAATTCCAAAATATATCCACAATTTGAAAAAAAAAAATCAGATTACAACAGCCATTTCGGATTTCAAAAAATATCATGAATCTCAGAGAAGTTCACAAATTTAAAAATGTTCTCAGATTACAAAAAAAATCATGAATTTGAAATTTGTTCCGGTATTTCAAAAATGTTCAAGTTCTCAAAAAGGTTCACAAATTTAAAAATCACTGTGATTTGAAAATAAATCATGATTTTAAAAAAACATGGCTTTATAAAAAAATTAACATTTCGAAAATATTCATGATTACGAAAAATGTTCATGAATTCGGAAATGTTGGTGATTTCAACAAATGTTTGCGATTTTGTAAAAAATAATCATGAATTACAAAAATGTAGGTGAATTCGTAAAAATGTGTATCAAAAGCATTCTTTACAAGGACGTTCTTCCCTAGCAATACAATACTTCTTGTAGTCGACAATTTGTGTATCAAAAGCATTCATAAAAGGAATTGCAGTTCGCAAATTGTCGATGTATGCAAACAACCTTTTAAAGCACATTTACCAATGAGATTAAATTATACGGCAAGCACAAAGTTAATACAGAAAAAAGATGCAACATAAGACTTAAACAAGGGAGTGAGGATACTCATTACACAAGTATTCGTGCAACCCCAAAGTCTTCCACAACTTTAACTATAGAACTAACAATGTTTCTCACCGGTAAGTGATAAGTCAATAAATTTGAATCTTATGATTCGTTTTTCTAGTCGCTAGTTTTGATCTACATAATAAGCAACCATAGTCTTCCTTAGCCCGACCACTCCAGATATCAGATGTTAAGGAAACCGAAGTCTTCTTTTATTTTCCGAAGACTAGTTTTCCATAACCTTTTCACATTCCTAGTTGTAGTTTATCTAGAAACTGAAATAGATCTAGGATTATGAGCAGTTTGAATGTCTTCGGTAAAAGCGGGAGTCTCACCAAAAATCTAATGGTAAATCATTAGGAGCAATTAAATAACAAAAAGCTGCTTGAGCTCTATCGAGATCATAGCCCCAATGGTCTACTGAGCCACCGGGGTTATTGCAGTCAGGTGTGTCTCGCCACCATCTCACCCTCCTTCTTCAAGCGGCTCTCAGTGTGCCTCTTCAGGTGGTCGGTTCCTTTCTCGGACTAAAACTAAAACTAGCATCCAATGTGATAATGAAACAACTCTCCTAACTAACACTAGGTCAGGTGTTGGAGGTGACTTCTTAGGGGTGCTCTATTAGGCCATCGCCATCGTCCAAGCTGTCGTCGTCCGATTTGGAGCAAGTGGTTGCCGATACGAGTTGTGTGATCGAGGTCTATCCTCCTCATCATAGGGGGGCCAAAGCGTCGTCGTGCTGAACATCTCACACAACAAAGTGTGTTTTGGTATTCCAATCTGGATGCTCATCGAGGCCGGGACTCCCCCCCGCATCCTCTAGCGCATAACGATGATCCTCCTCCTCGAAGATGAGGGTGGCCTCCTCCTCAAACATCTACAACATCTCCCCCAACACCCAAAGCGGCGGCCAGTTTAGGGAGCTGGCCTCGAATATGGAGTCGCGAGCTAGCGACCACTTCTCAGTTTCTGACTTCTTGGGCATCTCTGTGATCAAAGTTGTGGTAATGTGCGGTGGCTCGTGGGTTGGGAGAGGATGAGGATTGTACTGGTAGGGCTTGTGGAGGAGAAGTCTGGTTGACTTTAAAGTCAAACTAGGCTTCTTGGTTGCTGCTTCTCCATGAATGGGGAGAGACTAGTATAGCATGTGTCCTTTAGGTGTGATCACAGAATCAACATTGAAATTTCATATTTCAACTATGCAAAAAATTCCAAAAAAATAAATACAACATACCTGTAGGGTATGTCTGCAACTACAAAAAAAAAAGATCAAAACTTGATACTATATAATTAGAGATTTGAAAAGACAAATTCGACTATGAATAGTGCCAGCTTGGGGGGAATAGTATTTGACACTATTCACATCCAAATTTGCCTTTTTTGGCTATCTATAAATGTAGTTCGAATTAGGAGCTGAATTTTTTTAAGCTTGTACATAACATGGATGTGTGTCTCCAAGTACTTTCAGAAATTTTGAACATGTTCTATATTTTAAAAGAAGTTGATCTTATTGCTCTCACCTAAGAGCATATCCTACACTAGTCTCACCCATGAATGCAAGTAGGGGAAAGGCTGATCTGTTAGAGTGAATGCGGTTAAGCAGGAGCCGACGCAGAACGAGATGGGTTCTAAGTGAGTGAGTGTTATTGGAGTCCGACATGGCGAACATTTGGACTCCTCAAAAGCTTCCTTAGTTTGATGCTGGTTTCGTGCGATTTCGAACGAATGATCAATCTGAATAAATTCAATGATCGCCGTTGGAGGACGAAAATGTTTGGATTGTTCGATTCAAACATCGGGGGACAAAATGGAGCACGTTGGATTAGGCCAACTCCACCGCACGACCCTAAACGGACGTCTGTTTTGGCTGAGTTTTGTCTATTTGGGATGGCAATGAGTGCGAAAACGAACATGAGTGTCCTGCTTTTGTTGGAGGCGCCCAACGCAGCACCCGACCCCAAATTGTCCGTCTGCACTGAGCTCGCCACGCCCCGCCTCCCGGCCATGCTCCTGCCGCCCCAGAGCCTCGCTGCTCGCCGACTAACCGCCGCCTCGCCCGGCCACAGGCAGCCAGTCTGCCGCTTTGCCGCCCGGTCCATCCCGCAAAGGCCGCTTCCCCTGCGCCATCCCCGCCCCATCACGCTGACCACCGCCTTTCCCCCAGCGCCAAGGCCATCCCTACAGCGCCGCCCTTTTCGGCCGCCATCCCTCGCCCCGCCCATGCGCGCCGCATACTACTCAGTAGCGTTCTTCGCCGCCTCTGCCTCGCTCACGCCACACGCGCGCTCGCCATGTGACCGTACCCTCCGCCTCGCATTGCCACGCCATTACTCGCGTCCTCCATACTCGCACCGCCCGCCGCGCTTTGTCATACAGCCTCCTCCGCCTCATAGCCAGCGCCCGCGCGTGCCTCTTGCCGCCTCGCCGTCATACTCCGCCATGCGCCGCGCCACACCGCGTGCTCTTGCCATTCGCCCGCTAGCCGCCACAAGATACCACGCTCCCGCTCATTGCTTTCACTGCTCGCAGCGGCATGCGGGCCTCAACGAGGCGAGGCGGGCGGCGGAGCCACCGCGCCACGTGCTCCTCGACGCTCGTGGCTGTTCTGCCTCGTGGTGGGCCAGGATAGAAAAGGAGGAGAGAGAGGGGGTGGGTGGGTGGGCCAATGACAGGCGGGCCAGGGTCGCATGCAAAAGGACACGCCCCGGACAAGGACGACTCAGTGCAAAGCCAGCCCAACTTTGCTTCCAGGATGGGGCGAAGCGGACAAAAAACGGACGTTATTTTACGATGGGGTCACGCGTTGAGTCCTCTAGTATGTCTATTTTATCTTAAACGGACATGCCCGGACAAGATAGGATCGTGCGATGAAGTTGGCCTTGGGCAGTGGTAAATTATCCATCCAGATTGGAGCAACGACGCGCCGAGTCACCTGTTGGCCGGTGACCCATACTATTAGTGAGTGAGTCCCATTGCACCGTACAAGCATTTAACGTGGAACGTACGTACCCTGCATTTGTCTGCCAAGATTCGAGCCACCGACGCGCTGAGTCACCCCTCTCGATCCAATAGCACCCCGTGCAGCGCACCCCTGCATTTAACTTTTACTCCACACCGTTTACGCGTGCACGTTGTCCACTCCCGTTAGTCAGTCGAGCAAACAAAAATCATCAAAGGAAGGAATAGTAAAAAAAACAAAAGGCTGACTCGTCGTCGCGCCGGACACGTGACCACGACGACGCGCCCGGCCGCGACTGGCGCGCCCAACCCCCAACGGACACGGCTGGTACGCTACCACCTTATCCACGGATCGTGGCAGGTCCGACGCGCCGGTGACGTGTCCCCAGCGACCATGCCGCCGTGCCGGCCTTATCCACCCCGCACCCACCCCAAACCTTGGATCACGCGCTGTCGGGGCCCACAGGGCGCACTCGGACGACGGTGGGCCATCGGTGTCAGCGGCGCCCACCGGCTTCGTCCAGTGCGGTGGGGGCGACGTGAGGGACCGTGCACGTGAGCAGTACGTTTGTCTCATCAAACAAAAACAAACAAACGCGAGCAGTACGTGGCACGCCGGGCGCACGCGACGCAGCCCAACGGCCGGAGCGGAGCGGAGCGGCGGACGGACGGACGGACGAGACGGAGCCCGCGGTTCGGTGACACGCCACGCCAGGACGGCGACGTGCCGAGGAAGACGCGGCCGGTGCCGTGATAGCACTGGCGGTTCGTTTCGTTTCGTTTGGTAAACCGCTGGCGCCAGGCGAAACCGGCGGCCTGCCCACGGGCATGAGCGCTCTATTTGGCGTTTCCTCCGCAGCGCCGGCGGTAATTACCGCGCCTCCTACCTTTCCATCACGTGGTGGAAGCCGTGAAGAGTAGTTTCAGTAATTAACCTGCGGCCATGTGATGTGCACCCCCCCCTCACCCCCCACACACACACACCACCTCCGACGGCCCATGTCGGAGAAGAAAATTCAGTGTCACGACTTCGGCTAGTAGTTTAAGTCGGTTTTCAGTCCTTGCTAGGAAGGACTTCAGACAGATGACATCTTCGAGTTGGTCATCCGTACTTGGGTCATCCTCAGGTTTGTCCGTCGGGTTAGAGTCGACAAAGATCTGGGGTAGACTCGTGACATTTTCTTAGGGCTACAAGGTTAGTGTTTTTAGTCGTGCATGCACGACTCCAAGATGTAGTGTCAGACGCTTCAGATCAATTCAAACGTTCAACAATGATGACTACCATTGAAGGGGGATGGGTACATGTACGAGAACGTCCCGACTGATATCGATCAGGTCATGCTGGCTCCAGTGAGGTACTCCCTCCGTTTTAAATAGATGATCCAACTTTATACTATATATATAGTTTTGGGTCATATGTTTTGGAACGGATGGAGTAATAGCTAAACGACGCGTCAGGGGTGATCCAACCTTGATGTAACTTTTACTATGTTTATTAAAGAGTTTTATTATACTCACAGATTTTTGGTGATTTTGGTAGAAAACACTCCCACCCACAGAGCGAGTGATAATCCGTAGAGTAATTTACTTGACGACTTGCTAAGATTGGCGAAACCGTGGACAAGATGCTGCAAGTTGCGAGCGCACCCACCCACCGGATATTGAGCCATCGCCTCCTCTCCTGGGGCTGGGGGGAACCCAACCGGGGAAGTGGTACTACTCCGTCCTACTGCTGTCACGTCACGGTTAGCTGCCGGGTAAACTAAACTAGCAGTACTAGGTGATGATCTTATCCCCGCTACCTTGCCCCGCTGAGCTATCTTTATCCAAATTTCACATCATCCTCATCATCATCAGACTCCCGATCAGCCCGATATTTCCGGCTCGTGCCATCCCAGACCACCGAGCTCCCCGGCCCTATAAAAATACGCGCCCATCTCCATCCTCAACCTCCATTCCATTCGCCATTCCCGTTCTCCTCTCCTCCTGTCAGCCTCCAGAGCAGCATCAGCTCCAGCTCGAGCGAGAAAGAAGTAGTTTGATCTGTGAAGATGTTGGCCATCTTCCAGAAGCAGGTGGCGCACGCGCCGCAGGAGCTCAACAGCCCGCGCGGCAGCACCGCCAAGCCCAAGAACCCCGACGAGATCCTCCGCGACTTCCACGCCGCGCACCCCGCCGACGCCTTCTCCACCTCCTTCGGCGGCGGCGCCGCCCTCGCCTGCGTCGCCGCGCAGCCCCGCTCCCTCGCCGCCGGCGGGTACCAGCGGTAACGATCGGCACGACCTCTCACCCTCCCAAATCGCTCCCAGCAACCATGTCCGGACGGCTAAGAAGAACCGATTTCTACGTGTGTGTGCGCAGGATGTTCTGCGGGCTGGACGACATCTACTGCGTCTTCATGGGGACGCTGGACAACCTGAGCAGTCTGATGCGGCAGTACGGCCTCACCGGCCGCTCCACCAACGAGGCGCTGCTGGTGATCGAGGCCTACCGCACGCTGCGCGACCGGGGCCCCTACCCGGCGGACCAGGTGGTGAAGGACCTCTCCGGCTCCTTCGCCTTCGTCGTCTTCGACAACCGCGGCCGGTCCGGGTCCGGGGCGGCGGTGTTCGCGGCGCAGAGCACGGACGGCGGGGTGCCGCTGCACTGGGGCGTGGCGGCGGACGGGTCGGTGGTGATCTGCGACGACCGCGGCGTGGCCAAGGCCGGGTGCGGGCGGTCGTACGCGCCGTTCCCGCCCGGGTGCATGTTCCACAGCGAGGGCGGGCTCAAGAGCTTCGAGCACCCCATGAACCGGCTCAAGGCGCTCCCCAGGGTGGACAGCGAGGGCGTCATGTGCGGCGCCAACTTCAAGGTCGACGCCTTCACCAAGATCAACTCCATGCCCCGCGTCGGCAGCGCCACCAACTGGGCCGCCACCTGGGACGACGCCGCCATCTAGCCACGCCCGGCGTACATCACCTCGCCGGCGACGCTCGCCTAGCTCGTCGGACTTCTGAATTTGGGCTTACATTTTACTTTTTTTTTCTTTGGCAATGTACATTCTGATCTGATCTGATCTGAGCCGTGTGTGGGCGTGGGCGCGCTGACACGTACGGTTGTTTGCTTGTACGATGGAGGAATAAGGCTTTGCTTCCAGTCCAAGAGTGCTACTGAGTCATGATGTGTGTTTTGTCGAGCAGCAAAATGAAAATACGTACCACAAACTGGCCTTGCCTTGTGCAAGCAAACCATGAATCTAAGCACATGCTGCCCATAAACCATCCTTGTACTCGCACGCTCTCATAAGCTACACGCAACATGGATCCTCTCAACTAACTATGGGCGGGATTGATGGAAACAGGGGCACTAAATTAAGCACTAGATTTTGATAGGAGTTTCATTTGGACATGTGGCTTATGAGATAAGAATTCCTTGCGATCACTAAAGTCTGTGTGAATAGGGACTAAAAAGGCGGCTGATTTTCATGTTTTGACCCTTTTGCTAAAGTGTAGCCGGATCTGACCCCATCCGAAAGTGTATCGGGATCTGATCGTTTTTGCTACCGTCAAGGTCGATGGCGGTAGGGTATAATAGCTTACCGCCAAGGACCTTGGAATGGAGGTAGCCAACTTATCCACGTCAACAGAATCTTTGGGCTACCGCCAAACAATTTGGCGGTAGGCTATCATCTCTCCGCCGACGATCGTCCGTGATGGGTGAGCACACACACTACTTTTCATACTTCGAAATTTTTTGCGGTAGGGCATGCACCCCCACCGCCAAGGGCCTTGGCAATAGGCTGTTACGCCCTACCGCCATCGACCCTAGCGGTAGAAAAATGGTCAAATCCCCAAATACTTTTGGATGGAGGTCCGATCCGGCTAAACTTTACCAAAAGGGTTAAAACACCAAAATCGCCTTTAAAGGTATCTCCAATGCGGGCCCTCATACCACCTGGTCCGAATGTTTTGCCATTCAATCCGGTCCTTTATTGACCCACCGATCGGCCCGGACGTGTTTTTTCTTGCAAATTGGAAGCATATTAGGGGCTTTGCGAAAGTCCGGACCACCACCACGCACGTCTCCGACAGCCACGGCCCACTCAAATCCCCCTCCCGGTCCAAATTTTCTCCACTTCACCCCTGCACTCTTTTGCTTTGCATCCGCGCCCTCCTCCTTTGACGCCGCTGTTGTACATCTTTGGTCGTCACCCAAGCGTTGTCGGATGTCCGCAGCCACCACACACGCGCCCGCTTGTAATGTGCTATGGCGTCGTTCACTCAGGATCCGTCCTCAGCTAGGCACCCCTACCCCCGTCGACGATGTCCACAGCGGACACCACGCCTAGCAGGTGTTCGGTCAAATCTCATTGAGCTTATTTTCGAACTTCATGTCGTGGTTTTAGAATAAGAATGATGGCGGGGGTACTCAACCATGGAGAATGAGTTGTTGTGCAATGCATGCTTTGTTGTATCTGCGGACTTAGTAGGCAAGAGCAGAAGGGGGCTCTTTTTGACAGCGCGTGCACGGTCCGTTTCATGCGCGAAAGCACATTGCGCCCCGCGACATGCACATCATCCATGAACGCAAAGTGAAGTCGTTAGCGTATCGCTGGTACATCATCTAGAACTCCATCATGAAGTTTGTGGCGTGGTTGACCGACTGGATGCAATGTGTCCATTGCACGCGATAAGCATGAAGATCGTAAGTTTTGTTTCTTCTTGCTCAACTTGTTGATTGTTCATTCATTCACTCAATGCTGCTATGCACGTTGTGTAACCTGTATGCGTTGCCGTCATGTGCCACAGGGCCGAGGATAGACCATTTCACGCACCTACATTGTTGGATGAAGTTCAAAGGGTAGTATGTGTGGGACAACATGATCCATCTACAAAAAGTATGTGTGGGACAACATGATCCAAACATATGGTTAATCTCGTTGAATTTAAACTATTTCTCATTGATTATGAATTATTTCTTATTGAGTTTGAACTATTGCTGTACTAGACTTTTTGCAAGCTATGTATGGATGATTTGTGTGATTTTTCTATCTGAACCTTGATGAATTCCGTCATGTTTAATGAATTCGTCTGGTTAGTTGAAACCCAGTTTGAAATGTATGTTGATAGCTTTGTTTGGCCGGATCCCGCATCCGTGTCCGCGGACTGGTCCCCGGTCCGTAGATGAATGTAGTATCTGGTTTGCGTGTCAGCGTTGGAGATGCCCTAAGAGAGCTTCAAAGTTTATTCCTCAAAGTGGACCCTCATGTAAGGGTATGGGCGGGTTGTGGGTCTCAAACAGCGGACATTCCTCTAAAACACTTTATTTTTTAAACATTCAAGATATTTTTTGAATTTTCAAACAAAACTTGAAAACTTTCTTGAATTTAAGCATTGCTCTTAAAATTTAAAAATCTTCACAAATATGAAGATATATTAATAAATCAAAAAATGTTCACAAGTTTTATAATAGTTCAGAATCGTTTAAAAATGGTCATGAATATGAAAATCTTCAGGAATTCAGAAATTTTTCAAAATTTTGGAAAAAACATTTTTTAATTCAGAAAACTATTCATGATTAAAAATAAATAAAAAATTGAACAGTAAACAACATGAAAAAACAATTAGAGAGAAAGAGAAAAAACAAACAAAACCTTCCCAGACGGGAAGTACCAGCTTACACAACCAACCCAATAGAGCCGGCGGGGTCCATGTTTATTCGACCGCCTCCGTCGTACACACATAATGTAAATTGTCATAATTAGCTGTGGGATAAAAATACAATTAATTTCAAAACCGAAGAATGGCGCGACAAAGTGCGCGTATCCTCTAGTTGGAGAGACTAAAACGTGGGCCCATCAAGAAAGATAAGAAGCCTCAATCGACAGTCACTTTTAGTTTTGAAAGAAAAAAAAATCAGGTCACATAATTGGGTTGGGCAGATGGCCATTTTGTCGAAGAAGCGAGGGAGGATGCAAAGTTATTTTCCTACAAATGCCAACAAATCAAAACACAATGAGATTAAGACAAAACACCAAAACACAATGATACTAGACAAGGCGGTGGATGACATAATTTGAGGACAGAGCAAGAACACCTGCATTAAACTTAGTTCGCAAGTGAAGTTTTCCTATGGAGTTTTTCATCCACACCATTCTAGCTACGTTATCTGTAAATGACTTGCCGTTTCTATTTGGTTTCGGTCATACGATTGTTGTGATGCTTTGCTTGTTACAAAACCAAGTACTCCCTCTGTCCGGAAATACTTGTCATTGAAATAGATGTATCTAAATGTATTTTAGTTCTAGATACATCCATTTTCATCCATTTTGATGACAAGTATTTCCGGACGGAGGGAGTACTATTGAAGTCTTTTAACTTGTATACATGTTACTCTGAGTCCATGAGTCGGAGCATTGATAATTTTAACCAAAGAATACCAAGTAATTTCATAAATAAAATGACATTTGAGGACTCTAATATTTTAGAGTCTGTACACCCCTTAGTCATCATCATAGAAATAATGCATATTTGCAACTTAATATGGAACTATTAATAAACTGCGAAACAACAACTGTATTCCATTCAAATATAATAGAAAAGCAAGAGCTGAATAAAATGAAAATGATAAGATCTGATGTTAGGTACGTGCACATGGCAAATTAAACTTTTTCGATGGCAATTCTAGTAACGCAAAGATGACAAGTTAGTTGACGCACACGATAATTTTCTGTCAAAAAAAATAAACCGAAGCACGAAGCTGCCATGCTTGCCAACTGAAGTTGCCATCGAAACGTTCGATTTGCCATTTGCGCGTATCATTGGGCGTTATCAGATAAAGAAAGAAGGGCCTAGTATTTGTTCGAGTAGTCCGGACTAAACGGGCCACTTGCAAAGTGTTGTAGTCGGACTGGGCCGCCTCTGGCACCGACTAGGCAACCGAAAAATAAAGAGCAGGGCAGAAACCCCGAGACTTCGCCGTTTTGATCCCCTTTCCTCTCGTCCACCGACTCGGCGCCGCCGGCGAGGGTTTGGCTCGCGCCCGGCGCCCCACGGCCACCGTTGATCCTCCTCTCCGCGACCCGCGCCCGCTCTTGGCGACGGGCGGGCGGGTGAGAGCCGAGCCCCCTGTCGCCTCTTAAATAATTAAAATGCCATCTCTTAGATATTAAAAATGACATCTCTTAAAAATTAAAAATGCCATCTCTTAGTAATAAAAATGCCTTTTCTTAATATAAAAATGCCATCCCTTAAAATTAAGAATGCCATCTCTTAAAATAAAGAAATTTCAACTCTTAAATAAATAAATATAACATCTCTCAAAATTAAAACTGCCATCCTTTAACAAAAATGCCATCTCTTATAATAGAAAATGCCATGCACGTAGTAGTAAAAACTGCCATGCCGTTAAAATTTAAAAAATGCGATCCTCTTAAAAAATGCCATGCTGCAAAAAAGAAAAAACTGCGATGGGATTTTGGGGACTGAAAATATATGTGGCAGTGAATAAAATCATATAAGGCATTGTACAATGAGAGGTGCTTAGGTAGGTGCTTAAAAAAACAAGCCAAGTTTTTCCGAAGCACCGATGCCTATTTCTACGGAAGAGACCTTAGTTAAGCGTCGACCCTGTTCAAATAAGCACCGATGCTTAAGGAAGGCCTGATTTATTTCTCTAAGCACCTTCCATTGTACAAGGCCTAAGAGCCTTGCACACTGGAGGTCGTGGATTCGACCCCCTCACCTCGCCTCGTGATTTTTTGGAAGAAAACACACACATCCGTTCGCCAGAAAGAAGCCGCGCAGCAAACTATCCCAACAATCCTGCATGGCGTCGGTTTTGCTCCAAGAATCGTGCGACGGCAGGGAGGGCGTTCGCCATGAAACCCCCCGCGGCTGACGGTCGCCGGTTAGCATTTCCGACTATTTATGGGTCTACTCTGACACAAGAATTTGTTTTTTTTTTTGGAGGGATCCCCTCTAGCACAACAATTGTTTTTCATTAAGAAAGGCAAGAGCGGAAAAAGGGGGGCATTGTTCGGGTGTAGTCTGGGCTAAACGGGCCGCGCACGAAGTGTTGTACTCGGAGTCTCGGACTGGGCCGCCTCCGGCACCGACTAGGCAGCAGAAAAATAAAAGAGCAGGGCAGAAACCCCCACCGCTCGCCCGTTCCGATCCCCTCTCCTCTCGTCCCCCGACTCCGCGCCGCCGGCGAGGGTTTCGCTCGCGCCGCCCGTTCGCCCCCACGGCCGCCGCCCCTCCTCTCCCCGAGCCGCGCCTGCCCCCGGCGACGGGCGGGCGAGATCCCCGAGCCGCTGCCGCCGCCAGATCCGTCGTCCTCCAGCTCAGGTAAGAAGGCCCCGCCCAATCCCCGCCCCTCGAATACTCCGTCGCAATTCGTTGGTGGGATTTCTAGGGTGTTGATTGATTTCTTTACCGTCGTCCTCCGGCGCCGTCGCGGCCTGCAGGGACGTGCCCCGGCGCGCGCCCCGCGGGGACGCCAGAGATGAGCTACAGCGGGAGCGGCGGAGGGAAGCGCCTCCGCACGTCGCCGAGCGAGGCGGAGGGCAGCCCCAGGCGCCGCCGTGGCTCGCCGTCGGTCTACTCCCCGTCGCCGTCGCCCTACCGGTCGCCCTCGCCGCTGCCGTCCCCGTCGACGTACCGGTCGCTCTCGCACTCGCCGTCGCCCTGCCGCTCGTGGTCGCAGAGGCCGCCCAGCGACGACGATGCCGACGATCTGAGCCGCAGCCGCGGGTCGGACGACCTCGACCGGCACGGCCGGAGGCCTGCCTGGAGGCCGCACGCGAACAAGGAGCTGGGAGAGCATGGGCGCACCGGCGAGTTCAGCGTCCGGATCGACGACTACGACCGCCTCTTCACCTGCAAGGCCTGCCGCCGCATGCTCTCGCCGCCGGTCTACCAGGTGAGTTTTGATTGCAGTCGTAGCACAGTTTTATTTATCATTGCGGCCAGAATCAACTCAGCCGTGTTCTTGATACATGGCGTGCGTGCAGTGCCCCTTCGCCCACGTCACCTGCTCGAGGTGCCACGAGGAAGTCGGGGACAACCGATGCAGCTGCTGCGGCAGCGGCAATGGCTATGGGCGCAACCGCGTCGTCGAGGAGTTCCTAGGCCGCATCCGCTTCTCCTGCCGCAACAAAGTGCATTCCTGTGAGGCCTTCCTTCCGCACCACGAGATGCGCGAGCATGAGCAGACCTGCCGCCACGAGCCTATCTTCTGCCCTGTCCCCCAATGCGGCTTCGCCAGCCGGGCTGTCGCACTCACGACCCACCTCACCCTCCGCCACCACTGGGACACGATCAGGTTTCACTATGATGAGAACTTCCGGGCCTCTGCCCTCACGTCGACCATCTTTCAGAGCCGCGACGACGGCGAGCTGTTCTTCCTCGACTGCTTCAGCGAGGGCCGTGGCATTGCTCTGTCCATGATCTGCATCCGCCCTGAGAATGCCCGTGAGCAGGAGTTCGTGTATGAGCTGAAGACGCCGGTAGGCAATGGCGACAGACGGCCCTGGCTGCAGATGCAGTCGACGGCGCGGAACACGTCGCTGCGTCACGGGCTGGGGGAGAAGGAGAAGGTCTTCCTGCTGGTCCCCAAGGACCTGCCGGGCACAGAGGATGGCAACGTGGAGGTGTGCATCCGTAAGCTTGGCCACCAGCGCGACTCTATAGGTTAGGCGACCTTGCTTGACGGCGATACTTGCTGAATTTTATAGGATTACTGCTAGTTGGTTCCAGTTCATTGCTGAATGTTGATGTTGAGGTAGTCTGAATTTCATATCGGTGAATGCTTGGTCTGTTGTGGATTTTTCGGATGGTTGAGACGGGGAATGTAAGCAGCGCGTGCTGCTGTGTTAACTTTCAGCTATATGTAGATACTCGTAGGCTATTATCTGAGGACGAAACTTTTATTTATTTATGATAGTCTCGCACATGTCATCTCATGAATTCGTCAGGTAACACATCTCTTGGTTTCACACTGATTGTTGATCCTGAAGTCCCAATGCTTACACCAGATGTTTCTCCATGTTCAGTGGGTTTTGCCATTTTTATGGTTGCTTTCTCTGGATGTCAGTATGAATTGTTGCTGCATCTCAAGAGCAGCTTGCAGTAGTAGTGAAGGAACAGCGACACTGTCACACTGCAAACTAACCAGGGACTGGTCGCTGCAGTTTGTTCACCTGTGCTGATGTTACTTCTCCTTTTGCCAAGAGCTTGCATCCATGTTGTCAACATTTGCAATTGCCAAGTTTTGGTTGCCTGCTTTCTTTACTGTTTAGCTTCACACATGAGGCACAGTAGGTAATACAATACTTCACTATGTAACCCAGCTTTCCCGCATCTATTTTGTAGCGATGCAAGCCATGTCTAAGTTTTAGCTTGTCGATGATTAATTGTCTTGTGATTGGTGAGCTTATATGAGACAAAAATCATACTCCCTCCGTCCCATAATATAAGAACGTTTTTGGCACTACACTAGTGCTAAAAACGTTTTTATATTATGGGACAGAGGGAGTAGATGATTGCAATAAGATTGGAACATTAGCACAACAATGGAAGCTCATTGTTGCAGCAAAGCTGCGCTCTTGCAAATGCAGCAAAACCAGAAAAAAAGGCCTTGCATGCAAGAAACATGTAACAATGCGACACAAGAAATTTCTGATTGCTACTTAAAAAATATTTCTAGTTAGACTCCGAGCAGAGGCAAAATCAACTTGTATAATTTGCTAAACAAAAAGCAAGCAATGGCGCACCCTGAGTTTTATTTACCCACTCACCGACATGTGGGCCCATTTATCGGTTGGGTCAACATATGATGGAGACGGTACACGAGAGCCAACAGTCTTAGAGGTGGCAGCCGATCAGAGGACCTCTCTGGCTTGGTTGCAGTTTTTATTTTATTTTGGGGCTTCCTTACGACTTAACCGGAATTTTTAATTGAATCAACAACAACAATCACCGAATCAATGAGTATTTATGGATGGGAAAATTCACATCTTGCCCATCAGCGCGACGACCTTATCCCCTCTGTGCCGGCACATCGAGGCCAATAGCGCCATGTAGCGGTCCTTCCCCAATCGAGACGCCGACGCGCCGAGGAAGTTGACGAGGCTCATGACGAGCTCCGAGCTGGCAAGGTTGGCCGTCGCGCCAGCCGGCTGCTCGGCAATCCTCACGAGCAGAGCGACGGAGCCATTCACAAAGTCCTAATGGTCGTCAGAAAGGAGGTCGGCGAGCACGCTCACGGCGCCAGCGGACACCGCCTTCCCAATGCTGCTCGCACTGTGGAGCACCCCGTGGAGGCTCACCAGTGCGTTCTTGCGGCCGCGGTAGGCGCCCTCCCTCATGAGGTGCACCAACTTCGGGATGGCCTCCAGGATGCGGTTGGTCCTAGTACTCGCTATTCGGCGAGAGGTAGAACGGGATGGCCTCCACGATGCGGTTGGTCCTAGTACTCGCTATTTGGCGAGAGGTAGAACGGGATGACCACCGCCTTCTGTCGCGCCTTGACCTAGCTTGTCCGCGACATTGGCGGCATCAACGATGAGCCCGAGCCTGCCCGCCTCCACGAGCGTGCTCCGCCCGACCATGTGCTTTGAGAGGTTGAGGAGGCTGGCAATGGCGTTGTCCTGGACGGACGCGTCCGTCGAGGAGAGGAGGTGGAAGAGGCACAACACGGCGTTGGCCTCCACAAGGCACACACGGTGGTACACATTGCGCTTCGCCAGCAGCTTCAGGACCATGTATGTCGCCTTCTTTTGCTCCTCAGTGTAGAACTGCACGCACCGGTCAGTTTATCCAAGAGCTCAGGCTAATGGGAAAATGTGAAAATTGCGTCAGCCGGGTCCTGAACTCAAGACCTCTCGTTTTTTATACTATGTAGAACCGCACGCATCAACCAGTTCACCTTAAAGGTCAAGCTCATGGGGAAAGATGAGCTATGCATCAATATCAATACCTATTGGGCGGTACGTCACGAAAATTGCCTCCAAAGTTGCAAAATATTACCCACCGCCATCTATAATAAGTGATAAAAAATGTTTCACACAGGGTAACCCCCGCCTGGGCCGGCCCATGATGTAGGGACCTCCTATACTGGGCTCTTCGTGATGAGAGAAGACGCAACCTGCCCGGTTGGGCTGGCGCATGTCCGAGCGGCCTGTTTTTTTATTTTTTTTTTATTTTTTGTACTTTAAATAATTTGGAAATTAAAAAAACTTCCAAAAAAGAAAACAAATGAGAATTTTGAAATATTATTTTCATAAATAATAAAATATTTTTGGGTTCAAAAAATATTCGTGATTTATATTCTTTACCTTATTCATAAGATGTTTGAAATTTCGAAAATAAATGTTGAAAAAATCAAAAATGTTCATGATTTTCAAAAAGTTTGTGTATTATAAAATCTTGATGAAATTGAACAAAATTTCTCTAATTCAAAAAGTTCATGAATGAAAAGATATCCTAAAATTCAAAAACTGTTCGTTACTTACAAAATGATTTATTCATTCTTAAAATGTTTGCTGATTCAAAAGATGTTCGTTAAATCAAAACAAAATTTCGTGAATTTAATAAATTATTTCACCAATTTCCAAAAAATATGTGTCGATTCTAGAAATGTTAGCGCTTCAAGAAAACTGTTTAAAAGAATGTTCACAGTTTTTTAAAAATATTTGCAAATAATATAAAATGTTCGACGATTCAAGAAATCTGTTTAAAAGATTGTTCACAATTTTAATAAATATTTGCAAATAATATAAAATGTTCATGAATTGAAGAAAAGTTCAAAAATTGTAAAAGTGTTCACGAATTTTAAAAAAATTCATGATTTCAAATATGTGCACGAGTTTAAAAAATGTTCATGATTTCAGAAATTGTTCATGATTTCATGAAATTGAGAGTGATAATATATCTCGGTGATGCAGTAAAATGTGGTCACCGCCGTTAAAGATTATGATTTTCTTTCTTTCTTTGCGACGCACGTGCCCTTTTTAGTGCTAGTTTGTACATCAACGCTCGGACGTGCCCCTCGAGAGCCTGGCAATAAGGAATGCCACGGCGGGACGCACGCCGCTGGCCGCTTTGCTACAAAGCAGAAAGCACGGCGTCAGAGTGGGATGGTTATGGCCAAGAGGAGCCCAGTGAGGCCGCGGGGCGTGCGGTGGAGACGCCGTTTCGGTCGTTCCATGGAGCGCACGCTCCGGGTCGCGCCCCCCGTCGTCCACGTCCGGCCACACCGGCGCGCGCCACGCCCGCTAGGACACGAGCCTTGCGAGCTCTCTGGCCTCGACGGACGCCCCGCCCGACCACGTCCTCCGGCAGCACGTCCATGGCCGTGGCCACCGAGCCGAGGACTGCTGGAGCAGCCACGCATCGACGGATACACACGCGTGTACGCAGTGGACACACCTACTCTTCTCATCTTGTACACAATGAAAAGAAAGAACACATACACATAGGAAAATTTTGCAGCACACACACTTCTGGCTTCTCTTGTATTTCTTCTCACACCTCGCACATGAACCGGATACAATGGCTTAAATAATAGCTAGACTAACGCCCCGAAAAAAAAAACAGACTAACACCATTGACAACACTAAGGGCATCTCCAACGCTGACCCTCAAACATCCCCGTATCCGTCTGGGCTAAGCAGCAATGGAAGCCATCCAACACGGGTCAGTATCGGTGCTCGGTGGTTCGAACGCGTTTTCTCCCACAAACTGGAGACAAACATGAGGGGCATTGCAGGAGTCCGAATCGATCCCACGCCCGCTTCTAACCGTCATGTCTCACCAAAAAACCCTACCGCCGCCCCTGTCTACTTCCCCGTCACTGCCCGACCTCTTCTCCTTTTCCTCTCGCCCCTAGCGCCACTGCCCCTGCCTCCTTCCCTGCCGCCGCCCGACCTCCTCCCCTCACATCCTCCTCCTTCCACCCCCGCCGATCTGGCGCCGCCCAAACCCTAACCCGTCGTCCCGGCTCCCGTCGGAGGGAAGGAGGAACGGCAAGGCGACACAAAAGGCGGCGGTCTAGGGGACGCAACATCCCCTCCAAGAGCCTCGGTATGGATCCCTCCTCACCTTTTCCTCCTCTGGTTTTTCTCCGGCGCCGTCGTTTGACCTCGGCCGCCGGCCGACGCTCCAGTGAGCTTAGGCGCCGCCCAACACACACACACGGCAGAGTTCTTCCTCCCCAGCACGCGTCCTCTCCAATCGGTGCCGCAGAGCCACCGTGGTGGTATGGTAATAGAGGGTCGCCGTCGTCTGGAGCCCGTCCTCTTCTCCACAACCAAGCACCTCCGGCCGTAGCCCCGTCGCTTCTCCTCTCCAGTCGCCGTGGAGGAACGCCGCATCCAGCCTCCCTCCCTCCTCGACGGCGACCGAAACCCTAGCTGGGCCGCCCTTCCACCCATGGCAATGGGAGCTCGCAGCAGGTCAGATCCCACCTCCTCCTCTTCTTCTTATCCCTCTGATGTTGTTCCTCTCAGCATCTGATGCATGGTGGTATGGCAGCAGAGGGCCGCCGGCGTCTGGAGCCCCTCCTCTTCTCCACGACCAAGCACCGCCAGCCGTAGCCCCGTCTCTTCTCCTCTCCGGTCGCCGTGGAGGTGGGTGAGTTGATGTTTGTTTCTTATATTGGTGATGTGGGTGAGTTGATTTCTGCCTGATTTGTGCCTTTTCATCTTGATATGTTTAGCATTGGAACCCTTGAAGCATTCGAATGGAGCACATATAGGCATGCCCAGTTCATCTTAGGTGAGTGTGAATCTGCAGCATCCTTCACAATGTTGAAGTGTGATTTCATAGCATTAGGCTTGCAATTTAAGAGATCTTCCAATCCATTTTTCTGGATTTTGGGGATGTGTACAGTGAAAAATTATAGATAAATAAGATTTCTTTGTTCTTCTTTCATCTCGGAGAGAGTGACAGTACCTTGCTGATTATTAAACTACCTACATTCCTATTAGAGGGTTGTATATATTCTCTAGCTGCTTGCTGTTTTCTTTCTTGCTATAATTTATTTGACATTTGTAACAGCAAAATGATATGTCAAAGTCAAAGATGCTCTGAAATGTTTTGGCACTTTTAGAGATTTCTTCTCACACTATAGATGGAGTGTGATCTACTTCTTGACATATCCCTAGGCATCTTGAGTTCTTGACATATCCCTAGACAGGTTCTCATGTTCAGCACATCCAGTTTGGTTGATTATTTTGGGAGACTTATTTTGAAAAGGCTTTGAGAGGTTGTCTAAATCACGACCTTATGTTAATAGAATTAAATATAGTTTTGTACAAATATTTCATTTTGCATAGGGCTACAAAGTACAATCAAATAATCTGCACCTTAACACCACTAGTGCAGAACCGGGCAATAGCACCGGTTCGTAAGGCCCTTTAGTGCCGGTTCCATAACCGGCACTAAAGTGTGGGCACTAAAGGCCCCCCCCCCTTTAGTACCGGTTCAGCACGAATCGGTGCTAAAGGGAAACCACGTGGCACGAGCCAGCTCCAGGGGCCTGGAGCCCTTTAGTACCGGTTGGTAAGACCAACCGGTACTATAAGGTTTGGGGGGTTTTTAGTTTTATGATTTTTTTCATTTAATTTTGTGTTTCCATTTTAATTCTTTTTCGTTTGCTGGTATTTTACGATACTACACATTGTACACGTTATGCATATATATATCATCATCATCATCATCATCATCAGTGTCTCACAAACCATCATATTAATTAATTCACACATACACACATGTATAGCTATATACAATTTCTCCTACATATGCATGTTGCCTTCGGAGCCAGTGGCATTAGCCTAATTGGTGCCTTCGGAGCACGATGACAATTGGAAGTGGTTTTCATGGGGGCGGTAGCGGGTAATAGTATTCTCCCTTCGGATTTATGACCTGGTCGAGCAAAAATCCGCTATTTCCTCTTGAAGTGCTTCTACGCTCCGTTTCTAGGAGCTTCTCCGCACCTCTATGAACTGTTAAGAAGGAGATCAATATGCATGCGTATTAGTTGTGTGACTAGATATCGATAATGGTGTAAAAGTTGTGAATAGTGTTTTGACAAGCGTACCCATTCCTGTCTTTGAGATCTGCTCCTTTCGGACGCCATCATGCGAATGTTCTCGCAAACGCAGAATGCACACAGATCAGTCCCCTGCACCTGCTTCAGGGCCTTTACGAGAATGGAATTTGATCAGATAATAATTAATCAAGCATGATAATTAAAGAGATGGCAGCTAGCTAGCTAGCTAGTACTACTTAATTACTTACCTTGGGTCGAAACCATTTAAGCTTTTGTTTCCATTCTCCTGGGGTCACGCTGATGAACCTTGCCCAAGCCCTGCCCGCCGACAAAGAAAATGAATAAATGGGTTATTAAATAGTTCATATCATGAAAAATGACGAACTAAATAGGCCAAGATATATAGTTAATAATGATTGAAATTACCTGTTGACTATCCCAAACAAGATGTTATAGTCAGTTTTTTCTTTGAGTAGTGAGTCCAGTATTTCAACTGTTCCGGCGTCAACTTTAATGATACACAAGACCCAGTGAAATCTGCATGCACACACGTTTGCATGTCTTAATTAAGCGGGCATATGTAAGCAAAAACATGTAGCTAGCTAGTAGGCAAAAACAGAGAATTTGTAGTACAACACAGTGTGACTCACTGGAAGTTGTAAGGAAGTAGTATATCTTCATTGTATTTGAGGCGCTTCAAGAACTCTAGCATGTTGTCCTCTACGGCCTTTTGATGACGTTGATTTATTTTCCATGTGTATTTATTAACGGTGTTTGGGTCAATGAACCCAATGCCAAAGCGTCCACCTTTTCTCATTTCATACATCTTCATCCTGCATATAATACCACAGAAAAGAATATAGTGAGGATAATTACAGGTAATGATTGATCAAAGTGATCACTACAACTAGCTTGAGACTTAAATTACAGAAAGAAATCACTTACAGACAATAGCAACTGACGATAGATTTGTCGAGTGCGTCTTGATTGTATAACTGAAACATTTCAGAATACTCAACGGACACAGCTTTCTCATGGAAGTAATGCTCCTCCTTGACATTCACCATGAGGGACAATCGATCGGAAATCTTGGTAATGTTCATGTACCATTGATGCAATTCATACATTCTCGTTGGGAGGTTCTTGACCTTGTCTGCTCGACCAAAGGTTGGCCCCGGACATATTTCCGTTTTATTTCATCCTCTCTAAGCACAGGCATGGGCTCGATCTCGGGAGTTGTCCAACAGTGATTTTGAGAACTTGGCCTGCATTATATGGTCCTCCGTTATTACCACATTGCCTACCTTAGGAGCGTAAACTGTTTGCCCACAATAATATTGGGCGCAGATCTTTATCACGTGTTGTTGGCACAACAAGCGAGGGATCGATTGCGCGCTGTTCTCCCAGGTGGGAATGGTTTTCCGCATTTTTGACAGCTGCTTCTTGTTTGCTCGATCCCGAGCTCGCCTCCTTACGTGGGCGTGCTCGATTTAACTTCCGATGTGGCGCTCATAGTCTGTGTCAACAGGCTTGGGAGCTGGTGGTTGAGCCATCTGAATGAAGTGGTCAATCGTTTCCTCGTGCACTTTCTCCCTTGGCGGCGGTGGCGGTTTCGGTGCAAAATGGGCTTCCACCTCGGACTTGATATGGCTGCGATTTCCTCCTCGGACCTGTCATAATACCTCTGCGGAAGAGGCGTGAGGCTTGGACCATATTTATATCGCTTGCCTCCGCCTGTACTTCTGTACTACCTCGACTCGTGCCGCTACACACCATAGCTGCGGGTGTCTCTTCTGCGATTGCTTGGCGGCGGAGACGCCGGTGACGGGCTGAGTTGGACGAGGAGGAGTGGCCGCTGGCTGTGTCGGACTTGGAGGAGGAGGCCTGAGGTTGTGCGGACTTGGAGGAGGAGGGCGTCGGACGCTGTGGCGGACTTGGAGGAGGAGGAGGGCTGACACTTTGCGGACTTGGAGGAGGTGGCCTGACACTTTGCGGACTTGGTGGACTTGCAGGAGCGGGAGACTGCTGACTCGGTGGTGGACTTGACGAGGAGTCGGATGACGCGTGTCGGTGGCCTTGAAAGATGATGCAATCCTTTTTCCATAGGATGATCGATGGTTGGCGTCTCCGAGAAAGCGCTCGTCGTCACCTCCAGGAATGTCAAGCTTTAGCCCCGAATATGGGTGCACCACCTCGTCAACCATGACACGAGCATAGCCCTCTAGAATCGGGATGCAATGGTAGGTTTCTTTGGGGGTAACTGGAAAAGCAACGCCGTGTAGCTCGCAACTAGTGTTCTCCGTGATGTCATCCATGGGGTATCTACCCAGCATTGCGTCGTCCGGGGCGGAACCCACGCTGCTTCTCGGCATGGATGGGGTGGTGCTATCCAATGCTGGATCATTCGCTAGCTGCTGCAGCTGCTGAGACCCCCTTTGCTGGGTAAGTGAGTCGATCTTCTCCTGCTGCCGCTGGAATTTGACTACCAATTCCGCTTGACTTGCTTCTAGGCCTTGAAGGCGTTCATAGTCCCGCTTCCTCTGCTCCTCCTCCATCTTCCTCTTCTTCTCCTCTGCAATCTTCTTTCTCACACGGGTTCTGTAGTCGGTGTTCCAGTCTGAAAACCCCTCATACCACGGAATAGCGCCCTTGCCTCGTGTTCTTCCCGGTGTTCAGGATTTCCCGTGGCACGCGTAAGCTCGTCGTTCTCTCTGTTGGGCTGGAACACCCCCGATCGTGCCTCTTCTATTGCAACAAGTATCGCATCGTCGGCTCCCTTCAGACTTGCCCTCGTCGAAACATTGCCTGTCTTCGGGTCCAACTCCCCCATGCGCATAGAACCAAGTCCCGACCACAGGGGCCAGCTCTTAGTAACCGGAGTGGCACCTGCATCCTCCATCTCTTTCTCGGACTTACCCCACTTAGGCATTGCCACCGCGATAGCCACCGGCCCCAGACTTATGGAACTTATCCTTTTTTCGGCATTCTTCTTGTTTATTCTCGACCGTTCCTTAGCTAATTCCGAATCCTTGAATTTCACGAAATCGTCCCAATGAGCACGTTGGTTCTCTAGTGTTCCCTCGAATCTGGAGTCTTCCTTCCTCCTTGACGTACTTGTCCCATTCACGATTCTTGTGGTTCTTGAATGCAACCGCCATCTTCCTAAGAGCAGCGTCCTTGACTTTCTGCACATCTGCTTCGTGAAATGATCTGGTAGGGCGAAATGTTCCATGAGAGTATCCCAAAGCAGATCTTTTGATTCTTGTCGACAAAAGTAACATCTGGACGTGGAGCAGCGTCCTCTTTGCCTTTTTTTCCTTTGTCTTTTGCTGGCTCTCTCCATTCTTGAAGGGAGATCGGGAGTTGGTCCTTCACAAGAACTCTGCACTGACGAACGAACTTGTCCGCAATCTTCTTAGGCGCTAATGGTTTGCCATTAGGTCCGATCGCCTCGATATTGTACTTTACGCCCTCCTTCAACTTTTTGTTCGGGCCTCGTTTAGTCCTTTTGCTCAAGATTTGCTCGATCCGGTTGGCTGAAAGAACAAAGATCGATTCGTTAATATATCTTCAAGTCATTTAAAACATGTGATGATCACGGATACCTGCTTATATAAATATATATACCTCGCCGGTCTTTGTTGTTTCAGGATCAACATGTTCTTCGTCATCGTCATAATCGTAGTTCATGACTTCATCAATTCGGTCGTCGCGATCGAATATCATATCACCCTCTCCGGTGTTGTTTAGAAATTCGGAGCCGTCATAATCTTCTTCATTCGATCATCATCGGCCCACATCATATCGAACATGGTATGTTCTCCTCTCTGTCGGTATTGTCCGCCATAGCTTTTATTTAACTAATTCAAAAGAAATATAAAACAATTTAGTATTCAAATTACATCGTCTCGAATAATAGATATAATCTCGAATACTTCGTCTAGAATAATAGATACAATCTCGAATACATCGTCTCGAATAATATATAATATTGAATAGTACATCACTGGCTAGCTAATTAAAGATCGAATACTACAGAAGAATCTAGGACACTCGCGGTTCCTGCGGCGCGGGCGGTGGACACCCAAAGAGAAGGAACCCTCACAGGATCATAGCTGAAGTGAGATCCCGAAGATACTGCCGGTATTGGAGAACCTGCCGCCTCTAACGCAACCATGTAGCGATGGGCGTGCTCGTCCTCCTCCCCGACACGGCGACGTACCTCCTCCGGGGGCCGGGTCCCTCCGCACCGAACTGGCCCACGAGAACGCCACCAAACGAGATCAGGGTCGACGATGGGGCCCGGGGCCGGGTTCCTCATCAAGCGGCGCGCCCCTCCAGGCAGCACCTCCCAGTGCCAGCCCGGCGGAGCCCAGTCCGGACATGGGTCGGCTGGGCGTCGTCATGACGGGTCGACGGCGAGGATGCGGGCGGGCATCGTCGAGAACAAATACTAGCTATATGCCCATAAAGAGTAATATTTTTTAATGATTGGATTTTGATAACTAAAATTTCTAACATTTCTACTATTTCAAAAATCTATATACTATTTCATACTAATTAAGCATCTAACACTAAAAAGAAAACACAACTTCTATACATCCATTAAAAACTAAAAACAACATTATATAAAAATTTCCATACTAATTAAACACTAATTATATCCAACTAACATGCATTCATACATATATAATAGTGAAAAATAATAATCTAAATAATCTAAACTAATTAAACATACAAAATACGTATATACTAATATATACATGCATTAATTCATACATATGTGTGTGTGTGTGTGTGTGTGTGTGTTCATCATGCTTGTGTGTGTGTGTGTATGGGCTCGGGAGGGCGGCGCCATGGTGGCCTTGGGCGAGGAGAGGGGTTAGAGGGGAGAGCTCACAGCGGGCGACGGCGACGACGAGGCGACGATGAGGCGGCGCGGCGGTGACGGGCGGGCGGCGGCGACGGCTGGGACGACGCGACGGGACGGGCCCGGACGGCGAGCGAGAGACGAGGCGGCGAGGGACGGGGCGGCGGCGGCGGGGGGGAAGCGGCGGCACGGGGGCAGGCGGCGGCGGAGGCGAGGGCGGCGATGGGGACGGAGCGGCGGCAGCGACGGAGACAACGGAAACAGAGGAAGAAACAGAGGGAATGAAAATTTCAAAGTGTTGTATATATAGAAGGCACCTTTAGTACGGTTGGAGCCACCAACCGGTACTAAAACCTGTTTTAGCCAGCCCAAGCGGCGAGAGCGACCCCTTTAGTACCGGGTGGTGGCACAAACCAGTACTAAAGGCCCCCTTTAGTACCGGTTTGTGCCACGACCGGTACTAAAGGCCTCACACACCACCCAAAGTTTAGTCCCACCTCGCGGGCGAAGGGCAGCTGCACTGGTTTATAAACCCAGCCTGCTAGCACTTCAACTCCTCTATATAGCAGGCTTGTGGGCCTAAACTTTGCTCGCTGCCCTGTGAGTCTGCTGGGCCTTTAAGGCCTGTTATTACAAACCTGTGGCCTATCAGGCCCACAGGCAGCGCTAATTTTTTATAGTTTTTTCTTTTCTGCTTTATTTTCTTCTATTTATTTTTATGTAGTTTTTGTATAGTTTTTCTTTTCTGTTATATTTATTTTCTTCTATTTATTTGTGAGTAGTTTTTCATCTAGTTTGCCAAAATTCAACATTTTAGAGTTCATTTTGTAGTGATTTTCAATTTCACGGTCATTTTGTAAACGATTGAAAAATAACAAATATAATTTTTTCTTTTCTGCTTTATTTTTCTTCTATTTATTTCTGAGTAGTTTTTCTTTTCTGCTATATTTATTTTCTTCTATTTATTTTTGAGTAGTTTTTTATATAGTTTTTTTCTTTTCAGCTATAGTTTTTCTTTCTTTTCTGCTATTTTTTCTTTTCTGCAAAACTTGATGGTCAAAGTCTGGAGTTATAACTTAAAAAAAAAATGTCGACGTGCAATTAGTTTTTGCCATAACAGAAGAAGTCCGGAGTTGTAATAAGTTATTAAAAATAAAAAAGAGGTGCAATGCTCGTTAATTTGCTTCAAGCCTTTCGGAATAGTGTAAACTGCACTGCGCATAGCTCCGTGCAGTCTACCGTATTCCTGAAGGCTTGAAGCTAAGCAACGTGAGCATTGATCCTCTTCTTCATCGTCTCTGCACTCAGGGCTTATAAACCGCTCCTAGTCCCTCTCACTTCGCGAGGTGGGACTAAAAAACAACTTACGTCTGGTTCATCCATGAACCGGTACTAAAAAGTGCTCGTGGGGCCCCACCTTACGATACAACCTCATTAGTACCGTTCGTGGTGCGAACCGCACTAAATGGTGATGGTGGGGCCATAGCTTCGACCGGAGGCTGACACAGCCTCTTTAGGTACAAAAAATTACAAACTTTCCGTTAGTGCCCGTAGTTTTCAAATTTGAATAGTTTAAATTTTGAATTATTTGAACTTAGTGTGAATTTGTTTGCACATAAAATTTCTTCGCGTTTCAAATGCCAATACACATAACTACCCTAACTATTACAGAGATTCCCCTCTCGGTGCGAAACACAGAAGAAAGTGATGATAGCTAGTGAAGCCGATCACATCCCAGATCTTTGGGTGTGAAACTTTTCTTCAAGCGTGTGTCCCTTTGCGCTGTAACCATGGAAAATCTTCATCATTTAACGGGATGCTCGGGTCAATATTCACTGTGAATGGAGCAATTTCATCAAACTTTTCATAATCTTCCGACTTGTCTCTTGTCATCCACTCCCACGATGTTTCTCTTCCCGTAAAGAACTATGTGCCGCTTTGGCTCATCGTGCGATGCATTCGCTTCCTTATCTTTTCTTTTTCTTGGCTTGGTAGACATGTCCTTCACATAGAAAACCTGTGCCACATCATTGGCTAGGACGAATGGTTCGTCTGCATCACGCAAGATTGTTGAGATCCACTGTTGTCATTCCGTCTCGGGTCTTCCGTTACCCGCCTCGTGTCATATTGACCCATTTGCACGAAACAAAGGGACCTTTAAACCACGTCGATAGTCAAGTTCCCATATGTCCTGTATATAATCATAATATGTTTCCTTTCCGTCTTGGTTTCTGCATCAAAGCGGACACCACTGTTTTGGTTGGTGCTCTTCTTATCTTGGGCGATCGTGTAAAATGTATTACCATTTATCTCGTACCCTTTGAAAGTCATTATATTCAAGATGGTAACTGCACAGCAAGTACAGGTCATCTTCAATAGAGGTGTCATGCATGGTGCGTGTTCGCAACCAGCTGGCGAAACTCCTGGTTTGTTCACGTGTAATCCAGGTCATCGACCCGCTCCGGGTGTTTGGGCGTAGCAAATTCTTGTGTTCATCCATATACGGAGCCACCAAGGCGAATTCTGTAGAACTGTGTAGTGTGCTTCAGTGAGAGAATGTCCGTCCATACATATTATTTGTTCCCTCCTAGCGTGCCTTTTCCATCCAGTCTGCCCTTATGCATGCGATTCAGGAACACCAATCGGCTTAAGGTCAGGAATAAAGTCAATACAAAACTCAATGACCTCCTCATTTTGATGGCCCTTGGAGATGCTTCCTTCGGCCTAGCACGGTTATGAACATATTTTTTAAGACTCCATGAACCTCTCAAAGGGAACATATTGTGTAGAAATACAGGACCCAAAACGTTAATCTCTTCGCATAGGTGAACTAGGGCGTGCGTCATGATGTTGAAGAAGGATGGTGGGAACACCAACTCGAAATCGACAAGACATTGCACCAAATCATTCTGTAACCTTGGTATGATTTCTGGATCGATTACCTTCGAGAGATTGCATTGAGAAATGCACATAGCTTCACAATGGCTAATCGAGCGTTTTCGGTAGAAGCCCCTCAATGCAACCGGAAGCAGTTGCGTCATAATCACGTGGCAGTCATGAGACTTTAGGTTCGGAACTTTTCTCTGCCATGTTTATTATTCCTTTATATTCGACGAAGCCGACGGTACCTTAATATCGAGCAGACATTCAAAGAAGATTTCCTTCTCTTCTTTGGTAAGAGCGTAGCTTGCATGACTGATGTATGCCGTCTTCTCCGTGCATACGTTGCTGGTCCTCCCGTGCCTCAGGTGTATCTTTTGTCTTCCCATACACGCCCAAGAAGCCAAGCAGGGTCACGCAAAGATTCTTCGTCACGTGCATCACGTCGATTGCGGAAGCGGACCTCTAGGTCTTTCCAATATGGCAGGTCCCAAAATATAGATTTCTTCTTCCACATGGGTGCGCGTCCGTCGGCGTCCTTTGGAACAGGTTGTCCGCCAGGACCCTTTCCAAATATCACCTTCAAATCCTTGACCATATCATGTACATCAGCACCAAGACGGGTGGCGAGGCTTCGTCCGTGATCTGCCTCACCTTTGAAATGCTTGCCTTTCTTTCTTACGGGATGCCTGCTCGGAAGAAATCGGCGATGTCCTGTACACATTCTTCTTACAACCATTCAAATATATCTCGTCGGTATCATCCAAACAGTGCGTGCATCTGCAGTATCCCTTGTTTGTCTGTCCTGAATGGTTGCTGAGAGCAGGCCAATCATTGATGGTCACGAACAGCAACGCCTTTAGGTCAAATTCTTCCCCCATGTGCTCATCCCACGCACGTACACCTGTTCCATTCCACAGTTGTAAGAGTTATTCAACTAATGGCCTTAGGTACACATCAATGTCGTTGCCGGGTTGCTTAGGGCCTTGGATGAGCACTGGCATCATAATGAACTTTCGCTTCATGCACAACCAAGGAGGAAGGTTATACAAACATAGAGTCACAGGCCAGGTGCTATGGTTGCTGCTCTGCTCCCCAAAAGGATTAATGCCATCTGCGCTTAGACCAAACCATACGCTCCTTGCGTCATATGCAAACTCCTTCCCGTACTTTCTTTCAATTTTTCTCCACTGCGACCCGTTAGCTGGTACTCTCAACTTTCCGTCTTTCTTACGGTCTTCTCTGTGCCATCGCATCGCCTTGACATGCTCATTGTTTTGGAACAAACGTTTCAACCGTGGTATTATAGGAGAATACCACATCACCTTGGCAGGAATCTTCTTCCTGGGGCGCTCGCCCTCGACATCACCATGCTCATCGCGGCTGATCTTATAGCGCAATGCACCACATACCGGGCAAGCGTTCAAATCCTCGTACTCACCGCGGTAGAGGATGCAATCATTAGGGCATGCATGTATCTTCTGCACCTCTAACCCTAGAGGGCAGACAACCTTCTTTGCTTCGTACGTACTCTCGGGCAATTCGTTGTCCTTTGGAAGCATATCCTTTATCATTACCAGCAACTTTCCAAAACCCTTGTCAGATACACCATTCTCTGCCTTCCATTGCAGCAATTCCAGTGTGGTGCCTAGCTTTTTCTTGTCACCTACGCAATTCGGGTACAACAATTTTTTGTGATCCTCTAACATGCGTTGCAACTTCTTCTTCTCCAAATCACTTGCGCAGTTTCTCTTTGCATCGGCAATGGCCCGACCTAGATCATCAACGGGCTCATCTGATGCCTCTTCTTCAGCTTCTTCCGCATTGCCGCCCAGCTTCTTCCGCATTACCGGCTCAGCTTCTTCCCCATTGTTGTATCATCGTATTCAGGGAACCCATGGCCAGGATAGTTGTCGTCGTCCTCTTCTTCTTCATTGTCTTCCATCATAACCCTCTTTCTCCGTGCTTGGTCCAAACATTATAGTGGGGCATGAAACCGGACTCAAACAGGTGGGCGTGAATGGTTCTTGGCGTAGAGTAATTGCGACCATTCTTACAGCCAGCACATGGACAAGGCATAAAACCATCCGCCCGCTTGTTTGCCTCAGCCATAAGCAGAAAAATATGCACGCCCTCAACGAACTGGGAGAGCATCGGTCATCGTACATCCATTGCGGCTCATCTTCATTACACAACACCGAATAGACCAAATTAATACAAGTTCATACATAAAGTTCATACAACACTTAAATACAACAAACAAATAACTCTCTAGCTAAAGCATTTAAATGCAACAACAAATGCGATCAAGATCGCAACTAAGGTAACAATTGATCCAACAACATAATGATACCAAGCCTCACTATCGATGGCATATTTTCTAATCTTTCTAATCTTCAAGCGCATTTTCTCCATCTTGATCTTGTGATCATCGATTTACATCGGCAACATGCAACTCCAATTCCATCTTCTCCCCCTCAATTCTTTTCAATTTTTCTTTCAAGTACTCGTTTTCTCTTTCAACTAAATTTAACCTCTCGACAATAGGGTCGGTTGGAATTTCCGGTTCACATACCTCCTAGATAAAAATATCTATGTCAAATTGATGGGCATAATTTGTCATAAACACGAAATGCAACAAATAGTTTTAAAAGAGAATATAACACATCCGAATCATAACAAGGACGAGGGCCGACGGGGACGGATATCAAAACCATGGCACTATGTATAACAAACAACATACGGGTAAGATAATTATTATACGAGTAACTATATATCCAAATCACACAAACATCAATTTTTTATATAAAATTTCATGAACAAGAGGCTCACCACAAGGTGGTGCCGGCGACAGAGACGGTGCAGGCGATCGGCGGTGGTTCGACAGAGATTTAGAAGGCACTAAGTAAACCACACCTACATATGCAAACTAAGTGTTATTTTGACCTCAAATTGCATATAAATCAAATACTACCACATATAATTCCTCCCAAATTACTAAAACCCACAATTAATCACTATATAAACCAATGCAAGAGCTAATCTAGCAATGAGAGATGAAAGGACAAAGTTGCTAACCTTGGTGATCATTTGAATGGATGAGGGCCTGCAAATCTTGACAAATTTGGGGCAAATTTTGTGATGAACTCGAGAGGAAGAAGGGAAGAACAGAGGAGAGGGAGAGGGGAAAGGGGGAAGAACAGAGTGCGGGTGGACGAAGGATTTATATAGGACGACATTTAATACCGGTTCGTGTCACGAACCGGTACTGAAGGTGCTGGAAGGGCCCCATTCTGACAACATCCTGCCACCACTCTCATTAGTACCGGTTCGTGGCACGAACCGGTGCTAAAGGTTTGCCACGAACCGGTACTAAAGAGCTCCTCCCGGCTAGCCGTTGGAACCGGCACTAATGGCCACATTAGTGCCGGGTCTGTTACAAACCGGGACTAATGTGTCTCACATTTGACCCTTTTTCTACTAGTGCACTACTGTATTTCCTGGATTCTCCAATTTAGGATCTGAGCGTTGAGGCGTAGAATATGTCTATATGAACTGTAGTTCTATATTTCTTGTTACTCGAGTGTTTTGATTTATGGAGTTATCTGTCTATTGATTTGATGTTCTGCGCCTAGAATGCAGAATGCCCAAATAGGAGGACGTGTTGCTGCTCCTTTCTTGTGGTGTTTGTGTCTGTGTGGCTTGCGGTAGTCAGGCAGATCCTACTAGCGCTTGGAGGCGGATATCCTCGGCCAGAACAAAGGATGGACTTCCATGTCCCTAGGTATAGCAAATCCTCATCTGTTTCTTTTTTTTTCATAGAGTAGGATGAACGCAGACAGTTCAGTCTGGGTTCATAAGGTGTGTGTCCTCTCCAATGCTTTCTGTTGATGCTTATGTGATTCAACAAGGATTTTTTGTTCTATTGTTTTACAGTATTTAATTTCCTCTTTGGATATTTGTACAACTAGAATCAGTAACCATTATCATTTTTGCGGGCATTATATTTATTTGCATAAGTATGTCGGGAAAGAAGATATCCATATGTTATACTTGATGGATCAACATCCATTATTAAGAGGTAAAAGTTGGTGAATCAATCCAATGATCTATCTAGAGCACGTAACATCAGCCTTATACCCTGAACTTCAGAAGTTAGAACCTACAATTGTATCTGAAATTACTGTATTGGCAGAACGAGTTTGTCTTTCTATTTAGTAGCAAGGCAGGTGGTTGTGGGCTTAATTTGGTGGGTGGAAATTGATTGGTTCTATTTGACTCTAATGGGAACTCTACCAATAATAAGTAAGTTAATATCTGCACATCACTGATTTATCACCTTCTGAAGGTTCTTTTTAATTTCACACACCTTGTATGAGCTGAACCTTTTCACCTATTGGCATTTGTGAAGGCTGCTGCTGGAGTATGGAGAGATGGACATAAGAAGAGTGTACATATACATGCTCTTGAGCACTGGAACCGTTGAGGAGAAGGCTCTCAGCTCCAAATCTTGTATTTTTCATGCCTTCTTAGTTTTTTCCATTATCTAGCGAAAAAATACTGAGTTACGTTACTTTCTTCTGCGGACAATATGATATGCCACATTCATCTGTAGGTATACCAGTGTCACATGGCAAAAGAAAGCCTCCAGAAAAGTATTCAGCAGGAACAAGCGAACGACAAAATGTAGGTTCAAGTACATGGAGTGATCTTTTGCTTTCTTTTCTATGCTTAAAATTGCCAAATACATTGATTTCTCGCCTCTTCGTTTAACGTTTACAGGGCAATTCTGTTTGAACACAAGGTCTGCGTGATCTTTTCTCTTCATCAACAAGTCAGTCCTGGCATTATAACTCGTGGTTTACCATCCCACATAAACCCATGTTGTCTGATCATCGTGCAGTGGCAACATCTAATTAAATTAGCCTACTGTTATTGCATACATAGTCTTCCTTAAATAGTTAGCCTGGGCTGATTATTTTTAGTACAACTATAATGTATTGTCTATACCTTGGGTCTGCAGTTGTTGCTCCTTTGTATTGGCTGGCTCTGCAGCTCCTTTAGATTGGCTGGGTGGGTATGAGGCTCTTCTATTCATTTGGATTGGCTGGGTCTGTGTTGCCTGAGTCTGCATCTGCTGCTCCTTTGGATTGGGCTGGGTCTGAGGCTGCTTCTCCTTTGGATTGGCTGGGCATGTGGCTATTGCTCCTTCAAATTGGTTGTCTCTTTGACGCGTCTCCACTTCAGGTGCTTTTCTTCTAGGTTTTTAGTTTTTATTATGTGAACTATTACTCTGTATGTTCCCTTTACCTATGCCTGCTGATTCATGGTAGGATATCCCAATAATTACTCGTGCTTCTGAGGTAGGAAGTGCGGCATTTTGCCAATAATGTTGGTTTGTATTTTTTGTACTTGATGTTAGCTTGGCTTCTAAATGGTCCGCATGCTTATGAGGTAGGAAGTCATTCATGGATTTTTTTATCAGACAAATTTATATTCTTCAGATTAGTAATCCTATATTTTTCTGAGAGAGAGATATATTTCTTCTTGCTCATTCTTTTGGGCCTAGAGCCAGTAGAATAATTAGACATGCCTCGAGTATTTGTGCCATCTGCATACACTTCAGCTCAAAATAATAATGTGCTTCCTGTTACTTGCTTTGTTTTGGTAATGTACATACATCAACTGTGATATATAATTGGTAGTAGATAGACAATATTAGTTATGCAGTGAATGATTTTAGATTCTTCCATGAAAGCATCTTCCCCCTTTTGTGATTTGCAATACATGAAATGGGTTGTGAACATTGTCGTGTTATATTTCTTCTCTGAATATCTATTACCATGGAACTCGAGTATCCGGTGTGTATAGTTGATTAGTTGTATACCTCATTTTAAGAAAGGAAAAAAAATCATGAGTGTCCATTATACCTGAATCATAAATTACTACCGCGCCCTGATCAGGGCGTGTAGCATCAGATCTACACCTTACAGAAAACACAAAACAACTCAAGTAATGATGCTAAAATATTTTGGTTTGAGCTTGAGACTTGGTTACAGCAAAAATTTCTCATGGAATATACTTAAATCCATGGAAAATAATAAATTGAAGTCTTTTATTATTGTTTTGCAGGTTATGAACATGATCTTATTGTGCTCCACTTGATTCATAACTAAATGTCACAGTAGTAGCTCATATGCACTTCTGCTTTGCTGTACAACTATTTATTGCTTTGTATTGCCAGCATGCTCTAAAATGTTTAGAACATGCTTTTGCAGACTGCTTTTTTATGGGGAGAAGTTTAATTGTTTCAACCGAGTCAAATGCAAAAGGAAGGCACACATCTGCTTCCCTCCTGGTGTTCACATATACTGTTGATGTTGAAATAATTATTGAAGACTGAACTATAGAAAGATGGGATCAGAATTAGGAGATATGTAAATATGTAATTTCTCTCGAAGATGGGCTCAGAGCTAGAAGAACCATATCTGTTGATCTCTTTCACTATCGTTAGGACCTGCTTTTTTATATCATGATACATTTTCCATGACATGCTCAAAGTGATATAAAGAACTGAACCATTTTATTATTACAAGTTACTCCCTCTTATGTCATTCTTTGATCCTTTGATCTGTTTGTTGCCATGTACCTTTGCATATTGCAGACATATGAAATATATATTGTATATTATCATGTTATCTGAAATGGTACATGTGGTATTATAGTATAACTATACACATGTTTAACCATAAGTGTGGGGACCGGGCAACGCGCGCCAAAGCGCGCTACAGGTCTAGTGGTATGTTATACCACACCCTCTCACAAGTGGGAAAATCCACGGGCGTGGCTATGTGCGCCACAGTGACCCGTGCAGCTAGTTGGTAGTGGGCTGGCCGAGTTATGACATGTTCACGTCATGGTTACGTGACACATTTTGTCTTCCTTTTCTTCTTTGGTTTATAAAAAAAGGTGTCAAAAATGTACATGCACTGTATAAAATATTCGCTGCACTTTAATAAAATATTTCTATTGTTCAAGAAAAAAGTATGAACATTTAAAAAATGTTCATGCGTTTCACAAATGGGTATGTGACAATTTTTGTAAAAATGCTATACAATGTAAAAGAGACTGTTCATGTAATTCCACAAAAATGTTCCATACCACTAAATAAATGTATGTTATCTTTAGGAAAACAATTTTCATGCGTTTCAACCAAAATTTTGGGACATTTTTTAATAAATGTTTATCCAATGTGAAAAAAATGTTAGCATAGTTCCAAAAATTATATCAAACCAAAAAAATGTTTCAACGTGTATTTGAAAATTGTTAATACCTATTAAAAAATGTTCAAAACAAGTATTAAGGAAAATGAGAAATCACGCATTTAGAAAATAATAAATGTTTTAGACCTATACGAATGTGTATGAAAAAGTAGACACAAGAAGATATGTTTTTCTATAAGATATTCATGTGTTTAATAAATGTTAAATTACCACAACAAAATGTCACTGCTATATACAAAAATGTACAACATTTATGGTAATTTTATACATGTGTCAAAAAAGAAAAAAAAGAAAAAAGTAAAACAAACTAAAACTAAAGGAAAAACAAGAAATGATGAAAACCGGAGAAAAAACAAAAAAGAGCAACAACAAGAAAAAGGAAAATTGCAAATTGAAAAAAATAACATAGGAAACCTGAGAAAAATCTTCCCTAATAATAAAGCATCTATTGCTTCTGGTGGTACGTCAGGTAATTTGCCCCTAAAGTTGCTAATTATTATCCAGCAATGCCACCTATAAGAGATGAAAAAACGAATTAATTTTTCTTCACAAGTTGCGGCAGTGGTCTCTGGTTTATCTACAGGCGGTGTCCCTAAAGAAGCAGAAGGACCTAGGTAGTGCATTGGCTGGAGCGTTGGTCTTTTATCTGGACGACGTGGTTTGAGCCCCAGCTCTCTCATCCCCCTTTTCTGTTTAATCTTTCAAACACTAACTCAAAATATAACATGTTATATATGAAAAAAAAACTGAGAAAAATGTGTATAAATTTTAAATATACATACATACCTGAAAAATCCTTTTGCCGGATTAATTTTTTACGTCGCATTCATCCGAGTCAGGCATAAACGATACAAACGGTTTTTTCGCTCATCTCTCTCCGCTTTCCCTTTGCTGGCTCTCTCATCTTTTTCCCCTTTTCCTGTTCAATCTTCCCTTTTTCTGATAGATTAAAATGCTCTTCAAAATATTTATCTTCAAACACTAACTCAAAATATAACATGTTATATATGAAAAAAACTGAGAAAAATATGTATAAATTTCAAATATACATACATACATAACTGAAAAAAATCCTTTCGACGGCCTAATTTTTTACGTCGCATTTGTCCGAGTCAGGCACAAACGATACACACGGTTTTTTCGCTCATCTCCCTCCGATATCCATCTAAATCTGTTGAACGTGGACATAGGACTCTAGATATACACATGTATAAAAATATCAGAACCAACATGCTTCTTGAAAAAATAGGCTCGCCTCAGCAAAACCATAGCCGCCTTCAGCGGCAGCCCTCATGCACAGACGCATCGATCTAGATGCCATGCAACACGTTTCCGGTCGGGTACGTTAGTACCACTATATTGATCGCATCAGCCGCTGATTCCATCAATCAGTCATCAATGGTGTAAAGGATCCTGAATGATCACATTGTATGCACATATTAACATAGGGAGTTGATCATCTTGTGATTGATTATTCCATTTATACATATATGCACTTTATGGAGGGACCGGAACAAGAAGTACTGCTACTGCAGCTTTTGATCGCCCTAAACATACTTATGATTTGGCACTGTTTAGTCTACAAATTCACAACGAGATGGTGAGCTCGCAGATGTTAGGAACCAGGTTGGCTCCACATGCCTTGCTTCCCTCGAGTGGGAGCTCATAGGAGAAACGGCTCTCTCGCTGGGAGGCCCACACGGCCATCCCCGTTGAATCACTCCCTCACATATCTTCTTTGACTTAGAGCTCAAACTGTTGTACATGCCTTTGCCTGCTGACCAACTGACCGCCAACTGCAACAACACCTACAGTAACGGATGTCGCGAAAGCTCTTATATTTCTTTATACTGGACCATATAGTATTTGATACCTACTCCCTCTGTAAAGCTCTTATATTTCTTTATTTTTCAAGTTGAATATATTTTTAGGTAACCTACATCTTTCTTACCCTTCACCGTCGATGGTGCCAATTTTTTCCATGTGCATGATCCCACCCAAATATATTCGACGCAACATCACAGCCTTCTATTGCATCTATAATGATTACCACCAAGGGATGTGGAGACTAGCTCCACGAGGAGCATTTGGTTATATAACCCAGATACAAGCAAATCAATATCATTAATTTTGCTGACAAGGAAACTAAAACAGATCGAGGCTTCAGTTATTAAGATGGCACTCAGAGTAGGCCTTGACCTCCACCTCTCCTTTCTAACTGGCATTTGCTCAGTATGAGGATGAAAACCACAAGGGCGTGTACATAATAAAACTTGCAGAAGGGCATAAGGAAACTTGCAAAAGGACAGAAGGATGAATAGGTTGTTGACAATAACGAGACGGAGCAATTATGATAAGTGGTGAAACATAATTTTGTTACCTCGTTGCAACACACTGGCTCTTTTGCTAGTAGTATTACAAACAGTAGAAAAACTAGGAATAAACAAAAGGAAAAAAAGCTCGCGTGCTCTACAGTGTTGGGGCAGCTAGATTGTCGCCCATCGTATGGGCGATACATAGTCGCCGGAGTTGTATCTCGTTCACGCTAGATGGTAGCTTCTCTTTCCCTCAGCGCGACGACAACCGTGCCGTTCGGTCACTATAGCAGTGCCTTTCTATTTTCTGTCCTATGTTTTGCTTTTTCTGTTTTTCACTGTTCTGGTCTTTTCCTGTTTTGTTTTCTTTGTCCATTTTTTGATTATTTCGTTGACATGCTTTTTGGTTTTCTTCTTCTTGTTTTCGTTCTCTTACGGATTTTCTTGGATTTTATTATTCACCTTTTTTCTTTCTCTTCTTTGTTATAACTTGATTTTTTGTCTTTCACCATTTTTACTCCTTTTCTTCTTTATAACTTCTTTTTATTGTTCCTTTCTAACTTCCTTAATTTTTTTAGCTTTCCTTTTTTGTTTCCTCGTTGGTTCTCACCGGTTTTTTCTTTTAATTCTTATTTTTCTTTTTTTTTTCATTTTTTTTGTTTCTTTCTGGTTTTAACTGTTTTTCAAATATAAGTTGTAGTTTTTAAAATACAAGTTTGAACAAGTTTTGAATACACTGTCAACATTTTCCAAATACCTGGTGACCATGTATATTTTTTGTTTACATTTTTGTATACACGAGAAACATTTTTCTAAAATTTGCGATGTTCATTTTTAAATACAAGTATTAAACACTTTTTCGAATACATGGTCAAGATTTTCGAAATACATGGTGAACATTTTTCTAATGGGAGTAAAAATATTCACACACAATTTACATTTTATATACATCAGGAACAGTTTTATATACATGCTTTAAATTTTCTAGAAATATTATTACTATGTCATAATTATATGTTTTTATGTTTAATTTTTTAACGATATTCTATGTTTTACGTATACACGGGAACATTTTTTAGTGCATGTTTAATATTTTTAAATACATGGTCAACATTTTAATAGACATTTTGTATATTTTGGAAATATTTTTTCTACACAGATTTAACATTTTAAAATCTTGATTAACATTATGTTTACATTTTCTGTATGCATTAGAAATATTTTTATATAGATTCAATATTTTTCAGATGCTTATTTTTTCATATAGTTGATTAACATTTCTCAAATGCTTGATTAACATTTTTAAATACATGATTAACTTATTTAAAACATATTGTTTATGTGTTTTGTATACAAGAGAAACAATTTTTCTATACACATTTAACATTTCTCAAATGCTGAATTAATTTTTTTTTCAAATATTTAGCAAAAACTGTTTCTATAATATATATAGAATAGTAGAAAATGTAAACAAAAGTTACGAATGAATATAAAAAACAAAAGAAAGAGAAAATAAACACAAAAATGGGGTTGTACCTATGGCCTCGCTCGGTAGGTAGGTCCAGTTTTGCGCTCGCCTTCGACAACGCTGTCCAATGTCTCGCAGCAAGGGAAACATTTTTCTAATTCACGAACATATGTTCGGAGTTATGAACATTCTCTGAAATCATGGACATCCATTACAGATTCACGTTGTTTTAGAAATCATGGACATTTTCTTCGATCGGTTAAGGTTTTTGAAATCAAAGAACCTTTTTAATTTTTGGGAATAATGTTTGAAATGGCAAATTTTTGTTCTAATAAAAAAATATTTTTTGAAACTGCATCATATTTTGAATCGAGGAACAATGTTTTAACCAATTAACATGTTTAAAAATTTGTGATTTGTTTTGATATTTGTGAACATTTTTCATTTTTGGAACATTTTTTTCAATTCATGAACAAATCCGAGAACATTTTGTCAGATGCATGAACATTTTTGGAGTACTCAAACATTTTATATTTCACAAACAATTGTTCAAAATCATGAATATTTTTTGAATTTGCGATTTTTTTGGCAAAATCATGAATATTTTGTGAATCCGCTAGCATTTTCCGATTTCTCCAACATTTTTTTGGAAATCGTGTACATTTTTTAAATGCACAAATATTTCATGATTTGTCAAACAGTTTTTCAGATTGTTGTTATTTTTTTGAAATTGGGAACTTTTATGAAATGTTGAATAATTTGAAAGAAGAAAAAAGAGGCTTTCCACCCCGCACATGGGCTCGCTGAAAAAGCTGTGAACGTGTAACATTGGGGGTGGGGGTGGGGGTGCACGTTTCCTTTGTATTTGGCGCGGAGGTTGCCAAATAGGAGGTCCCCTGGCGCAAATCCACCTTCACGTCAAGGTTTCCTGGCTGCTCTTGGTCTTGGCCTTCATGAGAGAAACTCGCAACTAGGCCTAGCAAGCGCCAAGCGAGAAACACATGTTCTGTAAGGCTCGTTCCACCGCTGATCGGTTCACTTCATAGCGAGGGAGCGACCCTCCTCCGCAGAGGCGGAGGACGAAAAAAAGTTAAGGTGCGGCGAACTGTCAATTAAATCTTTTTGATGCAAAAACATAATAGTCAATTCACACTGCGCTGAAGCTTTCAATGGCGTCTAGAAGAGGCATGCAATGGCAGTGACCTATCCTTCTTTTGAAGGTCTTCCTTAATTATAGCAATATATTAACTTTTGAAATGTCCTTTTCTCAATGTAATACACCATCAAATTATTTAGCTGTCCGGCACACATCATACTCATCCCATATGTTAAACTGAACACCGGGTCACGTTGTGTTGGTAGCGAAGCCCGTGACGCGTTGGCACGGGTAGTCAGTTTTTTTTTTTGGGCGAAAGGGCACCGCTAGTCAGCCATGTACTCTTAATATATACTCCCTCCGTCCGAAAAAGCTTGTCCCACAAATGGATGTGTCTAGCATTAAGTTAGTGTTTTTTTTTGCGAAAAAACTTCCAATCTATTCATCTTCAATCATGGCAGTACAACGAATACCAGAAATAAAAATTACATCCAGATTCGTAGACCACCTAGCGACGACTGCAAGCACCGAAGCGAGCTGAAGGCGCGCCGCCGTCATCGCCCCTCCATCGCCGGAGCCGGGCACAATTTGTTGTAGTAGACAGTCGGGAAGTCGTCGTGCTAAGGCCCCATAGGACCAGCACCCCAGAACAGCAACCGCCGCCGATGAAAAATAACGTAGATCGGAAGGATCCAAACCGAAGACACACGAACGTAGACGAACAACGACGAGATCCGAGCAAATCCACCAAAGATAGATCTGCCGGAAACACACCTCCACACGCCCACCAACGATGTTAGACGCACCGCCTGAACGGGGGCTAGGCAGGGAGACCTTTATTCCATCTTCAGGGAGCCGTCGCCGTCTCGCCTTCCTGAGTAGGACACAAACCCTAACAAGATTGAAAAAAACAACTAAAAACGGAGCCCTCCCGCCTGCCCTTGCCAGGATCCACCGCGCCTCCATGGCCCTAGGGCCACCGGAGACGAGGCGGACCTGCGCCGGCGCCGGCGAGAGGCACAAACTCTAACTTTCTTTCTTGGAGGAGGAGGAGGAGGAGGAGGAGGCGGAGCCCTGTCTCTAAGTATTAGCATCAAGTTAATGTTAGATACATCCATTTAAGGGACAAATTTTTTTGAGCTGAGAAAGTACATATCAAGGAAAAAAGAACCCAAAAAAGGCAAGTTGCACACACCAGCAAATTTTTCTCCGTTCTGTTTTTTTCTTTTTTGCGGGTCCGTTCTGTTGTTTTTTGATCGCCAAGTTATGAGAGATCCATCAAGAGCGAGCCGCCGAGAGAATCGATCCGATCGTTGTTCAGCGGAAGCGAGCCGGTTCGAATACGTCTACGCGGTGACATGTGCATGTGCTAGGCAGCACATCAATCAAGCTGCCTGCTTGTGTGCTTCCGATCTAGCTTGTGTGCCTCCATCTAGGCTTGCTTGGGCAAATCGATCTACTGTGGTCTAAAACCAACAAGCAGTACTATATGGGGAGCCAACAAGCAGTACTATGTTTAAGTATTCCGGCCAAGAAAACGTGCATGCTTACGTATAAACAAATATTGGTACCGAATTAAGGTGTGGCGTCGCCACACCTTGCCCACTGGGCTCCTCTGCCAGTGCTCCTCCCCACGTATCGGTATGTATGGGGAGCCACTGACAAAAGGGTACCCGTGTCGGAGCCCCGCAAGGGTCATTTTTGATGGGCTGAGAGTGCGCCGGCGCCAGCATGCTCTCATCAGCCATTACGTGCTAGGCTATTCCTTGGGGTTTTGTTCTTTAAATTTTTTCTATATGGGTTTTCGGGGTTTAGATAGATTTTTTTCGCCCTTTTGCCTTTTCAGTTTTTGTCTGGTTTTTCCTAGATTTTGGAAAAACTTGAATGTTTTTTGCGTGAAAAGCGCTTATTCTTTTTGCTTCTGCGAGTGGCACAGCTATGCATCTTGGAAAACGACTATGAAACAGGAGAGTCTGAGGATCCGGAGGCTGACCCGGATGCTGATATGGAAGATGCGAAAAACAAGAGGAAGAGGGTGTCAGAGCTCGCAGCTATTCAGAATAGTTCAGCAGTAGAAGTGCAAGAGACACTATGGCGAACACCATGCAAGGCAGCTTATTGGCACTACCTCCTCCTACTATATCAGCAAGCCCAAGCGTGAAGCAAAACTCCAAGAGAGCTACAGTGGTGGCCTAGGTTAACAAGAATATTTTGAAGAGTGGAACTCAAGGTAGAGTTGATCAAAAAGTGGCGGGCTCCAATGAGGGGCACCACCGGACCCAATGAGTGCCTTCTACTGGAACTGTCATGGTGCGGGTATAGCCCCAACAGTTCATGAACTCGCGATTTCACGAGGAGATTTGCCCCTACCCTATTGTGCATTGTTGAAACAAATTGAAGTTGCTAGGGTAGAAGCATTAGCTAGTTCTATTGGTTTTGGTAATTCTTATGTAGTGGATATTCAAGGTAGGAGTGGTGGAATTGGCTTGTTTTAGAATAATTCACTGAAGGTTGAATTTCTCGTTTACTCTGTGTATCATCTAGATGTTTTAGTTGAGGAACATGGACAAGATCTGTGGAGGATGACTTGTGTTTTTGGATAAGCCCAGACACACTTTTGGCGCCAAACTTGGACAATTTTAAAAAACATAAGTACTTTGAGCAATTTTCCCTGGCTTTGTATAGGAGATTTCAACGAAGTTATACGTCCAAGTGAGCATGGATTAGTTGGCCAACACAACAACATTCAAATCTACGCGTTTCGAGATGCCACCGACGCTTGCATGCTGCTAGATATCGGCTACAAGGGCCGTTTTTGGACTTTTTAGAAAAGGACTTAGGCAGAAGCTTTACTAGTGTAGGCCGGACAGGGCTTTGGTGAATGCGGACCGGATGACTCAAGGTAGCTTTACCTGGTGCATTCTTCAGAACATACTTATTCGGCTCCTCACAATTTGTTGCAAGCCACTTCAATAACTCAAGGTACGTTTCTCTATTGTTGGACTGTTCACTTTCATCATGCCCACGAAATGCCAATCCTTGAGGATGAAGAAACTACAAGCATCTAAGTGAATACTTCAACCTCATCTTGTAAATACGTACATCCTCACTATTCACCTTCACAAAAGATCATCAATTGTTGCACGGGGATTCACAAATAAGTTATATCTCTCTTAAACTGCATTGTGCACACTTGTTACACAACCAACATGCTTATGAAGAGCATCCTCTCTATTCCAATTCCTCCAACCACCATCGGTAAATGCATTAGTTCCCTTGCCACTAGTTTTTTTCTCTTTGAAAAGTAGCATACAGAGCAAAATGCAGATTCCCTCCTTGATATTATATTCAAGCCAACTATGATTATGAAGCCACAAACGATTGAAAGAACGTCCTCTACTCCCAATTGTTATTTTTGCGACGGGTACATAAATATGAAAGCACTTATTCATGAAAAGTAGAATTTGTTATTTATCAGTTATAGACAATTGCTTTGACTTACTTTTATTTTGACTTAAACTTTTATGAGACTGACTAGATAATCATGTTCATGCTAAGGTAGCATTCACAAACAAAACTTATTTCTTTTTATCATCTACCCACTCTAGGACGAGCATGGATGAACCTTGGGGATGCTGATACGTCTCAAATGTATCTATAATATTGGTTATGTGCAAGCTATATTTACATCATGTATACATATTTTACGCACCTTCCATATCATTTAATTTGTACTAGCATATTAATCCAGTTCCAAGACTAGTTGTTGTTTTATAGTGTTTTTGCATATTGCACAGAGGCAGAAAAATCAAATAAAAATATATCGAGAAGTTTCACTAATGAGAGGTCCCATGGGCATAGGCACGCCTGAGGGGGGCCCTATGGCCTCCTCATGCAGTCAATTCTTTGACAGCGTCATCCACCCATGTGGCCAGCTAGCAACCATCATGGTCGTGTCCTTTTGCCACAAGCTTGCTTCAAAGTTTCCGAGCCGCCCTATTTTTTTTAGTTTTTTCTGAGTTACGGATCTCTCCTGACGAATAAAATGGGGACGAACTCAGAGTTCAACATCTAGAAAAATACAACCCGAGGGCTCTCAGCTTCTAGGGGCATAACACCAAGGGTCAAAGGGGTAGACCTTCCCCTACCTCTGGGGAGGCCAAGAAGAAGAAGGAGGAGAAGGAGCCTCTCTCCCCCTCTCCTATGGTTTCACCGAAGTGCCATCATGGTAACCGTCATCACTGTCATCGTCTCCATCAACTTCATCACCATCGCCATCTCTCTCTCTCTCTCTCTCTCTCTCTCTCTCTCTCTCTCTCTCTCTCTCTAAAGAGGACCCCTAGAGCTTAATGTTATGTTTGAGTTAACCTTAATGAATTCTTAGTATTTGTGGATGCTTGTTAAGAGTTTCAATCAGAAGTACATATTAGCATAGGCCTCTTCTACGTTAAAACTGCAATGTATGGTTATCATTTATAATATCATAGTCAATGGCCTAGGTACAATCCCGCGACACCTACCACCACTACTCCACACTCTCTATCTTTTATTGTATTGCATATTTAAATTTCAGTACCTAACTTGCATTTAGTTGTACTTAATAATCTTGCAGACACCATCTTCTAGACATGCAACCCAATTTAATTTAACGGCATCTAGTATAGCAAACGCTCGGTGTACAAAAGGTCGTATCGTTGGTAGATATAACCATCGAGAATATTATTACTACCTTTAGCTCTTTGGAATATCAACACTCCTTACTTACCACCTTCATTTTGAAATATTCTACGACAATTTCCTGCACATGGGGATTATCAAGGCTTCGAGTGGTTAGCTTGGATTCATCTGAAAATTTTGAAATAACTCGGCGGTTCAACAAGATAGCATGTGGAGGCTCCAAGGTGGCTGCCGCAGGTATGTTACACTACATGTAACGGGCCACTTCTGAAATTCAGGGCAACTGAAGGTTTTCCAAACCTTGGTGGTTCCAGGTGGAGTACTTGGCAGCTGCCAAGCATTGGGGATTACAACGACTATATCTGGATGAACTGCTTGACGTTTAGATAGGAAGAGCCCGACAACTCTGAGGTGTCAAAATGTATGTAGATATAGTGAAAAAAAATTAAAGCTTTTTGGGGCATTGGAGCTTGGTCTTCAAGCACTAAGGGGAAAAAAATCTCAGTCTAACAATCTCATTCCCTTTTGAGAGTGTTGGCATAACTATGGATTAATGTGATCTTTGATCTCTAAAATAAAAAAGAGAGGGTCCTTCGCTTGGCCAACACTTGTCTTCATGAGAACTTTTGGGGTTTAACTTCCATCTTCTTTGTTGCAACCTAAGGGAACTTCCGTGATATGGAGGAGGATCCTCTACCGTTCGTCACCCTGCCGTTCTACCACTGGCATGTGGGCCTGTTGGAAGCCTGGTCGACATGTCAGCGGCTCAACGTCACACAGCCCACGACAGAGGAGCTGCTTCCCCGTGAGATAAGCTAGTCCCCTTAAATATGCTGACATCAATTACCAAAATCCACAAAGGAGATTAGATGCAGTTTCATATACTTAAACTTTCGGAAGATATGTTTTTTGAGGGAAGCTAAATTATACTCCCTCCGTTTTCATCACTATATTATTTTTTCTTAAATCAAATTGTGTGAACTTTGATGTACAATATCAAAAAAATATTGTTGATTTATATATTTGTTATTGTAAATGTTCACATCAAGATGTGGAGTAGGCGTTGATTCCAGGTGGATTACCCAACCGCCACATGTTCTGACGATAACCACAAACGTTTGATGAATAACCTCATGTTCTTATATTTTTTTCCTTGAGGGATAGTGAAACCGGCAAGCATCAATTTCTGTTGGCAATATGCTTGATAGGGATGTAGTAAATTTTGTTTGTGCCACCAACAGAGTACGTATGTCTCAAGATTTGAGGTTTGACTGAATTTTTTTGTGTTGTTAGCAATTAGCAATATGGTGATTGAAATTTTTCTCATGTAAATTTGTACGGCTAAGCTAAAATTTATTATTTAATGGTGATTATTCTCGAAGCAGAAGTGTCAGATGTTTTCTCGATTCTCAGAGGAAAAGAAAACCTAGAAGTATAGATGCTCACGGCTCCTAATGCGATGTCCAGAAATAAAAATATCAACTAGGCATGTACTTTAAATCTGCATGCAAAAGAAGACCGCACGACCGTCGCCGAGCTGAGGCGTTCATGAGCGTGTTGTGCCCGACGAGGTGAAGTGGTCAAGAGCCTCATGCTAGGAGACGGTGGCCAATATATTGTCCGGCACCATGTACATGCTGGCTGCATTGTGCCTGCTGATACGAGCAAAGACATGTTAGATATTACTCTATGTGTGCTTTAAATTTTGGAAGTTCATGGAATTTGCTTACTTTAAATCTTTGATGCAACGTGTGCAGCTACACATATATGTCTCCGTCTTGGGTCACAATTAGGAGAAATAAATATTAAAAGTGATCGTTTATGCTGAAATTCCCATACCAGTATATACTCACGCTGTCATGCAAGGTAATAAAAGTAAGCTTATGTCTATGTTCCGTGAAAAAGACGTGACATGCACATGTAAAATTATTTATTCGATATATGAATATGCATATATGTGTTGCCAAACAAAATAGCTATAATCCCCAATTTACCTCAAATGAATACAGAAATTTGATCATTAATAATTATTAAAACTCATGATATCAATCTGATGTAGTTTAATAGAAAAATGTAAGAAAAAGTACAGCACTATCAAATTTTTTAGTTGTACAACCAAATTTGTTGATGCAATATATCTGGCTTGAATATTACATATTTTCTGATAGAACATGGTGCATGGGTCTGCTCATTATCACCAATAAAAACATGGATATTTGCATCTACTCCACACAGAAAATGCATTTATGTTTTATGTAAATAGTAATGAATGCTCACAAAAAAATAGTAATGAATGATTCAATTCTAAATAATCGTAACACCTAAAATATAGTTTAAAATGTACGAAACTCCCATTGCAGGAAAAACTTTTAAGCCGAGTGTGCAAACCACTCGGCGAAGTCTAAATTCATCTCGGCAACAGCAACGTCATCTGGGTCAGGGGTCGAGTTGAGAGTGCCACGTGGCAACCCTATAAGCCGAGCCCGGTTGTAGTTGCCGGCAGACACATAGGCCGAGCGCAAATGTAAACCGAGTGGCAGGTTGTTGTTGTGAGCAAAGACGTGATGAGCACGACTGTAACCCGAGCATCTTATCTGTTGAGCGTGACTATAAGCTGAGCGTCGTATTACTGTGAAAAGAACAACACAACATACATTCACCGAATTTTGAATTTCCACCAGTATAATCCACGAATACACCCACAAGCTTTCAAAAATTAATATATTGCATATTTTATATAAGTTTGCGGTTCTCAGGCATGACACAAAATGAATATCACACACTTGTGACACAGTCGACTGTTCAAAAAGTGTATGCATGCAAACAATACAAAGAAATGAACCAGAGCTATTAAAGTCAATCATTTTTCCTAATAGCTAACCACAATGTTTAACACTAATCATTCAAAATATCATCATAAGTGTGCCCCAAATGTGAACAGACATTTTTTCTAGTCCGTGCAGGCACATGGGTTTGATGACTAGTTTTCTATAAACTTGGTCAAACATTATAACATTTGACTTACCACAAAGCTAATAGGCAGAAGAAGTAAAAAATAAAAAAGGTGTTTTGGAAGTTAGAGCTTTTTAAAGAGAGAACTAGAGAGAGGCTCCTTGCGATCAAGGCACGTACCCAACCCAAGTGACAGACACTTTAGGAGCATTAATTAATAACCATGCAAAATAATGGGTACGTATGGTGTCCTCTCACACATCATACACATGCATGAGTCATTACCAACTGCATTAGTTGCACTCAAATAATTATGTTCGGAAAATTCTCCAAATACACAACTTCATCTCAGGACACACATCCTCGTACAATCATCGGCATAATTCTTGAGAGAGTTGAATCTAGTTTTTGTACCCTATCTTTTGTCATATTTTATGTGAGTTCCTCCATTTAAGACGTTTTATTCGTTTTATCTCATTTAATTAAACATCTACCACAAATTACCCTTTTTTTATATTTCCGAGTGCATTTTGTCAAGCCGGTCTAACCTATAAACACCACTGGAACTAAACCCTACACCGAGTGCCAGAAATACTCGGTAATTAAAGGGCCTAAAATACCCGACAAAGTCTTTGTCGAGAATTGTTTTCGGCAAAGACCACCCGGCGAACACCTCTCAAGCAAACAGAACTTTGCCGAGAACTAAAAGTCGGGTACTCAACAAACAGTTTGCCGAGAGCCAAGCAATACCCATCGGCAAAATAAAGCTAACTCACGGACAACAGACAGAGACGGTGTCCGCCACGTGGCGCAGCTTTGCCAAGAGCCGCTCTCAAACCTAACGAATAGAAAACTAGCATGTGTCGACCACCTGATAGGCGGGTCCCATGACCTAAGCCGAGCTTATGCGTTGCCGAGACACACTCACGGCAAAGCTAACGAATAGCAAACAACCATCACTAGTAGAAAACAGGGCTATCGTTCGGGCCTGGCCAGCCCATTAGTCCCGGTTCTTCAAGAACCGGGACCCATGGGGGGTATTAGACCCGGTTCGTGAGCCCAGGGGGCCGGCCGGGGCCTCGTGGGCATTGGTCCCGGTTCGTATGGAACCATTTGTCCCGGTTCCAGGCACGAACCAGGACAAATGGGCCTCGCTCCTGGCCCACAACCATTGGTCCCGATTCGTGGCTTGAACCGGGACAGAAGGGGGGGCTTTAGTCCCGGTTCATGCCACGAACCGGGACAAATAACTTGCCTATATATACCCTATCGCCGCGGTAGAGCACTCCACAGTGCTCTGTTTTTTCAAGCCGGCGAGGGGAGGGCATTTGGGTGCTCTAGTCCACCTCCTATGCACATGAGGTGTTCGATGAAATGCCCCAGCCACACTAGTTAATCTTTCTCCTCTCGAAACTCGACCTCTGAGCTCCATTTTCCCCGAGATTTGTCTAGGTTTAGCGGTCCGTCACGTCCCGTCCCCGTCTTCACCGCCATCGATCACCCGCGCCGATCTCGTCGCCGGCAACACCGTGGTGAGCCTCTTGTTCTTATCTTCTTTCTGAAAAAAAAAATTCTTACTTCAGATAGATACTTGTCTAATTTTCTTACTTTTATTATTCCTTGTTATTATATAGTGCGATGGTTTTGGTATCCGCCCCCGTCGGCCCTCGTCATGTCTATGATTCAGATGTGGTATATATTATCTTTTCATAACTATTTGGTTCATTTATTGTTTATGACAATTATGCCGACCAATGTGACATAGATTTTATTTATCTAGGAGGTTGTTGAACCGGAAATTCCAACCGACCCTATTGCCGAGAGGTTAAATTTAGTTGAAGAAGAAAACAATTACTTGAAGGAAAAAAAAGAAAAATTGAGGAGGAGAAGATGATATTGGAGTTGCATGTTGCGGATGTCGTCGATGATCACAAGATCAAGATGGATGCAACGCGGTTGAAGATTAAAAAGATTAGAAAATATGCCATTCATACCGAGGTTTTGTATCATTATGCAGTTGGATTAGTTGTTACCTTGGTTGCGATTATGATCGCATTTGTTGTTGCATTGAAATGTTTTACATAATTTCAATGTATGGTCTAATTAGATGCTCTGGAGAGCTATATGTTGTTCAATGAGAACTATGTATATACCTTGGTTTTAATGTGATGATGAACTTCTATTAATGATGATATGTGGGTGAAATGATGATACCATGCCAACTTGGAACCTTTTCAGAGTTCATTTCAAATGCTTTTCAATGTCATGGTCTTATAGCTCAAAATAATCAGTAAATGCATGAAAAATAACAAATATAGTCAGAAAGGGTTGTAAATTGATGATGTGGCTTTGAATGGTGCATTTTGAACACAGAAAAACTATTGAGTTTAAATAAGTTCAAAAAAAAATTGAAATCCCTTTGTAACAGACGAGTTTCCGTACGAAACCCTGATATTTCGAAAGAGATTGTCTATTTTGTACACAAAGTGTATCAAGTTTTTGCCGTAACCATCTGTACTTTCTTGCACATGCTATGTGGGTGAAATGATGATACCATGCCAACTTGGAACCTTTTCAGAGTTCATTTCAAATGCTTTTCAATGTCATGGTCTTATAGCTCAAAATAATCAGTAAATGCATGATAAATAACAAATGTAGTCAGAAAGGGTTGTAAATTGATGATGTGGCTTTGAATGGTGCATTTTGAACACAAAAAACTATGGAGTTCAAATAAGTTAAAGAAAATTGAAATCCCTTTGTAACAGACGAGTTTCCGTACGAAACCCTGATACTTCGAAAGAGATTGTCTATTTTGTACACAAAGTGCATCCAGTTTTTGCCGTAACCCTCTGTACTTTCTTGCACATGCTATGTGGGTGAAATGATGATACCATGCCAACTTGGAACCTTTTCAAAGTTCATTTCAAATGCTTTTCAATTTCATGGTCTTGTAGCTCAAAATAATCAGTAAATGCATGATAAATAACAAATGTAGTCAGAAAGGGTTGTAAATTGATGATGTGGCTTTAAATTGTGCATTTTGAACACAAAAAACTATGGAGTTCAAATAAGTTCAAAAAATGAAATCCCTTTGTAACAGACGAGTTTCCGTATGAAACCCTGATACTTCGAAGGTGATTGTCAGTTTTGTACACGAAGTGCATCCAGTTTTTGCCGTAACCCTCTATACTTTCTTGCACATGCTATGTGGGTGAAATGATGACACCATGCCAACTTGGAACCTTTTCAGAGTTCATTTCAAATGCTTTTCAATTTCATGGTCTTATAGCTCTAAATAATTAGTAAATGCATGAAAAATAACAAATGAAGTCAGAAACAAAATAAAATAAAATAAATAAGTAATTTGAAACAAAATAATATAAACTTTAATAAAATAGAAAATTAGAAAAAAATAAAATAAAAAAAATAAACTTTAATAACATAAATAAAATTTATGAAACTAAAATTATCAAAGTATGTCGTTGTCGATATACCCCCTCCCGATAACTTCAACACGAGGGGGGGGGGGGGTCGATATACCCCCTCCCCGATAACATTATTTTCCCATGTATGTATGCCGTGTCGTTGTCGATATAACCCCCTCCCGGATAACTTCGACATGAGGGGCGGTCGATATATATACCCCCTCTCGACCGTGATAACTTATACCACGGGAGCACCCTCCCGACCCTCTCGCTCGACCAAAACTCTCTAGGACACCCAAACCCTAGAAAAAAAACGATGTTGGTCTCCTACCCCCTCCCGCCGCGCCCCTACCCGACAAACTCTCTCGAGGCCACCCAAATTTACCAAGTTAAAAGAGCGTTGTCGTCGAGGCCACCCCAAACCCTTGAAGCGTTGCCAAGGCCACCCCAAACCCTAGAGAAGCAACGTCGAGGCCACTAATATGATTCCTTATTGTGATTATATTAACTAGCTAGTTCTATGTTTGCCACTAATATATCTAGCTGTCATGTTTGAATAATAATTGGCATTTTATAAATATTTGCAGAAACTATGGAGCACCCCCGAGATGAAGAAACAGAAGAGATGCTGGGGGACATAATCGCAAAAGGAAGTGATGTCGTTGCGTCGTTTCTCAACGACACCAATGGTCTGAAAGGACAGGGTAGTGAAGAAGAAGGTTATGATTATGATGGCTCCGGTGACCCAATGCCGGTACAAGAAGAAGTAGACCGTCATGACGGCTCCGGTGACCGAACCGAGTCCGGCCAGGTATATATATATTAGTTAAGCCTGTGTTGACTAGCTAATTGATGCATTCATTGTTTTCGTATGTACACATATTAATTAACTCTCGTATTTCTTCTTTTCTCTAGCCTTCCGGATCGAGCATAACTTCGGTAAAGAAACGAGGCCCGAAGAAAAAGTTGCGCTCGGATGAAAGGTTTGAGATCACAACAGTCACGCGCGATGGCAAGCCGATTGAACCCATCCGGACAAGGGATGCATTTCGTGCTCAGTGCGGGGTTCTTGTTAGGGACAAGATCCCGATCAGTATCTGATATGTCTCCAACGTATCTATAATTTTTGATTGCTCCATGCTATATTATCTACTGTTTTAGGCAATATTGGGCTTTATTTTCCACTTTTATATTATTTTTGGGACTAACCTATTAACCGGAGGCCCAGCCCAGATTTGCTGTTTTATGCCTATTTCAGTATTTCGAGGAAAAGGAATATCAGACGGAGTCAAAACGGAACGAAATCAACTGGAGAAGTTATTTTTGGAAGGAAACCCACCTGATGGACTTGGACCCCACGTCAGAAGATACGGGAGGTGCTCACGAGGGTGGGGGGCGCGCCCACCCCCCGGCGCGCCCCTGCCTCGTGGGCCCCCGTAGCTCCACCGACGTACTCCTTTCACCCATATATACCTACGTACCCTAAAACTTCCAGAACAGAAGATAGATCGGGAGTTCCGCCGCCGCAAGCCTCTATAGACACCAAAAACCAATCGGGACCCTGTTCCGGCACCCTGCCGGAGGGGGATTCCATCTCCGGTGGCCATCTTCATCATCCCGGCGCTATCCATGACGAGGAGGGAGTAGTTCACCCTCGGGGCTGAGGGTATGTACCAGTAGCTATGCGTTTGATCTCTCTCTCTCGTGTTCCATCTATGGCACGATCTTGATGTATCCCGAGCTTTGCTATTGTAGTTGGATCTTATGATGTTTCTCCCCCTCTACTCTCTTGTGATGAATTGAGTTTCCCCTTTGAAGTTATCTTATCGGATTGAGTCTTTTATGAGAACACTTGATGTATGTATTGGTGATTAACTTGCGGGTTTCGTGACATTGGAACCTATGCATAGGGGTTGGCACACGTTCTTGACTCTCCGGTAGAAACTTTGGGGCACTCTTTGAAGTACTTTTATGTTGGTTGGATGAATATGAGATTGTGTGATGCATATCGTATAATTATGCCCACAGATACTTGAGGTGACAATGGAGTATCTAGGTGACATTAGGGTTTTGGTTGATTTGTGTCTTAAGGTGTTATTCTAGTACGCACTCTTTTATAGATTGATCCGAAAGAATAGCTTTGAGGTGGTTTCGTACCCTACCATAATCTCTACGTTTGTTCTTCGCTACTAGTGGCTTTGGAGTGACTCTTTGTTGCATGTTGAGGGATTGTTATATGATCTATCTATGTTATTATTGTTGAGAGAACTTGCACTAGTGAAAGTATGAACCCTAGGCCTTATTTCCTATCATTGCAATACCGTTTACGCTCACTTTTACCACTTGTTACCTTGCTGTTTTTATTATTTTAGATTCCAAATACCTATATCTACCATCCATATTGCACTTGTATCACCATATCTTCACTGAACTAGTGCACCTATACAATTTGCTATTTTATTGGGTGTGTTGGGGACACAAGAGACTTTTTGTTATTTGGTTGCAGGGTTGTTTGAGAGAGACCATCTTCCTCCTACGCCTCTCGCGGATTGATAAACCTTAGGTCATCCACTTGAGGGAAATTTGCTACTGTCCTACAAACCTGTGTACTTGCAGGCCCAACAACGTCTACAAGAAGAAGGTTGTGTAGTAGACATCAAGCTCTTTTCTGGCGCCGTTGCCGGGGAGGCTAGGTAAGTGAAGGTATATCTTTAGATCTTGCAATCAAATCTTTTTGTTTCTTGTTTTAGCACTAGTTAGTCGATAAAAGAAAATTACCAAAAAAATGGAATTGAGTTTGTCTCATACGCTTCATCTTTTTAATATCTTTCGTGAGTATGATGGAAAGGAAAATTGTGCTCAAGTGCTAGAAGAAGAATTACATAGAATGTTTGGCACTAAATATTTATATGATGAGCATGATTGCAATGTTGTTAGTATGAATTCCTTGAATATCCATGATGCTAATGATATGCAAAGCCACAAGCTTGGGGATGCTATGTTTGACGAAGATGATATTTTTTGTTCCCCAAGTTTTGATGAGCAAATTTATTATGATAAAAGCATGCCTCCCATCTATGATTTATATTGTGATGACACGTATGCTATAAAGAATAATGATAACCATGAAACTTGTCATCTTGATCTTAATTTTCAATTACATGATAGTTATTTTGTTGAGTTTGCTCCCACTACTATTGATGAGAAGAAATTTGCTTATGTGGAGAGTAATAAAAATTCTATGCTTGTAGATCATGAAAAGAATGTTTTAGGTGCTGGTTATATTGTTGAATTCATTCATGATGCTACTGAAAATTATTATGAGGGAGGAATATATGCTTGTAGGAATTGCAATAATATCAAGTTTCCTCTCTATGTGCTTAAAGTTTTGAAGTTATGCTTGTTTTACCCTCCTATGCAAGTTGATTATTGTTCCCATAAGTTCTTTGCTCACAAAATCCCTATGCATAGGAAGTGGGTTAGACTTAAATGTGCTAGTAATATTCTTCATGATGCTCTCTTTATATTTCAATTCTTATCTTTTATGTGAGCATCATTGAAATCATAATGCCTAGCTAGGGGCGTTAAACGATAGCGCTTGTTGGGAGGCAACCCAATTTTATTCTAGTTTATTGCTTTTTGGTTCTGTTTAGTAATAAATAATCCATCTAGCTTCTGTTTATATGAGGTTTTGTGTTTTAATTAATGTTTGTGCCAAGTAGAACCTTTGGGAAGACTTGGGTGAAGTCTTTATGATCATGCTGTAAAAAACAGAAACTTTAGCGCTCACGAGATTAGCTATAACTTTTTGCTGGAGAGTGCTATTTAGTTGATTATTTTTGCAGATGATTACTAGACAAATTCCTCAGGTCCACCAATTTATTTTAGAATTTTTGGAGTTCCAGAAGTTTGCGTTAGTTACAGATTACTACAGACTGTTCTATTTTTGACAGATTCTGTTTTCATTGTGTTGTTTGCTTATTTTGATGAATCTATGGCTAGTAAAATAGTTTATAAACCATAGAGAAGTTGGAATACAGTAGGTTTAACACCAATATAAATAAAGAATGAGTTCATTACAGTACCTTGAAGTTGTGTTTTTTTTCTCTTTCGCTAACGGAGCTCACGAGATTTCTGTTAAGTTTTGTGTTGTGAAGTTTTCAAGTTTTGGGTAAAGATTCGATGGACTATGGAATAAAGAGTGGCAAGAGCCTAAGATTGGGGATACCCAAGGCACCCCAAGGTAATATTCAAGGACAACCAAGAGCCTAAGCTTGGGTATGCCCCGGAAGGCATCCCTATTTCGTCTTCGTTCATCGGTAACTTAACTTGGAGCTATATTTTTATTCACCACATGATATGTGTTTTTCTTGGAGCGTCATGTAGTTTTTTTTAGATTTGCTTTCTGTTTGAATAAAGTATCAAGATCTGAAATTATTAAATGGGAGAGTCTTCACATAGTTGTATAATTATTCGACTACTCATTGATCTTCACTTATATCTTTCAGAGTAGTTTGTCATTTGCTCTAGTACTTCAATTATATCTTTTAGAGCACGGTGGTAGTTTTATTTTGAAGAAATATATGAATTCTCATGCTTCACTTATATTATTTTGAGAGTCTTAAATAGCATGGTAATGTGCTTAATTCTAATATGCTAAGCATACAAGATTTGTAAGGATTCTTATGAGTGTGTTGAATACTAAGATAAGTTTGATGCTTGATAACTGTTTTGAGATATGGAGGTGATAATATCAAAGTCATGCTAGTTGAGTAGTTGTGAATTTGAGAAATGCTTGTGTTGAAGTTAGCAAATCCCATAGCATGCGCGTATGGTTAAAGTTATGTAACAAATTTGAAACATGAAGTGTACCTGGCTTGTGCATCCTTATGAGTGGCGGTCGGGGACGAGCGATGGTCTTTTCCTACCAATCTATCCCCCTAGGAGCATGCGCGTAGTACTTGATTTTTGATGACTTCTAAATTTTTGCAATAAGTATATGCGTTCTTTTGACTAATGTTGAGTCCATGGATTATACGCACTTTTACCTTTCCGCCATTGCTAGCCTCTTCGGTACCGTGCATTGCCCTTTCTCACATTGAGAGTTGGTGCAAACTTCGCCGGTGCATCCAAACCCTGTGATAAGATACGCTCTATCACACATAAACCTCCTTATATCTTCCTCAAAACAGCCACCATACCTACCTATTATGGAATTTCCATAGCCATTTCGAGATACATTGCCATGCAACTTCCACCATCATCATCATGACATACCTTACTTTTGTCATATTGCCATTGCATGATCATGTAGTTGACATCGTATTTGTGGCAAAGCCACCATGCATTATTTTCATACATGTCACTCTTGATTCATTGCACCATCCCGGTACACCGCTGGAGGCATTCATATAGAGTCATACCTTGTTCTAGCTTCGAGTTGTAATCCTTATGTTGTAATCAATAGAAGTGTGATGATCATCATTATTAGAGCATTGCCCAAAAAATAAAAATAAAAGAGAAAGGCCAAAAAAAAGGCCCAAAAAAAAGAAAAAGAAAAGGGCAATGCTACTATCTCTTTTTCCACACTTGTGCTTCAAAGTAGCACCTTGTTCTTCATGTAGTGAGTCTCATATATTGTGCTTCAAAGTAACACTTTGTTCTTCATGTAGTGAGTCTCATATGTTGTGCTTCAAAGTAGCACCATGTTTTTCATATAGTGAGTCTCATAAGTTGTCTTTTTATACTAGTGGGAATTTTTTGTTATAGAACTTGGCTTGTATATTCCTACGATGGGCTTCCTCAAAATGCCCTAGGTCTTCATGAGCAAGCAAGTTGGATGCACACCCACTAGTTTTCTTTTGTTGAGCATTCATAGCTCTAGTGCATCCGTTGCATGGCAATCCCTACTCCTCATGTTGACATCAATTGATGGGCATCTCCATAGCCCGTTGATTATCCTCGTCAATGTGAGACTTTCTCCTTTTTTGTCTTCTCCACACAATCCCCATCATCATATTCTATTCCACCCATAGTGCTATATCCATGGCTCACGCTCATGTATTGCGTGAAGGTTAAAAAAGTTTGAGATTATTTAAGTATGAAACAATTGCTTGGCTTGTCATCGGGGGTATAGAAGTTGGGAACATCTTTGTGTGACGAAAATGAAGCATAGCCTAACTATATGATTTTGTAGGGATGAACTTTCTTTTGCCATGCTATTTTGAGAAGACATGATTACTTTGATTAGTATGCTTGAAGTATTATTATTTTTATGTCAATATGAACTTTTGTATTGAATCTTATGGATCTGAATATTCATATCACAAGTAAGAAGAATTACATTGAAATTATGCCATCTAGAATTCCACATCAAAAATTATCTTTTTTTGTCATTTACCTACTCGAGGACGAGCAGGAATTAAGCTTGGGGATGCTTGATACGTCTCCAACGTATCTATAATTTTTGATTGCTTCATGCTATATTATCTACTGTTTTAGACAATATTGGGCTTTATTTTCCACTTTTATATTATTTCTGGGACTAACCTATTAACCGGAGGCCCAGCCCAGATTTGCTGTTTTATGCCTATTTCAGTATTTCGAGGAAAAGGAATATCAGACGGAGTCAAAACGGAACGAAATCATCTGGAGAAGTTATTTTTGGAAGGAAACCCACCTGATGGACTTGGACCCCACGTCAGAAGATACGGGAGGTGCTCACGAGGGTGGGGGGCGCGCCCACCCCCCCTGGGCGCCCCCCTGCCTCGTGGGGCCCCCGTAGCTCCACCGACGTACTCCTTTCACCCATATATACCTATGTACCCTAAAACTTCCAGAACAGAAGATAGATCGGGGTTCCGCCGCCGCAAGCCTCTGTAGACACCAAAAACCAATTGGGACCCTGTTCCGGCACCCTGCCGGAGGGGGATTCCATCTCCGGTGGCCATCTTCATCATCCCGGCGCTATCCATGACGAGGAGGGAGTAGTTCACCCTCGGGGCTGAGGGTATGTACCAGTAGCTATGCATTTGATCTCTCTCTCTCGTGTTCTCTCTCGTGTTCCATCTATGGCACGATCTTGATGTATCCCGAGCTTTGCTATTGTAGTTGGATCTTATGATGTTTCTCCCCCTCTACTCTCTTGTGATGAATTGAGTTTCCCCTTTGAAGTTATCTTATCGGATTGAGTCTTTTATGAGAACACTTGATGTATGTCTTGGTGATCAACTTGCGGGTTTCGTGACATCGTGAACCTATGCATAGGGGTTGGCACACGTTCTTGACTCTCTGGTAGAAACTTTGGGGCACTCTTTGAAGTACTTTTATGTTGGTTGGATGAATATGAGATTGTGTGATGCATATCGTATAATCATGCCCACGGATACTTGAGGTGACAATGGAGTATCTAGGTGACATTAGGGTTTTGGTTGATTTGTGTCTTAAGGTGTTATTCTAGTACAAACTCTTTTATAGATTGATCCAAAAGAATAGCTTTGAGGTGGTTTCGTATCCTACCATAATCTCTATGTTTGTTCTTTGCTATTAGTGGCTATGGAGTGACTCTTTGTTGCATGTTGAGGGATTGTTATATGATCTATCTATGTTATTATTGTTGAGAGAACTTGCACTAGTGAAAGTATGAACCCTAGGCCTTGTTTCCTATCATTGCAATACCGTTTACGCTCACTTTCACCACCTGTTACCTTGCTGATTTTATTATTTCAGATTACAAATACCTATATCTACCATCCATATTGCACTTGTATCACCATCTCTTCGCCGAACTAGTGCACCTATACAATTTGCTATTGTATTGGGTGTGTTGGGGACACAAGAGACTTTTTTTTATTTGGTTGCAGGGTTGTTTGAGAGAGACCATCTTCCTCCTACGCCTCTCGCGGATTGATAAACCTTAGGTCATCCACTTGAGGGAAATCTGCTACTGTCCTACAAACTTGTGTACTTGCAGGCCCAACAACGTGTACAAGAAGAAGGTTGTGTAGTAGACATCAGTATCCAACAATGGTTAAAGCCTAATAAGGAAGACCCTGAGGTGTCTTATGTCTTCGATATGCAGAAAGAAGATCTTTGGACATCGCTTAAGGCAAATTTCACCCTACCGCCAGAGGAGGATCCGGAGAAACCAGTTAAGGAGCAATTGATCAAGTCTCATGCTCTTAAGAAGATGGCAGAACTATTCAGGAGGTAGAAGAATGAGCTGAAAACAGAGTTTGTCGACGAAGAAAAGACACCAGAATTCACCAGAAAGTATGAGAAGATCAGAGATCACTGGCCCGCATTTGTGGCCCACAAGACATCGGAAAAGAGTAAGAAGATGTCAGCGATAAACAATAAAAATGTTGCAAAGAAGAAGCATCACCATCGCACGGGGTCAGGTGGCTACCTCAAAGCCCGACCTTTGTGGGACAAGGCTGAGAATGACCTGATTGCTAAAGGGGTCGAACCAGAGACATTGAACTCGCCAGACCATTGCCGGACTTGGTTCTTCGGGGTTGGCGGAACCTTGGACCCTGTAACAGGGAAGTGCGTTTGGACGGAAGAGGAACTGCGAATACCCGTCACAAGGCTTCAGGAGTATATCGAGAAAGCACAACAAGGGTCGTTCGTCCCAATCAGAGAGAAGGACGAGCTCACAATGGCCCTCAGGAATCCTGAGCACCCTGGACGGACACGAGGCACACCAGGCTTCGTTTCATGGAAGGCTGGCTTTCCGGACGCAGGGGGTTACAAAACCCAGGAGAGGAGGAAGAAAGTGGAGCATAGCCAACTGCAGGCGCTGCACGAAAGGGTTCAAGGGCTAGAGGAACGGGAAGCAGATCGCAGCAAACGACCTGCCGAATCTTCCCCTGAAGCTACCCCGCCATCTCAGCGGAGAAGCAGCGTGGCTTCCACCGAGCAGACTCAGCAGCTGGAGCCTGTCTTCACGGCTTCTGCTATAAGCTACCCCGTGGATGCTATCACGGAGTCTCAACATTGCCACCTTATGACGTGATGGATGACATTGAAAGTCAAGGCGGCTGTTGGCTCTGTTATACCTAATGAACTTGGCGCAACCTACCACGGCTAGCCGATTCCAGAAGGATATGCTAGGGTGATGGTGGATCAAATAACGAACGGATTTGAGGACCTTCAGCTTGACCACCCTACGAGTGAAGGGGAGATTCGGCTGGGTTCTTCTCTAAAGACTCCATGCCTATGGCGGAAGGAGCTCATCAACCTTCCGAACTGGACGCCTCCGCCTCCTCCTCCTCCTCCTCCGGTGAGTCAGGGCAATCCGCCTCCTCCTCCGGCGAGTGATCAGGGCACTCAGCCTCCTTCTCCGGCGCGTGGCGGCACTCCGCCTCCTTCTCCGCCTACGCCGGCGCCCCCAAGCAGCCAGCCTCCTTCTCCGCCTCATCAACAAGGGCGGATCAAGAGACCCGCCACCGCTCTGGCTGCTCCGGCGCGTCGTAGTCCTTCTCCTCCACCTCGTAAGAAAGGAAAGACAGCCGCAGCCGCTCCGTCTGCTCCGGCGTCTAGCAGCACAGCCAGAGCCGGGAGGCAATACAAATACGGTCCTTCTCTCAAGACTCCAGAGAAGTTACCATACGAGAGGACCGTGGAGGAAAACACGCAGATCGTGCAAGCCGAAGTGAAGAACTTCTTTGAAGGGGTGAAAGCAAAGAAACATCCACCTCCGGAGGAGCAGATAAATCCGGTAAAAGTGAAGCGTACTCTGGCTGCCCTGAAGAAACCGCCAAAGTCTCCGGCGAAAGGCAGCTATGAGCGCATTCTTACAAAGTCATTTGTGGAAGCGTCGCGGTCGGGAAGTACTATCAGTGGTCAACGACGATCTGGGAAAAAAGTTGCCCAGCTCGGCGAACAAGCGAACCAATCGTTCCCCTCGCTCCAGGTGTCTAGCGATATCGTCGCTAATGTTCCGTGTGGGATGGTGCCCGGTTATAACAATCTTGAAGATTACCTGCTTGATGATGTACATTATGATTTCTTGGAGGTGGACGAACACAAATACGTATACCGGAAGCCTCTCGTCAAAGATGAAAGATCTCTACCAACGATGATGTTCAGATTCCATGATTGGTACACGAAAACCTGCAGAGAGTCTGAGGGGATGAATATTTTGATGCTGAGAGTCAGAGAGGAGCATGACCTCGTTGAAATTAAATTGTTGAATGTTCCATTTAAGGAGTTCTTCACGTTTTTCAATCTAAAGGCCCTCGATAAATTAATGATCACTTGCTACTGCCTGTAAGTACAGTACTACTTCTGTCATTAAGTCCCTATATATAGATCAGCTCTTTCATTGCATGTATTTTTAATTATCCTCACTATATTATGCAGATTGAAGATCACCGAATTGAAGAAACGACAAATTGGTGATATTGGGTTCATTAACACAAATCTCATAGATGCATATATGGTTAAATCTCATGCCAAAGAAACCGAGGCCAAGCTGCTACAATCGTTTGTATTAAATCAAAACAAAGCTATAATACTCTTCCCTTACGAATTCAAGTGAGTGTTACTGTCTTGTGCATATCGGTTTCCCTTAGTAGTCGAGGTTATAGTAATGTAATTGATGAGTCATGCATGCGTGCGCAGGTTCCACTATATTCTCCTAGAGATTAAGCTTGAGCAGGGACTAGTAACCGTTTTAGACTCGAGACGAAAAGATCCCAAAGAGTATGCGGACATGACTGAAATTATAGAGAAGTAAGTTAAATCGATCATTATCGCACCATATCGGCAACTTTGTTCATTTCCTGATATCAAGTAATTGTTTTCTTTGTCTGCTGGCAGGGTTTGGAAAAAATTCACCTCAAAAACTTCTGGACTGCCGAAGAAGCTGCAATTTAGACACCCGAAAGTAAGTACTATAGTAGCATGTTCTACGCATCTCCTAGTGATTCAAGCGCTAGTTTTATCAATACCATTTAGCATGCTTGCTAATTATCAGTTTGATTGACCTCGATCTATTTCTTGTAAAGTGGTTGTGGCAGGAACAAGGGAATGATTACTGTGGATACTACATTTGCGAGTCCATCTGCCACACGACCTGTGAGCGGGGCTACTCTGACAAACAATATGAAGTGCGTAAATAATAATATTCACAATTGTATTTTATTACCATCATTTGTGTTGAGTTTCATTTATTCATATATATGTATTGACCCCCTTCTTCAAATTAGATATTTCGGATGCGGGATGAACTCCTACCACCAGATCGTATGCGAGGAATTCAAGAGGAATTGGCGGCATTCTTTCTTGACCACGTGATCGCTAAAAACGGAGAATACCATGTGGACCCTAATCAACTCGATTTTAATTAGGAGATTATATTGTAATTAAGAGATACTTATATTGTATATATGTAGCCAGTACGTAGCGTCGGATAGATATACGAGAACTTGCTGTTCGACCAATCTCTCGGAGAAGGAGAGGTGGTCGATATCACTTCTCTCTGTATGCATATGTTCATGACAATCTTCTGTTTTCTTCATTTGCTTACTAGCTAGCGTGTCTAGTCCTCTCTATACGTATAGTACGTAGCGTCGACCAAGCACGGAGATAAGAGAGGACACTTCTCTCTATTAATTAGCTAGCTAACATAATATATGAAACACCTAAATTAACCCCCCAAAACCCCCAAAACCTCCCCCCCTTTAAAAAAAAACAAAAACCCCAGCACCTGAAATGCTGACGCGTGGATGCCTATTGGTCCCGGGACCAAAGGGCCTCCTGCCTGGGCTCGCCGCACCGGCCACGTGGAGGCCCATCTGTCCCGGTTTGTGCAAGAACCAGGACTAAAGGTATAGGGCATTAGTACCGACACTTTAGTCCCGGTTCAAAAATCGGGACTAATGGCCCTTACGAACCGGGACTATAGGTCTTTTTTCTACTAGTGCATGTGTCGACCACCTGTCAGGCTGGTCCCACGCCCTATGTCGAGTGACATTTTTTTCTAAGGGCGCCGCTCGGAAAAGAATGGCACTCCAGTAGTGCCACTCTTTTCCGAGCGCAGTCGTGTCTCTGTAAAAGTACCACTGCCATGTGGGACACATGGCCCCACAGGTCAGGTTTGAAACGTTTCAGTCGATGGTGGGATGCCGAGCAGTACCAGATAGCTCTCGGTAAAGAAAACGTGCCATATTATTCTTTTTAAAAGTTCAACAAACAATTTGAATGATTCACTGACAGGCGGGCCTAAGGTCAGAATGTTTCGATGGCAGGTGGTTTGCCGAGTGGTCTTTCATGTCTCTCGGTATAGATAACAGCAAGTCACGGAACCGTCAGTTGAAAACAGAGATCCCACGTGGCTAGTCTTTGCCATGAGGGGCTCTCGGCGTCTGTGGCGTTTGCCGACTGTGCTTTGTTCACCGTGATGCACTGTCGGCAACATTACCTTTTGTTGCCATGAACCCGTGGTTTTTTGAGTGTTGCTCTCGGCATATATGCGTTTGCCGAGTGCCCGTGGTTTGGCGCTCGGCGAAGAGCCAGACACCCGGTGTATAAGAAAATTCCAGTAGTGAAGGGTATATGTCGCGTGCCATGTTAATTGGTTTTTGTCAGCAGTTGGTTTCTTCTCAACGCTCGTGCGTGGTTTGCAAGCATTCTTCGTGCTTCAATTCGGCTCTACATGCCTCCGGGCTCCGGTCCCGATCGAAGTGCGACATTGAGGATATGTTGGGACTGTTTGGTCAACCGATGAACCCTGGGGTTCAGCTGGACAGACCTCATCAAATTTTGTTTTCTCTGCTTCATGGCGTTGGATATAGCAATCCTACTGAACTCGGTGTGCCCGTGTGTGTGCATCGCTATGGACAAGAATGTTGCCTTTTACATTTTTTTTATTCTGCCTTTATGAGACAAACATGTGCCAATCCCAAGGTTCGATCGCTAATGGACGGGGGTATAACCACTCTCCTAACTATTCAAACTATAGGGTGGTTCTAGCGTGTGTTGTATTTTCGGCCCATGGCGGAATCAATTAACCATAGCTTTTTTTTGTTCTAAAAAAAAGCTATGCACGTGCATGCGAACCAATCACGGCCAAGATCAATCTATGCACGTGCTTCGCGCAGGGTTGCATCCACAAGTATTGGGATGTCGTTGGCTTCTCTTCTTCATCTCATCAGAAGCCTTGGTGCCAACCGTTTGTCGTCGTAGTCCATGTCATGGCCGGCGTCGTCGCCATGGGCACCAGAGAATTGCGTCTATTAGGGGCTGAGTGCGCCAGGTTGATGTGGGCGTTAGCGAATTTACTGGAATATATAGGACAAAGGGGTCGGTGCTCTCGGACCGTGTCCCTGTCTCGTCGGGCCGGAGGAAACCAAGGGGTTCGGCACGTGAAGCCAAACCGTAGGACCGACTAAGCGTGCAGTCCAGCAGGTGGAGAAACCAGCCGCAGGACAAAAATCCTTGACTTCCGGGCCACAAGTGCAATGAGCCAATGACGGGTGGGTTCAGTCTAACATACCGTGCTAAAAAATTATACAAGGGTAAGATACGCCGAAAATTGCTTTTGGAGGCTGAGCTCCATGGAGGCCTCCAAATGCAAAAATTCAAATTCTTCAAAATTCATATTTTTACATTTCAAAAAATTCTGAAAAAAATACAGAGATAGATGAGGGCATAGTGCACAAGTATGTAAATTGTCAGGATGAAATACGTTGAAACAAGGGTTGTGCAAAAAAAGACAAATCTGTTTTTTTTTAACATGTGATACTATTCATCATCTCAGACCATGAATTGGTCTTTTTTTGTACAGGTCGCATTTTAACGTATTTCATCCTGAAATTTTACACACATAGGCCACACATCATTGTTTACTTCTAAAAAAATCAGATTATTTTGTAATTGAAGTTTTTGAATTTTGAATTTTTCAAAAAACGGCCTCCGTGGAGGCCGTGAGCCAGAACGCCATTTTCAAGATATGCATCAAGTTTAATTTAATAGAGTAAAAGGGATTGAATTATGTTCAATGAGATAGTCATTGTCGAAAATGGTAAAAGAGGGGATGAAAACGGAACTAACTGAAAAGTCATCTTGCTCGCGAGGTCAAAGCACACTAAGATAAACAGAAAATAAAAAACATTCAAAAAATCCTGAACTTTTTTGGTGCAAATATTGACTAAAGTTTCATGTCTCACAAAATTTCACCTTGAAAAGACATTCGTGGAAGTCGTGCAAAAAAATAATAATCAGAACTCGAAAATGCTTTCGAAAATAACACTTTTCGAGGGAGGAGGTGGAAAGATCAGTACAATCATACAACTCTCGAAATGTTGTCACAAGACTTCGGTTTATGTCCAAGCAGGTGACAAGGTAGGATCATGAGCATTGTCAAAAAAAAAGGAAAAAAGGTCATGAGCTGATGGGCCCCGCTGACAAGGCAGTTCATTTTGTGTTAATTAAACACCACAGCTTCGAGCTAGAGCAATGTATTTTGGCGAGCTATTCCGGCAAGAATGGTCCCGCGGCACCGGCTTGCCGGACATCATCAGGAACCACTCCCACGGCCACGGGGACGAGGCTCTGTAGCCGCCACGGGATGAATCGACCCGGAGCGCCATGGCAGGGTCGCAGCGGCTGCCATGGAGGCCGGTGGCGGCTCTTCCTCTGCAACAATGCTAGATCATGCGCGGCCAGACGGAACAAGCAAGCGCATAGCAATGCACAACGACAAGGTAGATTGTAGATCAACCCAAAGATCATCAATCAATCCAATCCAATCCAGAAACAAGAAGAATCAAGGCAAGGACGAGATCATAAATGAAAACCCAAGACCGATAGATCTATCATATCACATCTCCGTCCCATCACAGCGCAGCGTAGGTAAAGAACAAAGCCAAAGCAAAGATGGATCCATCGGCATCATCACCCGAGGGCATAATTCCCGTCACAAGTAAAGAGAACACAGTACGTCACCAAGGAATGAACTAAGGACTAGATCCAGGAACCACGACCTGCATTCATTTAAGGGTTCGTCGGCGCCGTTCTATGCCATGTCGATGTCGTCGGCGCCGGGGAGCTCGTGGTCATCGTCGTCATCAGCGGCGCCGGGGAGCTCGTCGTCGGCGTTGTCGGCGTCGTGGCGGAGCAGGTCGGCGTCGTCGGCGAGCACGTCGTACCGATTGCCCGGGATGAGAACGCCGGGCTCGAGATGTGACTCGGGGTAGAAGGCACGCGAGCAACGTAGACCTTCCTAGGCTTCTTGGTCGACGCGAAGCTCGCATGGAGGAGCGCTGCCGGTGAGGAGCCTGCACCCGTGCGTGGTGGAGCGCAAGCCGTGCCAGCGGCCCTGGTCTTCTCGCCGCTCTTAGAAACCATGTAGTTTAAAAGAGATAACACAAATGTTTTCTAGCTATTTATACCAAACTATTTTACTTTGGCATTGCTAATGTTATCATTAAATATAGTCTAAAGTTCTTTTGATACATCTTTCGTTATACTATCTTAAATATTATTTTAGGTATAATTAGTAAAAGTAATAACGCAGTCATTTTTTATATAAACATACATATTTTTAATGCATTTGTAATATTTGTCCATAAGAATGCATTTTTATGGTAAATTAAAAGTGCATTTTGTCACAATTGCTATTTTATTTTATTAATTTAGTTTAAGTTGTTTAATAAAGTATTTTTGGAAATGAAATTTATTATAAACCTAATCTAATCAACCAAATGTATCAAATTGCTTCACATTAGTGTGTTTATACATTTCCTTATCAATGGTTTTGTTAAATATCAACATAACTTGATGGAGTGTTCTAGAGTGCTTAGACCTTTATAAAAAATCTTAGATGATTGCAATAAGATTGGAGCATGGGCACAACAACGGAAGTTCATTATTGTAGCATCGAAAGCCGTGCTCTTGCAAACGCAGTAGAATAAAAAAAGTTCTTTGCAAAAAATGTAAAAATGCAACATACAATATTTGTGATTTCTACCGGATCTTTCGTGGTCACACCACTTAAAATTATCAGTAGGCAAACACATATGATTGTCATGGGTCCCAACAACATCCACATCTTCTAGCAACAAAACACATGTTTTAATTTTCTAAGAAGGAAACACTTCTGTATTTCTATCTAGTTAAACTCCAAGGAAGGTGTTGAACTTTTTATTTTCCGGGGAAATAAACTTGTTTTACACCATAAAGCTTTGTTTCGTGACCGGGGGGAGAGCGTCCATGTTACTAAATCCCGTCAGGGGAATTTCAAGAGCATATATGATTCCCTGTCTTCAACAGGGGAGGTCTCCTCCTTGCTGATGCTCATTTGGCGGTACATGGGAGGTGAAGAGGAGTGGGACGGACGACAACAGGCGAGGCAGGGAGAGCGAGGCAATTGTGCGAGGGAAACGATGGAAAGATTTTCCGCGAGCGTCGAGGCATGGGACCTCTTTCCGGGGAAAGAGCACGCTTCAGACACGCACACTCCGTCGAATGGGTCGTCCAAATGACGTGCTCGTTTCAGACCCTGGAAAAACATAGGGACCCGGGGGAAGCCTGGCAACCAAATGAGCCCTAAGAAGGATTAGAAAGAACCACATGGACGTGTGGTTAGCAAACTCAAAGTTTACAAGAAGATTAGAATCTAGTTGACATAGCTCAATACACACGGTCGTTTGGGCTTCTATTAAGGACAACGCCAGCCGCCGGTCGACCAGCGCGTCACACGGATCGGTCGCCTTCTGGACCATCCGATTCCTGCGGTATGTGCCGTCAGATCTTACTCTCCCTTCGTCCACCACCTGATATGCGAGGGGCACAACACTCCACCCCCGCTCTCACAGAAACTAGATAAGAAGTGCGGCCAGCCGCACCCCATACGGTCCGTTTTAGAGCTAACCCGGTAGCAGACGTTGTATAAAGTCAGGCGGAAATGCAAAGCAAGCAGATTTTTTTTTCGATAAAGGGTGATTTTATTAACTAAAAATGTAGCATCAAGTGGATACAAAGCATTATGAGCAACACCCAACCTCTGCATAATTAGGATGCACACAGCCGAACACCAAAAGTCTGACAACCAAAAGAAAACAAAAACCGACAAATCGGCAATAGTAGAGTCCTATAGACCGACACTGTGCCTATGTTCGAAAGGTGAGATGGACCGCCGGAGGTAATGCTGCCACCCATGTTGGGTAAAAACCTCTATAGCCACCTGCTCCAACCGCGTACACACCGTCTTGAACAACGGTTGGACCTCCGCTCGTTGTAGCATAGACCACATACGAAGCGAGTGCGTACAACGGAAAATAGCCTGCAAAGGAGAAGCATTTTTGTCATTAAAAACAAAGTCATTTCTACATAGCCAAAGCGACCATAGTAAGGCATACGCTCCCACCCTTAATAGCGTTTTGAACCTATTTGAAATACCGTCCAATCAATGACCAAAAATATTGGCAACACTTGTGGGCGGATATAAATTTGACGCTATTTGGATGACTGACCACGTAGAACGTGCAAAGTTGCATTGGAAAAAAAGGTGTCTGATGGTCTCATCATGAGTACAAAACAACACTTCTTACTCCCTTGCCAATTGCGCCGTGCGAGGTTGTCTTTGGTTAGAACAACTCCCCTACGAAGATACCACATGAAGACTTTAACTTTTAGTGGTATCTTCGATCTCCATATTTTCTTATTATTACTCACCGGTACCTCAGAATGCGTGAGCGCACAATACATAGAGTATACGGTGAAAGACCCTGATGTAGTAAGGTTCCAGCGAAACACATCCCGCCCTTCTGTCAATCTAATCGCATCCAGACGGGACAAAAGATTATGCCATGACATAAGTCGGGGGCCAGTCAAATCCCGCCTGAACGAAATATTCGGGGGGGATGAACTGAGCACCTGCGCAATAGTATTATTCTTATCGCGAGCAATGTTGTACAAGGCTGGATATTGTTCTCGGAGAGTGGCACCGCCAAGCCAGATGTCTTCCCAAAAACGAATGTCCGACCCGTCCTTTATCGCGAAAGACCCAAAGCTAAAGAGATGTTTCTTTGCCGCCATTAGGCCAGCCCAAAAGTGCGAGTCGTCAGGTTTCCAATTAATATGCCTGAGATACCGCCTTGTGGCCTAGATACTTGTTGCGCAGTATATGGTTTGCCAAACACCATCCTCAGTAAGAAGTTTGAACAACCATTTACTAAGGAGAGCCTCATTCTTGACCTGCAGGTCATGAATTCCAAGGCCACCTTGGTCTTTCGGCCTACAAACCACATTCCATTTGGCTAGTCTGTATTTTTTCTTTTCCCCGTCTCCTTGCCAAAAGAATCTGGACCTGAAATAGTCCAGTCTTTGCAGAACCCCTTTTGGGAGTTGGAAGAAAGAAAGCATATAGATGACCATATTTGTGAGGACAGAGTTAATAAAAACCAGCCGTCCTCCAACAGAGAGCAACTTGCCTTTCCAGCTGCTCAACCGTTTCTCTAACCACTCCTCTACATGCTTCCACTCCGCAATAGTGAGATGTCGATAATGAATCGGTATTCCCAGATATTTAATCGGGAAATGGCCATGTGCGCAACCAAACAGGTCAGCATAATCGGCTGCCGCCTCAACGACTTCTCCAAAGTAGAAAAGTTCGCTTTTATGGAAGTTAATTTTAAGACCCGACATTTGCTCAAATGCTGAAAGCAAGAGTTTCAGGTTTCGAGCCTTGTCCAGGTCATGTTCCATAAAAAGAAGTGTGTCATCAGCATATTGCAGAATAGAGAGGCCACCATCCACAAGGTGTGGCACTACTCCTGCAATCTGTCCGTCCTGCTTGGCACGCTAACCAGAATGGCCAACATGTCAGCAACAATGTTAAATAACATTGGGGACATGGAGTCACCCTGTCGTAGTCCTTTTTTTATATGAAAGTAATGGCCTACATCATCATTGACTTTGATGGCCACGCTACCTCCTGTTACAAAATTTTGGATCCATTGACGCCATTTATTGGAGAAACCTTTCATCCTTAAGCCCTGTTGGAGGAAAGACCATTTAACCTTATCATAGGCTTTTTCAAAGTCAATTTTTAATACTACTCCACTCATGTTTTTTCGGTGCATCTCATGAACGGTCTCATGCAGGATTACTACGCCATTGAGTATATTCCTTCCTTGCATGAACACCGTTTGAGATGGCCGGACAACAAGGTCAGCTATCGAGTTTAACCTATTCGTAGCTACTTTGGTGAATTTTTTTAAGCTGACATTAAGTAGGCATATGGGTCTATATTGTTGGATCCGTTCAGCCTCCTTAATCTTTGGCAACAAAACAATGTCACCAAAATTCAGCCTGAATAGGTCAAGTCGATCGGCATGAAGACAATTGAACAACTCCAAAAGGTCAGACTTGATGATATCCCAGAAATTCTGATAGAATTCTGCGGGGAAGCCATCAGGTCCTGGAGCTTTGTTATGTTCCATTTGGAACACCGCTGCTCTCACCTCCTCTTCTGAGAAAGGTGCCGTGAGGAAGTCATTCTCTTCTGCCGTGACTTGAGGAATATCATCTGTTCGGTTCTCGTCAAGGGTGAAATTCCCTTCATCTGGCGGCCCGAACAGAGATTTATAGTAGCTGGTGATATACATTTTGAGCTCCTCTTGACCTTCAATCCGCCCTTCATCTTGTTGGAGACTATAAATACATTTCTTCCTATGTCGACCATTGGAGACCAATTGGAAGTATCTTGTATTACTATCTCCCATCAAGATGAAATCAGCTTTGGATCTTTGGTAATATTTGATTTCCTCTTCTCGCAAAAGACGTGCAACCTTCTCATTGGATTGATTTTTCAAATCAATCTCCTGTTGAGATAAGATGCGTGTCTCTGCAATTTTATCGAGATCATCAATAATGGTAGAGAGGCGTTGTTTTTCTTTTTTATACATCCCATTGGTGTGTTTAGCCCATCCAGAGAGGTGTCGCCTCATGGCCCTTATTTTAAAGTTCCATCTCTGAATGAGTGTATGACCAACAGCGGGCTTCTCCCAAATGTTCTTAACCATGTCTAGAAAACCTTCCCGATGCAACCATCCCAATTCAAACTTGAAATAAGTAGATCTAACTGGTAATAGATATTATTCACTTAGAAGTAATGATGATCATGATACATTAAGTTCCATAACATGCTAATGGTACATTTGGTAGGAAATGCAACCAGAATTACCAAGAATACCGAGATTGCGCGAGACATACAACAACAATACTCTGCATTTGGCAATCTGGGATGCTAACAGAAAACGTTCATGGGAAGTAACTTCACAAAACTTATATAACAATTCATACAGATAAGGAAGGCACATTCGTCAGTGTAGGGTCCAGTGGCTTCCCAGTGGCAGCTTCTTTGGAGGCGTTGGTAGCTACAACTATGTCAATCGCCGCGGTGTCTATAGAGAAAGCATGGTCATTTGGTTATATACGGATGCATATAAACATGAGGGTCATCGGTGTAGAGGCATATGATTCCCAATAGCAAGCAGCATGGAGATCCATCCATTAGTAAACAAATCAGCGGTGAGATGGCTGTGGAAAAAGCATCATTATTTGAGTATAGATGTTCACTTTGCTGAATAAAAAACATATGCGTGTGTATTTTATGCATAACTTCCAAATCAATAGGGAGCAAAGATCCAAGTTGAATCACTATAATGTATTGGTTCAACAACTGAACTCACACGAGTACAACAATTCCAGGAACACATACATCTCCCTTGCAAAGAAAACTGAAAATTCAAGCCATAACTATCGTGCAGAGTTGCTTAAAGTAATGGTTGCAGATAGTAAGTGAAATAACGAAATAGGATTGTAGAAAGCAACATGACCTTCAAGAGATTCAGAACCATCCGACATGCAGAATGATCTGTTATCGACGCCATCTAGTCATGCACAATGTAAAACTTTAAGGCCAATATAACAATCTCTATTCTAGATTTGATTTCATTTTACATTTTACACAAATTAACCATGGAGGGGTTAATGCTGCTATCACACAAGCACGGAATAAGCTGCTTAATTGGACATGCCCCTATATATATACGCAAACATCAAGGCCTACTATTTACTCTCAATGCCAATATAATATTTCTATTCCAGATTTGATTTGATTTTACATTTTAAACAAATTAACCATGGAAGGGTTAATGCTACTATGTGCTATCACACAAGCACGACATAATTTGCTTAACTGAACATGTCCCTATATATGCAAACATCAAGGCCAAATATTTAAAGGAGCCCCAAATGATCATCGCAATGAAAGGAAAACTGATAAAGAAAAATATAGTATACCAGGAAGCATTGGTTCAACAAAACACGTGTGTGCAATCAGGGCACAGTTAGTACTTCCCATGGCGCCTTCTTCTTGCTGACTTGATCGATCTTTTCTTAGTAACAACATGACCTGTTCTTCCCCGAACTTCTTTTCTTCCTCAATTTTGTTAGCAGGAGAGCAGAATGATCCAAGAAATCAAAGCCCTGTCATACCCTGCCTGTTTCCAAATATGTCTATCAGAAAATTAAGCTACTTGAACTTGTAAAGAATCTATAACAAAAAATAAATAACTGTGTGAATGAGTTCCAAGGAATGAAACAACACATGAATATTAGAAAATAAATAAATAAAACATCACGTGAATGTAGCTAGATGAGTATATTCCCAATTTTATTTGAAGCATAAATTAGATGACAACCTTTCAGACATTCAATCATAAATTAGATAACATCACGTAATGTAAGTACTAATTATGCAATTCAGAACTAAACTGGGCTGGCCTTTCAGCCATAGCTACTACCATAAAGAAGTCAGCGAAATCGCCATATGTACAACAGTTTTGGCAAGAAAAAATTAAGGCCTAAATATGCATATCACAAACCTTGATATTTCTGGAAATCCGTATCTCACATTGACTAAATCTTACAGTACATCTGTGAATGGAAAAATTTCACATCAGACATAATTTCACATAAGGTAGCCATGTAAGCATCACTACTTAATATCAGGAAAATATGGCATCAGAGATCAAAATAGAGTACATGTTCTTAGCCCGGATGATTTCATTGGTAAGCATACAATACACAATGATACCACCCCAATCCAGTGCAGGATTAAATGATTAACAACTATAGAAAAAAACATACAAAATGGAAAAAGCTTATGGGAAGCGAATAGACATCAGCTCACCTTGGCTCGATTCTCCTCGCCGAAAGGCGTTTCCGATGGACCTGTACATCCCCGGTCCAGCTGCGAGATGCCAAATAGAATAAGGGACGATGACAAGGAGGGGAATGAGGCGAGCAAGAGGAAGCACACCTAACATGGCGGCGCGAGGCGAGCACGGAGAGCTCAGGATCCAGATCCAATCGAGCACCTCGGTAGGGAGAAAGGAGCGGATAGGATCATTCCAAGAAGCGGCTACCCGTCGGCGAACGGAACTGAGAGTTGGAGAGGCCCACTCTCGGGCCTGGATGCGCCGGTCGCCAACCAGCGGCGTGAGGGTAGGCCCGTGTTCCTCGTGTCCACACTAGTAGAAAAGGGGGCAATGGCCCAGGCCAGTTCAGCCCATTAGTCCCGGTTCAATCCAGAACCGGGACCAATGGAGCTATTTGCCCCGGTTTGTGAGCCCAGGGGGCCGGCCGGGCCACGTGGGCCATTGGTCCCGGTTCGTCCGGACCTTTTGGTCCCGGTTGGTGGGACGAACAGGGACCAAAGGCTTCCCTTTAGTCCCACCACCATTAGCCCCGATTGGTGGCTTGAACCGAGACCAAAGGCTTCCCTTTAGTCCCGGTTCATGCCACCAACCGGCGCTGTTTTTTCTGGCCGAGGGGGAGAGGGCTTGGTGGTGCTCTATCTCACCTCCTATGCACACAAGGTGTTCGATGGAATGCCCGAGCCACACTACTTAAGGTTTCTCCTCTCCAAGCTCGACCACCAAGCTCCATTTTCCTCAATATTTATCTAGGTTTAGCGGTCCGTCACGCCCCGTCCCCGTCTTCATCGCCGTCGATCACCCGCGCCGATCTCATCGCCGGCACCACCGTGGTGAGCCTCTTGTTCTTATCTTCTTTCTGAAAGGAAAAATATTCTTACTTGTATGTTTAGATAGATACTTGTATTATTTTCTTACTTTTATTATTGCATCTTATATAGTGCGATGGTTTTGGTATCCGCCCCCGTCGGCCCTCGTCCTGTCTATGATTCGGATGTGGTATATATTATCTTTTCATAACTATTGGTTCATTTATTGTTTATGAAAATTATGCCGACCAACGTGACATAGATTTTATTTATCTAGGAGGTTGTTGAACCGGAAATTCCAACCGACCCTATTGTCGAGAGGTTAAATTTAGTTGAAGAAGAAAACAATTTCTTGAAGGAAAAAATAAAAAAACTTGAGGAGGAGAATATGATATTGGAGTTGCATGTTGCGGATGTCGTCGATGATCACAAGGTCAAGATGGATGCAATGCGCTTGAAGATTAGAAAGATTAGAAAATATGCCATTCATACCGAGGCTTGGTATCATTATGCCGTTGGATCAGTTGTTACCTTGGTTGCGATTATGATCACATTTGTTTTCGCATTGAAATGTTTTACATAGTTTCAATGTATGGTTTAATTAATTTAGATGCTCTGCAGAGCTTTATGTTGTTAGATGAGAACTATGTATGTACTTTGGTTTTATGTGATGATGAACTTCTATTAATTTGGTCACTTAATTATCTATTCATGATGTTCTGTAATGATTTTTGACACACTTAATTATATATAATGCACGCAGATGAACCGCAATGGATGTACGGTGACAGACACACCTCCGAGTACACTAAGGGCGTGCATGATTTTCTCAAGTGGCTGAGGCAAACAAGCAGAATGGTTTTATGTGTTGTCCATGCCCTATATGTGGGAATACTGAAGTCTTACTCGACCGAAAAATCCTTCACACCCACCTACTTTACAAGGGTTTCATGCCACACTATAATGTTTGGACGAGGCACGGAGAAATAGGGGTTATGATGGAAGGCGGCGAAGAAGAAGAGTACGATGACAACTATGTGCCCCTGAATACGGTGATGCTACTGAACATCAAGAGGAAACAGACGATGTGCACGATGGTGCTGCAACGGGCGAAGCTGCTGAAGATCAAGAGGAACCAGACGATGTGTCTGATGAAGTCATGTACCTAGGGTAGGGTCATAGACCTGCCCAAAGGTACCCTCCCAAGGACACTTTCATGAAAGAAGCGGCCTACCAATCGACTGGTAGGTGTCCACTCGACAGATTCAAAGACACTCGACCATGAAGACCCACTCGACCACCAGGAGTCCAAGAGCCACTCGGTGTCCAAACGGTCTGTAGTTAAATAGTCTTTATGGTCATAATGACACTTTATGTAAGGCGTTACCAGTAACGCCTATCCTTAACGTACCTTAAACCCTCCGCTATGTGGGCTGGCTCGGGTCCTGGCACACTCTATATAAGGCACCCCCCTCCACAGGTAGAAGGGTTCGCATCCCTGTAACACATACGCATATAATCCAGTTGACCGCCTCCGGGCTCCGAGACGTAGGGCTGTTACTTCCTCTGAGAAGGGCCTGAACTCGTAAATCCCTTGCGTATACAACTACTCCATAGCTAGGATCTTGCCTCTCCATTCCTACCCCCCATTCTACTGTCAGACTTAGAACCACGACAGTTGGCGCCTACCGTGGGGCCGGTGTTCTAGCGATTTGTTGGAGAAGTTGGGATTCTTTCGATCTCCTACATCATGGTTTCAGGTGGAGTTCTGGTCGAGGGCCGCGAGATCCGTCTCGGTGCGCTCACGTTCGTCGCCGACGACTCCTCTTGGCTTCAGGGGGCTCCACTCGACGTGGACGCTCTCCCCGTCCGCGGGGCGACGCACTTTCACGCGTGTGTCTGCGGCGTCCTCCTGCGGCAACCGTCGACCCAGTATGGGTCGGCTCCTGTGCCGTCCTTGCCTCCAGTTTCCCGCCGGAGCAAGCGTGGTCGGTCGAGGCTTCAGCGGTGGGTGAGGCATGCGGTGGCCCGCCAGTCGGCCACCCCCCAAGTCACGGCGATCGAGCCCGACGAATCTCTCTACGACCTGTTCGACTGGCTCCGCAGAGACTGCGTCCGAATGCGATAGCAGTGACCCGGCGGCAGAGGTTCTGATGGTCGATGGACCACGCAGTCCCCCCGGATTCACCCGTACCAACGGAGGTGACGGTGGAGGCGATCCGGAGCAAGCCCACGAAGAGTACCTGCCCGAGCCCCTCACTTCGCTTCATAGGGAGGAGCTTCGCCGTCGGAACATGGATGCACTTCACACTCCTATTGTTGGAGAAACCCCCAAGGCTCGTGCCTTGGAGGATGCGCGCTTGGCCAACCTGGCTGAGCGCACTCGACTGGAGAACTTTCAGCGAGTACTCGACGAGCGCGCGCGACCAAGGGTTCCAGAATCCAGTCGACGCCAGCTCTTCCAGCCACCAACTCAGGTATATCGAACTCCGATCCAGAATTTAGCAGCTGCCGCCCGAATAGCAGAGTCAATTCAGCCTTCCGAGTCGGAGGCGGGTAGAGGTTTGCTACAAATCAGAGATCTGCTCCGGGCGGCAAGAGACCAAAACTCAGTCGTATCACAGTCGCGGAACAGGATTCACAGCCGATGCGTCGCTGCGAATTCAGTCCAGTCGGCCCATAGTCCGAGATCGCCCCCGAGGCGTGAGGAACGTGGGGGCCGGCGTGATGATCAGTAGAAGAGCCGCGAGCAGTATGAGCACCGATTCGATCGCAATGATCGACGTCGAGTGCACACTCCTCCCCCAAGGGGTGGATCATACGCTCCTCGGCAGCAGGACGACAGACGCCAACACAGTGTTGGGCGAAGAGTTCCAGTCGACCCCAGGGAACCAGGCTTTGATGCGAGATCTATCATCGTTCAAGGTTTGGTCGACAGGAACAGGGCTCACCGAGACGGCCATGACAGAGATGTTCCCTCCAGCAGCAGAGTTCATGTCTCAGGGCCAGAGTGTTTCAGCAGAGCCATCAGAGCCGCGGTGATTCCTCCCAACTTCAGGTTGGCGATTGGAGTCAGTAAGTTCACTGGTGAATCCAAGCCTGACACTTGGCTTGAAGATTACCGAGTGGCTGTTCAGATCGGCGGCGGTAATGATGAGGTAGCCATGAAGCATTTGCCTCTTATGTTGGAGGGCTCAGCCAGAGCGTGGTTGAATCAGTTAGCACCTAGCAGTATTTACACTTGGGAAGATCTTGCCCGAGTGTTTGTCAGGACATTTGAAGGGACTTGCAAGCGACCAGCAGGGTTGACGGAGTTGCAGTCGTGTGTGCAGAAGTCGAGTGAAACTTTGAGAGATTATATCCAGAGGTGGATCACTTTGCACCACACAGTTGAGAATGTATCTGATCACCAGGCAGTCTGTGCCTTCAAAGAAGGTCTCAAGAACAGAGGGTTGAATTTGAAATTCGGTCAAACCGGAGATATGACCCTGAGTCAGATGATGGAGATTGCCACCAAGTATGCAAATGGTGAAGAAGAGGATCGGCTCCGGAGTGGTAAATACAAATCGGCCGCTAATGAGGCCGGCGGAGGAAATTCCAGTCAGAAGCAGAAGCGTAAGGCCGAGCCAGCTGCTCCCGGAGAGGCCTTGGCTGTGACCCCAGGAAAGTTCAAGGGGAAACCCAAGGGTCCTTGGAACCCCAAGAAGGTGAAAGACCAGGATGGAAATGACGTGTTGGATTTGCCATGTCACATCCACACGAAGAAAGATGAAGAGGGTAAACTCATTTACCCGAAACATACCACTCGACAGTGTCGGCTCTTGATTCAGCAGTTCCAAGGGAAACAACCCAAGGATAAGGATAAGGAGACAGACAAAGTTGAGGACAAAGATGACAGTGATGATGGATATCCCCAGGTCAATTCCACCCTGATGATTTTTGCTGACGTCGAAAGCAAAAGTCGATTGAAGGTTATCAATCGAGAAGTGAACATGGTCGCTCCAGCGACGCCCAGCTATCTGAAATGGTCTCAGACCCCCATCACATTCGACCAGTCCGATCACCCGACGCACATTGCCACCCCTGGGAGGCAAGCGTTGGTGGTCGACCCAGTCGTCGAAGGCACTCGACTGACCAAAGTTCTGATGGATGGTGGTAGTGGCTTGAACATATTGTACGCAGAGACGTTGAAAGGGATGGGCATTCCGATGTCCAGACTCAGCACCAGTAACATGAGCTTCCACGGAGTCATTCCTGGAAAGAAGGCTGAGTCACTCGGCCAAATTGCTCTTGATGTAGTTTTTGGTGATTCGAAGCATTTCCGGAAAGAAAAGTTGACCTTTGAGGTCGTGGATTTCCAGAGCGCTTATCACACTATTCTGGGAAGGCCAGCATATGCACGTTTCATGGCCCGACCATGTTACGTGTATCTTAAATTGAAGATGCCTGGTCCCAAGGGCATGATCACTGTTACGGGCAATCGGAAGAAGGCGGAAGAGTGCTTCTAGAAGGGCTCTAAGATCGCCGATGCTTAGTTGGCAGTGGTAGAGCTACAAGAGTATCAGAAAACTGCAGATCCGAGTGATTTGTTGCGAGCTAAGAAGCCTGCTACGGAGTCAACATTCCAGTCGTCCGGTGAGACGAAACAGGTTCACATTCACCCGACTGATCCCAATGCTGCTCCGACCAACATCTCAACAACACTCGACTCAAAATAGGAAGAAGCGCTCATCCAGTTCCTCCGTGAGAACTGGGACATCTTTGCATGGAAGCCTGCTGACATGCCGGGTGTTCCCAGGGGGCTGGCTGAGCACCGCCTACGAGTCGACCCAAAAGTCAAACCGGTTAAAGAGTATCTTCGACGGTCCGCCGTCCACAAGAGAAAGGCCATTGGTGAAGAGGTGGCTCGGCTCTTAGCGGCAGAGATCATCCGAGAGATCTACCACTCCGAGTGGCTCGCCAATGTCGTCATGGTCCCCAAGAAGGACAAGTCGTTGCGCATGTGCATTGATTTCAAGCATATCAATCGGGCCTGCCCGAAAGATCATTTCCCTTTTCCTCGCATTGACCAAATAGTCGACTCAACTGCGGGATGTGAGAGGTTGTCTTTTTTGGACGCCTATTCTGGGTACCATCAGATCCGTCTGTATGGACCCGATGAGATCAAAACAACGTTCATCACTCCATTCGGGTGCTTCTGTTATGTCACCATGCCATTCGGTCTCAAGAATGCCGGAGCCACATTCATGAGAATGATTCAGAAGTGTTTGCTCACTCAAATCAGTCGGAATGTGGAAGCGTACATGGATGATATAGTGGTCAAGTCACGAAAGGGTTCCGATCTGTTGACTGACCTTGCTGAAACATTTGCCAATCTCAGGAGGTATGATATCAAGCTTAACCCATCAAAGTGCACATTTGGAGTTCCTGGTGGAAAGTTACTCGGTTTTCTCGTTTCCGAGCAAGGAATCGATGCTAACCCCGAAAAGGTTGGCACTATACTCCGAATGAAGCGCCCTGTGCGTGTGCATGATGTCCAGAAGCTTACTGGATGCTTGGCCGCTTTAAGTCGATTCATCTCTCGCCTCGGTGAAAAGGCATTGCCTCTTTACCGACTGATGAAGAAGTCAGACAAGTTTGAGTGGACTCCAGAGGCTGATGCAACGTTTGCAGAGCTAAAAGCTCTGCTCTCCACCCAGCCGGTGCTTGCTGCTCCTATCAGTAAAGAGCCTTTGTTGCTTTACATTTCAGCCACTGGACAAGTCGTCAGTACCGTACTTACGGTCGAGCGGGAAGAAGAAGGAAAAGCCTTCAAAGTTCAACGCCCAGTTTATTATCTTTCTGAAGTGCTGACCCCATCAAAGCAAAGATACCCTCACTATTAGAAGCTTGTTTATGGGATTTATATGACCACAAAGAAGGTTGCTCACTATTTCTCTGATCATTCCATTACAGTCGTCAGCGACGCCCCATTGTCGGAAATTCTTCATAACAGAGATGCAACTGGTCGAGTGGCTAAATGGGCGATTGAACTCCTTCCCTTTGATATCAAATTTGAGGCAAAGAAAGCCATCAAGTCCCAAGCAATAGCAGACTTCCTCGCCGAGTGGACTGAACAGCAGCTTCCGACTCAAGATCACTCAGAGCACTGGACTATGTTTTTCGATGGCTCCAAGATGCTGAACGGTTCTGGTGCGGGGGTTGTATTGGTTTCCCCCCGAGGAGATAAGCTCAAATATGTTCTCCAGATTCACTTTGATTCCTCCAACAATGAAGCAGAATATGAAGCACTCCTGTATGGGTTGCGTATGGCCATTTCACTCGGCGTCCGTCGCCTTATGGTCTACGGCGACTCGGATCTGGTTGTTAATCAAGTGATGAAGGAGTGGGATGTCAGAAGCCCAGCTATGACTGGTTACTGTAATGCAGTGAGAAAGCTGGAGAAGAAATTCGAGGGGTTAGAGCTTCATCATATACCCCGACTGAAAAATCAAGCTGCGGATGATTTGGCGAAGATGGGGTCCTAGAGGGAAGCCATTCCCAGTAATGTATTCTTGGAGCACATTCATGCACCATCAGTGCAGGAGGATCCTTTCACAGAAGAAGCCCCGCAACAAAAGAGTGCCAATGATCCGACTGAAGTTGAGGTCCCAGCCGTGGTCGACCTGATTATGGAAGTTGTGGTCATCACTCCCGACTGGACAGTGCCGTACATTGCATATATCCTAAGGAAAGAGCTCCCAGAGAATGAAGAAGAGGCTCGACAGATCGTCCGTCGATCCAAGGCCTTTACAGTGATCAAGGGACAGTTGTATAGAGAAAGCGCGACTGGAGTCGGCCAGAAGTGTATCACGCCAGAAGAAGGTCAGATAATTCTTGAGGATATCCACTCGGAGACCTGTGGCCATCATGCGTCCTCTCGGACCATCGTGGCTAAAGCATACCGAGCGGGATTTTACTGGCCGAAAGCAAATGAAATGGCAAAATAAATAGTCGACAAGTATGAAGGGTGTCAGTTCTATTCCAACATGTCACACAAGCCCGCCTCAGCCTTGAAGACCATTCCACTCGTCTGGCCCTTCGCTGTTTGGGGACTAGACATGATTGGACCGCTGAGAACTGGCAGAAGCGGCTTCGCTCATTTGCTAGTAGCAGTCGACAAGTTCACCAAGTGGATCGAAGCCAAGCCCATCAAGAACCTTGATGCATGCACTGCTATCGGTTTCATCGGAGAGTTGATATTCAGATATGGAGTTCGCATAGCATCATCACCGACAATGGGTCAAACTTGATAATGACAAGTTCAAAGCCTTCGCGCCTCTCAAGGCACGCTGGTCGACTATGCTTCATTGCCCATCCTCGGTCGAATGGACAAGCGAGGCGTGCAAACGGCCTCATTCTCAAAGGGCTGAAACCACGGCTGATGCGTGATCTCAAGCCGCAAGCAGGTGCTTGGGTCGACGAACTTCCATCAGTTCTCGGGATTGAGGACCACTCCTAATCGGTCGATCGGGAGAACTCCATTCTTCCTGGTCTATGGAGCTGAAGCAGTTCTGCCGAGTGACCTGCTTCACAGTGCGCCTCGAGTCGAACTATACTCTAAAGACACTAGTAGAAAAAGGGGCTATCGTTGAGGCCTGTTTTGCCCATTAGTCCCGGTTCAATCCAGAACCGGGACTAATGTGAGCATTTATCCCGTTCGTGAGCCCAGGGGCGGCCGGGCCACGTGGGCCATTGGTCCCGGTTCGTCCGGACCTTTTGGTCCCGGTTGGTGGCATGAACCGGGACCAATGGTCTGGCTCTGGCCCACCACTATTGGTCCCGGGTGGTGGCATGAACCGGGACCAAAGGCTTCCCTTTAGTCCCGGCTCATGCCACCAACCGGGCTAATGGTGCTGCCTATATATAGCCCCTCACAAGAGCGAGCAGCCTGCTCTGTTTTTTTCTCGGCCGAGGGAGAGGGCTTGGTGGTGCTCTAGCTCACCTCCTATGCACACAAGGTGTTCGATGGAATGCCCGAGCCACACTACTTAAGCTTTCTCCTCTCAAGCTCGACCTCTAACCTCCATTTTCCTCAATATTTGTCTAGGTTTAGCGTCCGTCACGCCCGTCCCGTCTTCACCGCCGTCGATCACCAGCGCCGATCTCATCGCCAGCACCACCGTGGTGAGCCTCTTGTTCTTATCTTCTTTACGAAAGGAAAAATATTCTTACTTGTATTATTTTCTTACTTTTATTATTGCATCTTATATAGTGCGATGGTTTTGGTATCCGCCCCGTCGGCCCTCGTCCTGTCTATGATTCGGATGTGGTATATATTATCTTTTCATAACTATTGGTTCATTTATTGTTTATGAAAATTATGCCACCAACGTGACATAGATTTTATTTATCTAGGAGGTTGTTGAACCGGAAATTCCAACCAACCCTATTGTCGAGAGGTTAAATTTAGTTGAAGAAGAAAACAATTTCTTGAAGAAAAAATAAAAAACTTGAGGAGGAGAAGATGATATTGGAGTTGCATGTTGCGGATGTCGCCGATGATCACAAGATCAAGATGGATGCAATGCGCTTGAAGATGAGAAAGATTAGAAAATATGCCATTCATACCGAGGCTTGGTATCATTATGCCGTTGGATCAGTTGTTACCTTGGTTGCGATTATGATCGTATTTGTTTTCACATTGAAATGTTTTACATAGTTTCAATGTATGGTTTAATTAATTTAGATGCTCTGCAGAGCTTTATGTTGTTAGATGAGAACTATGTATGTACTTTGGTTTTTATGTGATGATGAACTTCTATTAATTTGGTCACTTAATTATCTATTCATGATGTTCTGTAATGATTTTTGACACACTTAATTATATATAATGCACGCAGATGAACCGGCAATGGATGTACGGTGACAGACACACCTCCGAGTACATTAAGGGCGTGCATGCTTTTCTCGAAGTGGCTGAGGCAAACAAGCAGAATGGTTTTATGTGTTGTCCATGCCCTATATGTGGAATACTGAAGTCTTACTCGACCGGAAAATCCTTCACACCCACCTGCTTTACAAGGGTTTCATGCCACACTATAATGTTTGGACGAGGCACGGAGAAATAGGGGTTATGATGGAAGACGGCGAGGAAGAAGAGTACGATGACAACTATGTGCCCCCTGAATACGGTGATGCTACTGAACATCAAGATGCACCAGACGATGTGCACGATGGTGCTGCAACGGGCGAAGCTGCTGAAGATCAAGAGGAACCAGACGATGTGCCCCATGATGATGATCTCCGCCGGGTCATTGTCGATGCAAGGACACAATGCGAAAGTCAAAAGGAGAAGCTGAAGTTCGATCGCATGTTAGAGGATCACAAAAAAGGGTTGTACCCCAATTGCGAAGATGGCAACACAAAGCTCGGTACCGTACTCGAATTGCTGCGGTGGAAGGCAGAGAATGCTGTGCTCGATAAAGGATTTGAGAAGCTCTGAAAATAATGAAGAAGAAGCTTCCAAAGGATAACGAATTGCCCGACAGTACATACGCAGCAAAGAAGGTCGTATGCCCTCTAGGATTGGAGGTGGAGAAGATACATGCATGCCCTAATGACTGCATCCTCTACCGTGGTGCCTACAAGGATCTGAACGATGCCCGTATGCGGTGCATTGCGATATAAGATCGACGAGATGACCCCGGTGATGTTGATGGCGAGCCTCCGGGAAGAGGGTTCTGCGAAGGTGATGTGGTATGCTCCTATAATACCACGGTTGAAACGTCTGTTCGAAACGGAGAGCATGCCAAGTTGATGCGATGGCACAGTGAGGACCGTAAGAAAGGCGGAAGTTGAGAGCACCCGCGACGGGTCGCAGTGGAGAAAAATCGAGAGAAATCTTGGGATGAGTTTGCAAAGGACCCAAGGAACGTATGGTTTGCTTTAAGCGCGGATGGCATTAATCCTTTCGGGAGCAGAGCAGCAATCACAGCACCTGGCCCGTGACTCTATGTATGTATAACCTTCCTCCTTGGATGTGCATGAAGCGGAAGTTCATTATGATGCCGTTCTCATCCAAGGCCCTAAGCAACCCGCAACGACATTGATGTGTACCTAAGGCCATTAGTTGAGGAACTTTTACAGCTGTGGAATGGAAACGGTGTACGTACGTGGGATGAGCACAAAAAGGAGGAATTTGACCTAAAGGCGTTGCTGTTCGTGACAATCAACGATTGGCCCGCTCTCGATAACCTTTCGGGACAGACAAACAAGAGATACCACGCATGCACGCACTGTTTACTTGACACCGATAGTATATACCTGGGAAGCTGCAGGAAGAATGTGTACCTGGGCCATCGTCGATTTCTTCCGACCAACCATCAATGTCGAAAGAAAGGCAAGCATTTCAAAGGCGAGGCAGATCACGGAAGAAGCCCGCCATGCGTATCGGTGATCACGTACTTGCTATGGTCAATGATTTACACGTAATCTTTGGAAAGGGTCCCGCGGACTAGCTGTTCGAATGACGCTGAGAATCACGCACCCATGTGGAAGAAGAAATCTATATTTTGGGACCTACCCTCTGGAAAGACCTAGAGGTCCGCTCTTGATCGACGTGATGCACGTGACGAAGAACCTTTGCGTGAACCTGCTAGGCTTCTTGGGCGTGTATGGGAAGACAAAAGATACACGAGGCACGAGAGGACCTGCAACGCTTGCGCGAAAAAGAGGGCATGCCTCCAAAGCAAGATGAAGGTCCTGCCAGCTACGCTCTTATGAAAGAAGAGAAAGAAATATTCTTTCAATGCCTGCTCAAGATGAAGGTCCCGACTGGCTTCGTCGAATATAAAGGGAATAATAAATATGTCGAGAAAAGTTCCGAACCTAAAGTCTCATGACTGCCACGTGATTATGACGCAACTGCTTCCGGTTGCATTGAGGGGGCTTCTACCGGAAAACGTCCGATTAGCCATTGTGAAGCTATGTGCATTCCTCAATGCAATATCTCAGAAGGTGATCGATCCAGAAATCGTAGCAACGCTAAGGAGTGATGTGGCGCAATGTCTTGTCAGTTTTGAGCTGGTGTTCCCACCATCCTTCTTCAATATCATGACACACGTCCTAGTTCATCTAGTCGACGAGATTGTCATTCTGGGGCCCGTATTTCTACACAATATGTACCCCTTTGAGAGGTTCATGGGAGTCCTAAAGAAATATGTTCGTAACCGTGCTAGGCTAGAAGGAAGCATCTCCATGGGCCATCAAACAGAGGATGTCATCGGGTTTTGTGTTGACTTCATTCCTGGCCTTAAGAAGATAGGTCTCCCTAAATCGCGGTATGAGGGGAGACTGACTGAAAAAGACACGCTTGGAAGAGACTCAATAATATGCAGGGACGGATATTCTTGGTCTCAAGCACACTACACAGTTCTACAGAACTCTACCTTGGTGACCCCGTATGTCGATGAACACAAGAACAGTCTGCGCTCCAAACACCCGGAGCAGTGCGACGACTGGATTACATGTGAACACATCAGGACTTTCAGCAGTTGGTTGGAAACACGTCTCAGAGGTGACAACACTGTTTGTGATGAGATGTACTTGTTGTCCAGGGGACCATCTTCGACTGTAATGATTTGGAAAGGATACGAGATAAATGGGAATACATTTTACATGATTGACCAAGATGAAAAGAGCACCAACCAAAACAGCGGTGTCCGCTTTGATGCAGCAACCGACAAGGGAAATGACACATATTATGGTTACATAGTAGACATATGGGAACTTGACTACGGAGTAGATTTTAAGGTCCCTTTGTTTAAGTGCAAGTGGGTCAATCTGTCAGGAGGCGGGGTACAGGTAGACCCACAGTACGGAATGACAACAATGGATCTGAAAAATCTTGGGTACACTGACGAACCGTTCGTCCTAGCCAATGATGTGGCACAGGTTATCTATGTGAAGGACATGTCTACCAGACCGAGGAAAAGAAAAGATAAGGAAGCGAATACATCATACAATGAGCCAAAGCGCCACATAGTTCTTTCAGGAAAAGGGACATCCAGGAGTGGAGGGCAAGATGACATGTCTCAAGAGTATGAAAAGTTTCATGAAATTCCCCCTTCAAAGTCAAGGCTGACCCAAGCATCCTGATAAATGATGAAGATTATCCATGGTTACGGCACAATAAGCAAACGACACAAGCGAAGAAAAAGTGAAGACTTTCTCCCGCAACTATTATGATGATACCATGCCAACTTTGTAATACACGAGTATGATACCATTGTCCGTTTTGTTCATGAACATGCTATGCCAACTTTTTCAGAGTTCATTTGAAAACTATGAATTTGAAAACCTCGCCAACCGAAGGGCGCTTACACCGGTTTATAAGCCCGTCCCTCTACGCCTTGTTGAGCTCACAAACTTGTGATTCACACAAATTTCAAAGAATTCAAATTTTATAAAACTAATGGCACAAACAGAAAGTTTATAATTGTTCTAAAACAAATGGCACTAACAGAAAGTTTATAATTTTGCTGACCTAAAAGCAAAAAGAATTAAAAAATAAAGCAAAAAACCAAAAGAAAATAAATAATGCAGAAAACAAAACAAAAAACTTGAAAAAATAATAATAATAGCAACAATAAGCATTTTGTTGTAAGTAGAAACAAAATAAAATAAATAAAGCAACAAAGAAAACAAAAAAGTGCCACCTAAAACTAAAAGAAAAAAGAAATAAAATATAAAGCAAAAAAAAGTGCCACCTACTGGGCCCCCACGGCCTGAATACGACTAGAAACCCTACATGGGCCAGGATTCAAGCCCACAGAGGCCCAATAGGCCCACAGGCAGTAGCAAGATTAGGCCCGAAAGCCTGCATTAGAGAGGAGCTCGAAAGGGGAGGCACACCAGCGCTTATAAACCAGTGCCGGCGCCCTTCAACTAGCGAGGTGGGACTAAACATTTGCGCGGGGCAGCACAAGGCCTTTGGTCCCGGTTGGCGGCACCAACCGGGACTAAAGGGGGCATTGGTCCCGGTTCGTGGCACCAACCGGGGCTAATGCCCCACTTTAGTCCCGGTTGGTGCCACCAACCGGGACCAAAGGCCGCCGCTTCCCGCCCTTTGGGCTGCTGAAATTTGGGCTTTGGTCCCGGTTGGTGGCACCAACCGGGACTAAAGGGGGGCATTAGTCCCGGTTGGAGCCACGAACCGGGACTAATGCCCTTGCTATATAAGAAAACACTTGGGATATTTCAGATTCATCGCCCATTTGCCCCCAACCTCCCCGACGCCGCCAGGCTGCCCCGACGCCGCCCGACGCCGTCGCCGTCGCCCACGCCCGTCGTCACCATCGCCGTCGCCCGCTCCTTCGTCGTCGCCGCCGCCTGCCCCGCCGTCGTCGCCGCCATCTGCCCCAGCGCCGTCGCCGCCTGCCTCGTCGTCGCCGTCCCGCCCGTCGCCCGCGCCCTCGCCGTCGCCGCCCCCGCCTCCAGCGACCTCGCCGACCTCGCCGACCTCGCCGTCGCCGCCCCTGCCTCCCGACCTCGCCGTCGCCTCCGCCTCCCGACCTCACCGTCGCCTCCGCCTCCCCGCCCGCCTCCGTCGCCGCGACCTCGCCGTCGCCTCCGCCCACAGTGAGCCCCCGCGCGCGCACCTGCCCTGCCCCCCTGCCGCCGCCGCCATGATTTTTTTTTCATAAATGTTCATGATTTTTTCATAAATGTATATATATTGATGTATGGATATATGTATGATGCTTTTTTGCAGTGTTGATCTAATGTTTTTTTCCTGCATATATATGTGATTTTTGCAGTGTTGATCTAATGTTTTTTTTTCTGCATATATATGTGATTTTTTCTGCATATATAGATATGATCATATATATGATGTATGCATGGATCGATGTGGATGGAATATGATGTTTTTTTGTTCATAGAATATGATGTTTTTTTTATTCATAGATTTTATTTTGTTCATTAGAGAGAGCGGGGCGTCGAGGAAGTTGTACTGTTTAGAGTTAGGGTCGCCGAGGAAGAAGGAAAATAAGGAAAAGAATAAAGAGGAAGAAGGAAGAAGGAGAAGAAGAGAAAAAAATAAGAAGAGGAAGTAGAAGAAAAAGGAGAAGAAGAAGGAATAGAGGAGAAGAAGAAAAAAATTCTATTTTCTTCTTCTCCTCTTCCTTTCTTCTTCTCTCTTTCTTCTTTTTTTCTTCTTCTTTTTTTTCTTCTTTCTTCTTTTCTCATTTCTTCTTCTTCTTCTTCTTCTTCTTCTTCTTCTTCTTCTTCTTCTTCTTCTTCTTCTTCTTCTTTTTTTATCGGGAACGAGGGTGTCGAGGATCGCTGAGGGGTCGACGGTCGGGAACTAGGCTAGAGGGTCGAGAGGGTCACAGAGGGGTCGAGGGTCGTCGAGGCCGGTCGAGGGTCAATGTTTTGAGGGTCGAGGGTCGTCGAGGCCGGTCGAGGGTCAATGTTTTGAGGGTCGAGGGTCGTCGAGGCCGGTCGAGGTTTCGAGGCACAAGGGTTTGAGGTTCGAGGTTCTAGGGTCGAGGTTCGAGGGTTCTAGGGTTCGAGGGTTCTAGGGTCGAGGTTCGAGGGTTCTAGGATCTGAAGGAAGAAGGAAGAAGAAGAAGAAAAGAATGAGAGGAAAAAGAAGAAAAGAAGAGGAGAAGAAGAAAGGAATAGGAGAAGAAGAAAAATAGAATTTTTTCTATTTTTCTTCTTCTCCTCTATCTTTCTTCTTCTCCTCTTTTTTCTTCTTTTTTCTTCTTCTTCTTCCTTCTTCCTTCTTCCTCTTTCTTCCTTTTCCGATAGGGGTACCGATAGTGTCAAAGTATTGAAGAAATCCATGGCTTCATCATTAGCGGAAGTAACCATGGCATGATGGTGCGAAGTCCTCCAAAGTTGTTTCGGAATGGAGTCCGGATAGGATAATTTGCCTTTTGCTGAACTTTGTACCAAAAAGCGAATTATCCTATCTGGACTCCGCTTCAAAACAACTTTGGAGAGCTTCACCATCATGCACCTGTTACTTTCTAGCCTAATGATGAAGACATGGTTTTGTTGAACCTTTGACACTAGGCAACCTCCCGACCCTCGGCGATCTTCGACCCCTTGACCCTCGACCGCTCGGCGATCCACGACCCTCTACCCTACCGCGGGCGTCGATGCCCACGTCACTTGTGGGACATAGATGTACTGTTCAACGCCGACCCCCTCCCGATAGCTTCAACACGTGGGGGAAGTCGATATTACGCACTCCTCCTAGCTTGAAGCGTTCTCGAGGCCACCCCTAACCCTTGAAGCGTTGTTGAGGCCACCCCAAACCCTAGAGAAGCAGCGTCGAGGCCACTAATATGATTCCTTATTGTGATTAGCTAGCTAGTTCTCGTTGGCACTAATATATCCATATCTGTCATGTTTGAATAATAATTGCCATGTTGTAAATATTTGTAGAAACTATGGACACCCCCCGAGACGAAGCACAAGAAGCGTTGTTGAGGGACATAATCGCACACGGAAGTGATGCCGTCTCCTCGATGATGTTTCTCAACGTCGACAACGATGGTCTGGAAGGAGAGGGTGAAGAAGCAGCTGGCTATGATTTACATGGCTCCGATGACCCAATGCCGGTGCAAGAAGGAGAGGGTGAAGAAGTAGACCGTGAGGACGGCTCGGTGATCACCAAACCGAGTCCGGCCAGGTATATATATTAGTTAAGCCTGTGCTGACTAGCTCTCGTCTTTGTTTTGGTATATATGTACACATATTAATTAACTCTCGTCTTTGTTCTTTTTTCTAGCCCTCCGGATCGAGCACAACTTCGGTAAAGAGACGAGGCCGAAGAAAAGTTGAGCTCGGATGAAAAGTTTGAGATCATACAAATCGCGCGACGGCCAACCGATTGAACCCTACCGGACAAAGAAGGCATTTGTTGCTCGGTCACGGGGTTACGGTTAGGGACAAGATCCCGATCAGCATCCACCAATGGTATAAGCCTAAGAACGAAGACCACGAGGTGTCTTGTGTCAATGATATGCAGAAAATGATCTTTGGACTGAGCTGAAGTCAAATTTTACCCTACCGCCAGAGGATGATCCGGAGAAGCCAGTAATAGAGCCATTAATCAAGTCTTTTGCTCTTAAGAAGATGGCAGAACTATTCAGGAATTGGAAGAAAGACCTCAATACGTATGTCGAAAAAATGAGACACCAGAATTCACGGGCAAATATGAGAAGATCAGAGATGACTGGCCCGCATTTGTGGCCTACAAGACATCGGAAAAGAGTAAAAAGATGTCAGCGACAAACAAGAGAAATGCTGCGAAGAAGAAGCTTCACCATCGCACGGGTCGGTGGCTACCTCATAGCCCGCCTAAGTGGGCCAAGGCTGAGAATGATCTGCTTGATAAAGGGATCGAACCGAGACAATGAACTGGCCAGACCGTTGCCGGACTTGGTTCTTCGGGGCCGGCGGATCCTTGGACCCTATAACGGGGAAGTGCATTTGGACGGACGAACAATTGGACATACCAGTCAAGAGGCTTAAGCATTATATCGAAGCAGCGCAGCAAGGGAAGTTCGTTCCAGACAGGGAGAAGGACGAGCTCACAATGGCCCTCGGGAATCCTGAGCACCCTGGACGGACACGAGGCACGCCAGGCTCCCTTTCGTGGAAGGCTGGATTTCCGGACGCAGGGGGTTACAAAACCCATGAGAGGAGGAAGAAACTGGAGCAGAGCCTAATGCAGGCGCTGCACGAAAGGGTAATGGGGCTAGAGGAACGAGAAGAGGAACGAAGCAGCCGATCACAACAAACGACCTGCGAAGCTTCCCCGGCTACCCGCCATCTCAGCGGAGAAGCAGCGTGGCTTCCACCGAGCTGCTTCAGCCAGAGCAGCATGCCTTGACGGCTCCTGCCAGCTATCCCGTGGATGCTATCACGGATGCTGAAAGTTGCCACCTTATGGCGCAATGGAGCAATTTGAAGGTCAAGGCGGCTGTTGGCTCTGTTTATCCCACTAAACCCGACTCAACTTTTCACCGCCGCCGATTCGAAGGATATGCTAAGGTGATGGTCGATGAAATAACGGAGGATTTGAGGAGCTCGGCTTGACCACCCTACCGGTGAAGGGGAGTATCGGCTGGGTTCTGCTCTGAAGACTCCATGCCTATGGCGGAAGGATCTCATCAACCTTCCGAACTGGACGCCTCCGCCTCCTCCTCCTCCTCCGGCGAGTCAGGGCACTCCGCCTCCTCCTCCTCCTCCGGCGAGTCAGGGCACTCCGCCTCCTCCACCGCCTCCTCCTCCGGCGAGTGACGATCAGGGCACTCGGCCGGCTCCTTCTCCGGCGCGTGGCGGCACTCCGTCTCCTTCTCCGCCTGCACCGGCGCGTCCGGGCAGCCAGCCTCCTCCTTCTCCGCCTCGTCAGCAAGGGCGGAAGAGATCCGCCGCCGCTCCGGCTGCTCCGGCGCGTCGTAGTCCTTCTCCTCCGCCTCGTAAGCAAGGAAAGAAGACATCCGCTCCGTCTGCTCTGCCGGCGTCTAGCAGTACAGCCAAAGGCGGGAGGAGATACAGATTCGGTCCTTCTCTGAAGACTCCAGAGAAGTTACCGTACGAGAGGAGCGAGGAGGAAACGCGAAGATCGTGCGCAGACCAAGTGGATGACTGGTTTCAAGGGTTGAAAGCAAAGAGACATCCACCTCCGGAGGAGAAGGTAGATCCGGTCAAAGCGAAGCGCTCTCTGCTGCCCCGACAAAACCACCCAAGTCTCCGCCAAAGGCAACTATGAGCGCATTATTGGAAGGCATTTGCGAAGCGGAGAGATCGGGAAGTACTGTCGGTGATCAAAGGATGAAAGAACGACGAGCTGGGAAACAAATTGCCCAGCTCGGCGAACAAGCAAGCAATCGTGCCCCCGCTCAAGGTGCCTGCTAGCGACATCGTCGATCCGAGGATGGTGCCGGTTATGGCAATCCTGAAGATTACCTGCCCGACGATGTACAATTTGATTTCTTGGAGGTGCAGATACAAAGATACGAGTACGGGAAGCCTCTCGTCAAAGATGAAAGCTCTCTAACAACGATGATGCGAAGATTGCATGATTGGTACATGAAAACCTGCAAAGAGTCCGAGGGAGGAATACTTTGTATGTGAGAGTTAAAAGGAGCATGACCTCCTTGGAATTGAACTGTTGCCTATTCCATTTGAGGAGTTCTATCAGTTTTCAATCAATTGGCCCTCGATAAAGCAACGGTCACCTGCTACTGTCTGTAAGTAGTACTACTTCTGTCATTAAGTATCTCTATATAACTCAGCTCTTTCATTGCATGTATTTATAAATATCCTCACTATATTATGCAGATTGAAGATCGCAGAAATGAAGAAAAAACAAGTGGGTGATATTGGGTTCATTAACACATATCTCATCGATGCAAATGAGGTTAAATATCGTGCCAAGGAAACCGAGGCCAACTTGCTACGATCGTTGGAAATAAATGAACACAAAAATACAATACTCTTTCCTTACAACTACACGTGAGTGTTACTGTCTTGTGGCATATTCGGTTTCCTTATTTAGTCCAGGTTATAGAAATGTAATATTGATGAGTTATGCATGCGCAAGCAGGTTCCACTATATTCTCCTAGAGATTAAGCTTGAGCAGGGAGTAGTAAATGTCTTAGACTCGAGACGAAAAGATCCCAAGGAGTATGCGGACATGACCGAAATGCTCGAGAAGTAAGTTAAATCGATCATTATCCACCATATCAACAACTTTGTTCATTTCTGATATCAAGTAATTGTTTTCTTTGTATGGCAGGGCTTGGGAAAATTCACCAAAAAGCTCCGGGACTACCAAGAAGCTGCAATTTAGACACCAGTAAGTACTATATAGTAGCATATTCCACGCGCATCTCCTAGTGATTCAAGCGCTAGTTTCATCAATACCATTTAGCATGTGCTTGCTAATTATCAGTTTGATTGACCTCTGTTTCTTGTAAAGTGGTTGTGGCAGGAACAAGGGAATGATTTCTGTGGATACTACTTTTGCGAGTCCATCCGCCACACGACCTGTGAGAGGGCTACTCCGACAAACAATTTGAAGTGCGTAAATAAAATATTCACAATTTTATTTTATTACCATCATTTGTGTTGAGTTTCATTCATTCATATATATATATATATATATATATATATATATATATATATATATATATATATATATATATATATATATATATATATATATATATATATATATGTATTGACCCTTTCTTAAAATTAGATGTTTGAAGCGGGATGAACTCCTAGCACCAGATCGCATACTGAGCAATTCAAGAGGAATTGGCGGCATTCTTTCTTGACTATGTGATCGCTGAAGACGGGAATACCATGTGGACCACGCGTCCGTATTGTAAAAGATAATTATTGTATATATGTAGCGGTAGTGTCGGATAGATATCGAGAACTTGTTGTTCGACCAATCTCTCGGAGAAGGAGAGGTGGTCGATATCACTTCTCTCTGTATGCATATATGTTCATGACGATCTTCTGTTTGCTTAATTACTAGCTAGCTAGCATGTCTAGTTAGTCCTCTCTATACGTATGTATAGTACGTAGCGTCGACCAAGCACGGACAAAAGAAAGGACACTTTTCTCTATTAATTAGCTAGCTATAGCACAATATATGAAACACCTAAATTAACCCCCCAAACCCCCAAACCCCCCTTTTGAAAAAAAAAACCAGAGCCAAAGAAATGCTGACGCGTGGATGCCTATTGGTCCCGGTTGGTGCCACCAACCGGGACCAAAGGCCCTCCTGCCTGGGCTCAGCGGACATGCCACGTGGAGGCCCATCTGTCCCGGTTCTGGATAGAACCGGGACTAAAGGGTGAGGGTATTAGTACCGACCCTTTAGTGCCGGTTCATGAACCGGGACTAAAGGCCCTTACCAACCGGGACTATAGGCCCTTTTTCTACTAGTGAGAAGAAGCAGAGCAAGCCTGACAAGATGCAGTCGACCTCTTGGAAGGGGAGAGGGAGATGGCCCTGATCCTCTCGACTATTTATCAGCAAGACTTGCGTCGATTCCATGCCAGAAATGTGAAGAGTCGAGCCTTCCAAGAGGGAGATTTGGTCCTCCGAGTGGATCAACAGAAACCACACAAGCTCACTCCCACTTGGGAAGGTCCCTTCATCGTCACTAGAGTTCTGCACAACGGAGCATATCATCTCTACAACGTTGATCGCCAGATCGACGAGCCTCGAGCTTGGAATGCGGAGCTGCTCCGCCCCTTTTATACTTAAACACTCACTCGGTTGAGATGTAATAAAAGTAATTTTGTAGTTTGTTTATCTAAGACAAGAATGTTATAATTTTCCCAGTGATTGTTATTACTTTTTGTTATAATTTCCCCCAGTGGGTGGCTTAGCTGTGAATCCGGTTCGCCTAAGTTTGTAAAAAAAAAATCCTTTCCGAGTGGCGAGCCAGTCTCCCACTCGGGGGCTTAGCTGCGAATCCGCTTCGCCTAAGTATTCAAAATCCTGCCGAGTGGTGAGCCAGCCTCCCACTCGGGGGCTTAACTGCAGTCCAAGTACTTGCCTAAGTATTCAAAATCCTACCGAGTGGTGAGCCAGCCTCCCACTCGGAGGCTTAGCTGCAGTCCAAGTACTCGCCTAAGTAATCAAAATCCTACCGAGTGGTGAGCCAGCCTCCCACTCGGGGGCTTAGCTGCAGTCCAAGTACTCGCCTAAGTATTCAAAATCCTACCGAGTGGCGAGCCAGCCTCCCACTCGGGGGCTTAGCTGCAGTCCAAGTACTCGCCTAAGTATTTAAATCCTACTGGGTGGAGAGTCAGCCTCTCACTCGAGGGCTTAGCAACAACCCAAGGATTCGCCTAAACATACAAAATAATGAACGCTTCGCAAGGACGACGAGGTGCAGGTCGACTGCTACCTTCTCCTTCAAAGCTACACCATAGAAATCCTACCGAGTGGAGAGCAAACCTCCCACTCGGGGGCTTAGCTGCAGCCCAGTGCTCGCCTAAGTAATAGAAATCCTACCGAGTGGAGAGCAAACCTCCCACTCGGGGGCTTAGCTGCAGCTCGCTCGCCTAAGTAATAGAAATCCTACCGAGTGGAGAGCAAACCTCCCACTCGGGGGCTTAGCTGCAGCTCAGTGCTCGCCTAAGTAATTGAAATCCTACAGAGTGGCGAGCAAACCTCCCACTTGGGGGCTTAGCTGCAGCCCAGTGCTCGCCTAAGTATTAAAATTCCTACCGAGTGGAGAGCAAACCTCTCACTCGGGGGCTTAGCTGCAGCCCAGTGCTCGCCTAAGTATTAAAAATCCTACCGAGTGTAGAGAAAACCTCCCACTCGGGGGCTTAGCTGCAGCCCAGTGCTCGCCTAAGTGATAAAAATCCTACCGAGTGGAGAGCACAGCTCCTGCTCAGAGGTTTAGCTGCAGTCCAGTACGACGAGGTGCAGGTCGACTGCTACCTTCTCCTTCGGAGCTTGGCCATAAGTACAACATGCGGTCCATCCCAATCCGCAAGGACGACGAGGTGTAGGTCGACTGCTACCTTCTCCTTCGGAGCTTTGCCACAAGTACAACGTGCGGTCCATCCCAATCCGCAAGGACGACGAGGTGCAGGTCGACTGCTACCTTCTCCTTCGGAGCTTCGCCACAAGTACAACGTGCGGTCCATCCCAATCTGCAGGAACGACGAGGTCAGTCGCAGTCTGTGCTCCATCTCTACCTGCAAGATAGATGAAGTACAAGTGGACTGCAACAATGAAATATATTCCGAATGAAGAGCAAAATTCTCTCGAAGGCAAATGAAGCATGTTCAAGGATAGATCAAGTTCGGATAAACGTCCTACGGATCCAAAAGAGCTCAGGCATTAAGCCTGTTAAAGTTTGTCGGTTACAAAAACCACTCGGCATTCCGAGGCAAATTTAAGGTGGGACTTAGAAGTTTTTTACTCCTCCGGTGGAGGACTAGAAGGTGCAATAAACTGGTCGAGGTCGATTCCGTCGGCAATACGGGTAGCAGCAGCGATGAAGGTCTCCATGAAAGATCGGAAGTCGTACTTCCTGGTGTTGGCAACCTTGAGGGACGCCAGCTTGTCCTCTTGCGCTTCCTTGCAGTGGACACGAACCAGAGACAGAGCAACATCAGCACCACACCTGGCAGAAGACTTTTTCCATTCTTGCACTCGACTTGGAATCTCATTCAGTCGAGTCATTAAGGATTCAAGGTCATTCTGAAGCGTCTGATCTGGCCAGAGGGTTGAGTCGATCCGCGACACCGCTACTTTCAGTCGAGCAAGATAATCCACCACGCTTGCAACGCGAGACTCCAGTCGGAGCACATTCATAGTAGCTTCGTCCTTCACAGGAGAGTTGATGGGGTCCAGGCTGGTTTCCACTGACCGGTTTCTTCTTGAAGTTTTGACGAATTCTGAAAACACAGCTCAGACTCAAAATAACAATCATGCGATGAGCAGGTGATAGCAAGATAGTCGGGTAAAAGAGATTACCTTCAACCATGAGAAACAGCTTCTTGGCGAGCCCTCCAAGATAAATCTCCAGGTCATTTGGCTTCCCCGCCAGTTGGCCAGCCTTGTCAGACAGAGCAATCTTGTCGTTCTTGATCGACTAACTTCCTTGTTGGCGCGTCAAGAGCGGCTTTCAGCTTGGCATTTTCATCTTCAAGTTTGTCGACCGAGGCAAGTTTCTCTTCAGCGAGCTTTGTTTTCTCCAAAGCATATACATTGCCTCTGCAAGGTCAAGGTCCTTCTTCTTGAGTCTCTTCCAATTTATCTGCAAAGCAACAATGCGAACAGAGTTGAGAATGAACAGAAAAACAAAGACAGTCGTCAAAGTTCTCACCAGCCATACCTTTTGCTTCATCCTTCGCCTTCTGCAAATTCTCTTGAGCAAGCTTCAAGTCGAGGTTGAGCTGGATCTATTTGTTCTCTAACTCAGTATAGCGAGCCACAAGCTCGCAAGATTTCTACAAAGAGTCAATCAACAAAAGACATCAAAGACAGGTCACTTCTGAGTGACTAAGGAAAAATCGTAGCATTTCTAAGATTACGATCGAATCAAAACATTCGACAAGAGTCTCGGGACTACACCAGCGGGTGCACTCAGCGTGCCCCCACTGGTTTTACCAATTTGGTTCGACCAGTCGACCAAAAGAGGCAAAAAGGTTATGATTCTAAAACCATGGCTAATTGTCAGCGGTCAGCCGCAGTAAAAAAACAGTTCTTTAGACTATAGTCGACTGCACGCAGTCCACCATAGTCTCGGGGACTACACCCAGTGGGTGCACTCAGCGTGCCCCCACCGGTTTTACGGTTCCATTCGACTTGGTCCGACCAGGTCGAGTGAAGAAGTTCAAAGTATAAAGACTGTAGTCGACTGCACGCAGTCCACCATAGTCTCGGGGACTACACCCAGTGGGTGCACTCAGCGTGCCCCCACAAAAACTCAATCGACACACCCACCCAGTGGGTGTACAGATATATAAATCTTCAGAAAGAAGCAGTTTCAGGTAGCATATCCTAACAGAGCAAGCAGTTTCAGGTAGCATATCCTAACAGAGCAAGCAACGATCGACTTACTTGGACATTGCTCTGGAGAGCTGAACTTGCATCATAGGCCGCCTGGCTGGCCTCTCGGACTGCCTTCACTTGCTCCATCATGATCCCTGCCTGGCGTATAGCCTCCTTAGCAGCACTCACTTGGTCTTCCGGCACGTGGTGTATAGCAAAAAGGGATGGTGGATCATCAGTCGACGAAGTGGGCCGGGCACTTGTCAGCGGTACAGCAAAAGACACAGAAGCCCGAGTGGGGTTGCCTCCCTTGGAAACCAGCATCTCAGGTATCGTCACAACTGGAGCAGCCTTGCCAGCAGGCACCCTCTTGTTCTTCCTCTTCCTCAACGGCGCTTCCTCGTCATCATCGGGAAGATCAATGACATGAGGCGGAACTACAAGAAAGATTCAAAAGTAAACATGGAAATCCAATCGACTAAAAGCGAAACTACAGAGAGCATACCAGGTTGGAGGTGGCGGCATCTTCCATTTCCTGATCTTCGTGCTTGGCTGAGGTCTCGGAGGTAGCAGCACTGCAGATTTCAAAAATAGGCTGGTCAGTCATCAAGTCGACCAAAAGTACACTCATGTTGAATAGGGAAATGCAAGTTCTGCTGGTTACCCGGAGATGGTGGGAATGACCATCCGCATCTTGGGCAGGGCCTTCGCCGGCTTTGACGACGTTGCTCGAGGTTGCTTTGGCGGTTTCTCAGTCGGCGCAGGGGAAGTTGTCCGAGGTCGCTTCGTCGACTGCCTGTGGTATAACAGCTTTACCGCGCCCGGCCGCCGGGTCATGCGTCAACTTGGACCTTCCTTCCGAGCGGGGAGGATCGACGTCTTCCTCCTCTTCCTCCTCCTCCTCCTGCTTCTCTTCATCAGAACTGTCGTCCCCCTCATCCTCCTCACCGTTGGACTCCCATTCTTCCTGGCTTTCACCTCCGCTTCCTTCTTCTTCTTCGACTGGTTCTTGCGCCCCGTTGGGCGTTGAGTACATCTCAGTGGTGACCTAGAAGACAACGAAACAAGGCAAAAGTCAGTCGACGAATTGGAATCTAAACAGAATGAATGCAGCCGAATCACAGTCAGAGATAAGTGGTTATACCTTGTCCGCTTCGTAAGTCTGGTCGAGTGGTGGAATCCTCCTAGCGCCGCGAGGGTTATCTTTGTTTCCTGTGATGGCAGTCATCCACTTCTCCAGCGTGGCATCATCGACCTCCTCTGGATGGACCCGAGTGGAATCATCCGTACCGGAGTACATCCACATCGGATGGCCTCGGTATTGGAGTGGCTGAATACGCCGTCGGAGGAAAACTTCCAGAAGATCCATGCCGGTCACCCCGTCGCGAATGAGATGGACTACGCGTTCCATCAAAAATTTTACTTGGGCCTTCTCCTCTGGTAGCACCTTCAGGGAAGATGGCTTGTTCACTCGACTCATGGAGAAAGGAGGAGTCCAATCGGCCTCCGGGCGTCGGCTGGTCTTGGCAGTAGAACCAGGTCGACTGCCACCCTCTAACCGAGTCGGGGAGAGTCATAGCCGGAAAAGCGCTCTTCCCCCTCATCCGGACCCCGAATCCCCCACACATCTGGATTACTTGGGTTCTCTCATCATTCGGGTTCGTTATCTTCACCGTGTGAGAGCGACAAGTGAATATATGCTTGAAGAGGCCCCAGTGCGGCCGACAGCCCAAGAAGTTTTCGCATAATGACACGAAAGTGGCAAGATAGACATTGGAGTTGGGAGTGAAATGATGGAGTTGCGCTCCAAAAAAGTTCAGAAACCCCCGGAAGAAAGGATTCGGCGGCAGAGAAAATCTCCGATCTACGTGAGTGGCTAGGAGGACGCACTCACCCTCTTTAGGCTGCGGCTGCCACTCCATTCTCGGAAGCCTCGCCGACCCATGGAGGATCAGTCCCTCGTTGGCCAGATCGTTGAGGTCCTTCTCGGTGATGGTCGAGCGGATCCAATCTCCTTGGACCCAACCTTGTAGCAGCTTGGACCGCGAAGAAGATCCGCCCCGACTGGGCGCTCTCCCCTTCGCCTTCGCCGCCGCCTTCTTCACTCGCTCCAAGGCTGCGGTCTTCTCCTTCACCATGGTCGTCGGCGAAGCAGGTACTGAGCTGTGGCGCTGAGCTGGCTAAGGGCGCAGAAGGAAGATTTGGAGGCTGAGGGAGGGGAAGATCGAGGTCACACTATTCAAAATACCCCGTCCGATGCTTTATATGAGGCCGCTTCCGAGTGGCTGACTGGTAGGCCCAGACAATCTCGTCAAATCCATAATAAAGCGCCAAGCCTTGATACGTGGCGTAAAAAGCGCGCTGAAGATCGGCGTCATCGTCTTATCCCATCCGAGTGCCGCAGTATTCTCCGCTTGGCGCTTCCCAAAATTCAGATCCTGAAATCCGCTAACCGCGGAGCAACTTTGTCGACAGCAGATTTCCTCCGATCCGTCGCTCGGAAATCCTCAAGTTCACAAAGTTCACTCGACAAATGTGAAGAATGGATCAAGGCGACTGAAAGAGAAGTTGACGCCATCACTAAAAAGTCGTTGATCCAGAGTAAGACACACTCGCAACACGAACAACAGGTCGGAGAGATTATCAACTCCTTCCTCACTCAAACCTCGATCCATTCGGGGGCTAATGATGAAGTCATGTACCTAGGGTAGGGTCATAGACCTGCCCAAAGGTACCCTCCCCAAGGACACTCGCGAAAGAAGCGGCCTACCAGTCGACCTGGTAGGTGTCCACTCGACAGATTCAAAGACACTCGACCATGAAGACCCACTCAACCACCAGGAGTCCAAGAGCCACTCGGTGTCCAAACGGTCTGTAGTTAAATAGTCTTTATGGTCATAATGACACTTTATGTAAGGCGTTACCAGTAACGCCTATCCTTAACGTACCTTAAACCCTCCGCCACGTGGGATGGCTGGGGTCCTGGCACACTCTATATAAGCCACCCCCCTCCACAGGTAGAAGGGTTCGCATCCCTGTAACACATACGCATATAATCCAGTGGACCACCTCCGGGCTCCGAGACGTAGGGCTGTTACTTCCTCCGAGAAGGGCCTGAACTCGTAAATCCCTTGCGTATACAACTACTCCATAGCTAGGATCTTGCCTCTCCATTCCTACCCCCCATTCTACTGTCAGACTTAGAACCATGACAGTGCCCGGTGATGATGATCTCCGCCGGGTCATTGTCGATGCAAGGACGCAATGCGAAAGTCAAAAAGAGAAGCTGAAGTTCGATCGCATGTTAGAGGATCACAAAAAGGGTTGTACCCCAATTGCGAAGATGGCAACACAAAGCTCGGTATTGTCTTTGGAATTGCTGCGATGGAAGGCAGAGAATCTTGTGCTGATAAAGGATTTGAGAAGCTACTGAAAATAATGAAGAAGAAGCTTCCAAAGGATAACGAATGCCCGACAGTACATACGCATCAAAGAAGGTCATATGACCTCTAGGATTGGAGGTGGAGAAGATACATGCATGCCCTAATGATCTGCATCCTCTACCATGGTGCATACAAGGATCTGAGCGCATGCCCGTATGCGGTGCATTGCGATATAAGATCGACGAGGCGACCTGGTGAGGTTGACGGCGATCCTACCGGAAGAGGGTTCTGCGAAGGTGATGTGGTATGCTCCTATAATACCACGGTTGAAACGTCTGTTCGAAGCGGAGAGCATGCCAAGTTGATGCGATGGCACAGTGAGGACCGTAAGAAAGACGGAAGTTGAGAGCACCCGTGACGGGTCGCATGGAGAAAAATCGAGAGAAATCTGGGATGAGTTTGCAAAGGACCCAAGTAACGTATGGTTTGCTTTAAGTGCGGATGACATTAATCCTTTCGGGGAGCAGAGCAGCAATCACAGCACCTGGCCCGTGACTCTATGTATGTATAACCTTCCTCTTTGGATGTGCATGAAGCGGAAGTTCATTATGATGCCAGTTCTCATCCAAGGCCCTAAGCAACCCGGCAATGACATTGATGTGTACCTAAGGCCATTAGTTGAAGAACTTTTACAGCTATGGAATGGAAACGGTGTACGTACGTGGGATGAGCACAAAAAGTAGGAATTTCACCTAAAGGCGTTGCTGTTCGTGACCATCAACGATTGGCCTGCTCTCAGTAACCTTTCAGGACAGACAATCAAGGGATACCACGCATGCACGCACTGTTTACTTGATACCGATAGTATATACCTGGGAAGCTGCAGGAAGAATGTGTACCTGGGCCATCGTCGATTTCTTCCGACCAACCATCAATGTCGAAAGAAAGGCAAGCATTTCAAAGCGAGGCAGATCATCGGAAGAAGCCCACCATGCGTACGGTGATCACGTACTTGCTATGGTCAATGATTTACGTAATCTTTGGAAAGGGTCGGCGGACTAGCTGTTCGAATGACCACGACAATCACACACCCATGTGGAAGAAGAAATCTATATTTTGGGACCTACCCTCTGGAAAGACCTAGAGGTCCGCTCTTGATCGGCGTGATGCACGTGACGAATAACCTTTGCGTGAACCTGCTAGGCTTCTTGGGCGTGTATGGGAAGACAAAAGATACACGAGGCACGGAGGACCTGCAACACTTGCACGAAAAAGAGGGCATGCCTCGAAGCGGTATGAAGGTCCTGCCAGCTCGCTCTTCTGAAAGAAGAAAAGAAATCTTCTTTGAATGCCTGCTCGATATGAAGGTCCCGACTGGCTTCTCGTCGAATATAAAGGGAATAATAAATATGCGGATAAAAGTTCCGAACCTAAAGTCTCATGACTGCCACGTGATTATGACGCAACTGCTTCCGGTTGCATTGAGGGGCTTCTACGAAAACGTCCGATTAGCCATTGTGAAGCTATGTGCATTCCTCAATGCAATATCTCGAAGGTGATCGATCCATAAATCGTACCAACGCTAAGGAGTGATGTGGCGCAATGTCTTGTCGGTTTCGAGCTGGTGTTCCCACCATCCTTCTTCAATATCATGGCGCGTCCTAGTTCATCTAGTCGGCGAGATTGTCATTCTGGGCCCGTATTTCTAAACAATATGTACACCTTTGAGAGGTTCATGGGAGTCCTAAAGAAATATGTTCATAACCGCGCTAGGCCAGAAGAAAGCATCTCCATGGGCCATCAAACAGAGGATGTCATCGGGTTTTGTGTTGACTTCATTCCTGGCCTTAAGAAGATAGGTCTCCCTAAATCGCGGTATGAGGGGAGACCGATCGGAAAAACACGCTTGGGAGGGACTCAATGATATGCAGGGACGAATATTCTTGGTCTCAAGCACACTACAGTTCTCAGAACTCTACCTTGGTGACCCGTATGTCGATGAACACAAGAACAGTCTGCGCTCCAAACACCGGAGCGGTCGACGATGGATTACATGTGAACACATCAGGACTTTCAGCAGTTGGTTGGAAACACGTCTCAGAGGTGACAACACTGTTTGTGATGAGCTGTACTTGTTGTCTAGGGGACCATCTTTGACTGTAATGATTTGGAAAGGATACGAGATAAATGAGAATAAATTTTACACGATTGACCAAGATCAAAAGAGCACCAACCAAAAACAGCGGTGTCCGCTTTGATGCAACAACCGACAGGGGAAAGGACACATATTATGGTTACATAGTAGACATATGGGAACTTGACTATAGAGTAGATTTTAAGATCCCATTCTTTAAGTGAGTGGGTCAATCTGTCAGGAGGTGGGGTACAGGTAGACCCACAGTACGGAATGACAACAGTGGATCTGAAAAATCTTGGGTACACTGAAGAACCGTTCGTCCTAGCCAATGATGTGGCACAGGTTATCTATGTGAAGGACATGTCTACCAGACCGAGGAAAAGAAAAGATAAGGAAGCGAATACATCATACGATGATCCAAAGCGCCACATAGTTCTTTCAGGAAAATGGGACATCCTGGGAGTGGAGGGCAAGACAGACATGTCTGAAGAGTATGAAAAGTTTCATGAAATTCCTCCTTCAAAGTCAAGGCTGATCCAAGCATCCCGATAAGCGATGAAGATTATCCATGGTTCTGGCGCAATAAGCAAATGACACAAGCGACGAAAAATGAAGACTTTCTCCATAACTATTATGATGATACCATGCCAACTTTGTAACAGACGAGTATGATACCATTGTCCGTTTTGTACATGCACATGCTATGCCAACTTTTTCAGAGTTCATTTGAAAACTATGAATTTCAAAGAATTTAAATTTTAACTATTCAAATTTGAAAATTAATGGCACAAACAGAAAGTGTAAAACTAATGGCACTAACAGAAAGTTTATAATTTTGCTGACCTAAAAGCAAAAAGAATTAAAAAATAAAGCAAAAAACCAAAAGAAAATAATTAATGCAGAAAACAAAACAAAAACTGGAAAAAAATAAAAATAGAAACAATAAGTATTTGGTTGTAAGTAGAAACAAAGTAAAATGAATAAAGCAACAAAGAAAACAAAAAGTGTTTTCAAATTTGAAAACTAATGGCACTAACAGAAAGTTTATAATTTTTCTAAAACTAAAAGCAAAAAGAATTAAAAATAAAGCAAAAAACAAAAGAAAATAAATAATGCAGAAAACAAAACAAAAAAACTGGAAAAAATAAAAATAGCAACAATAAGTATTTTGTTGTAAGTAGAAACAAAATAAAATGAATAAAGCAACAAAGAAAACAAAAAAGTGTTTTCAAATTTGAAAACTAATGGCACTAACAGAAAGTTTATAATTTTTCTAAAACTAAAAGCAAAAATAATTAAAAAATAAAGAAAAAAGAAAAGAAAATAAATAATGCAGAAAACAAAACAAAAAAACTAGAAATAAATAAATATAGCAACAATAAGTATTTTGTTGTAAATAGAAACAAAATAAACTAAATAAAGCAACAAATAAACAAAAAAACAAAACAAGTGCCACCTACTGGGCCCCCACGGCCCGAATACGACTAGAAAACCTACCATGGGCCAGGATTCAGGCCCGCGGGAGGCCCAGTAGGCCCACAGGCAAAGATTGCAGGGTTAGGCCCGAAAGCCTGCTTTAGAGAGGAGCTCGAGAGGGAAGGCGCACCGCACCTTATTAACAGGTGCGCCTCCCTCTCAACTAGCGAGGTGGGACTAAATATTTGGGTTCGGGGCAGCACAGGCCTTTGGTCCCGGTTGGTGGCACCAACCGGGGCTAAAGGGGTGCATTAGTCCCGGTTGGTGCTCTGACCGGGACTAATGCCCCCCTTTTGTCCCGGTTGGTGCCACCAACCGACCAAAGGCCTCTTCCGCCCTTTGAGCTGCTGAAAAGAGGCCTTTGGTCCCGGTTGGTGGCACCAATCGGGACTAATGCCCACCTTTAGTCCTGGTTGGTGCCACGAACCGGGACTAAAGGGTTTGCTATATAAGCAGCACTTAGCAGTTTCTCCAAAATCCATCCTTTCTTCTCCGCTCGACGCCCGCTGCTCTGCCTCGCCGCCGTCGCCGCCGAGCCGTCAGGCTGCTCCACCTCGTCGTCGCCGCCGCCTCCGACGCCGTCAGGCTGCTCCACCTCATCGTCGCCGCCGCCTCCAACGCCGTCAGGCTCAACTTTGCCGTCGCCGCGGCCCTCGGCGCCATCTGCCCGGCCTTGGCGCCGCTCCCTCGACCCGCCGCCGCCCGCCGTGCCCGCCACCCCTCTGTGAGCACCTGCATCGCGCCCCTGCCTTGCCTCGCTCCCGCGCCCCTGCCCTGCCCTGCCCCGCAGGTGCCACCGCTGCCGCCATGCCCCTCTGCCCCGCCGGCGCCACCACTTTTTTTTTCTTAGTTTAATTTTTTTTCATATATATATATATATATAATGTATGTGTATGTATGTGGCTATATGTTTCTGTTCATATGTTGCAATATGTTTTTTTTATTTTTATTAGTTTATTTTTTTGTTCATATGTGATGTATATGTGTATGTGGCTATAATGTATATGTGTATGTGATGTATGTGGCTAGAATTTGCTAAATATATATGTTAAAAATGTTTTTTGTTCATAGAAAGTTTTTGTTCATATATAGAAAGTTACAATTTTAGAAAAGAAGGATAGGAAAGAAGAAAATAAGAAGAGGAAAGAAAGAAGAAGAGGAGAGGAAAAGAAGAGGAGAAATAAGTAAGAAGAAGGAAAAAGAAGAAAAAGAGAGGAGAAGAAGAAATGAATAGTGGAGAGGAAGAGAAAATAGATAGAATATTAATCTATTTTCTCTTTCTCTCCACTATTCCTTTCTTCTTCTCCTCTAAATCTTCCTCTCCACTATTCCTTTCTTCTTCTCCTCTTTTTTTCTTCTTTTTTTTCTTCGATCTTCTCCTCTAGCTATTCCTTTCTTCTTCTCCTATTTTTTCTTCTTCTTCTTCTTCTTAATTTTTATCGGGAACGAGGGTGTCGAGGATCGCCGAGGGGTCGAGGGTCGGGAACTAGGGTAGAGGGTCAAGGGTCGTTAAGGGGTCAAGGGTCGAGGGTTTCAGGGTCGAGGGTTCGTGGGTTCTATAGGGTCGAGGGTTCGAGGGGTCGAGAGAGGTTTCCTAGTGTCAAAGTATTGAAGAAATCCATGGCTTCATCATTAGCCAGAAGTAACCAGGGCATGATGGTACGAAGTCCTCCAAAGTTATTCTGGAATGTAGTCCCGGATAGGATAATTTGCCTTTTTGTACGAATTTCAGCAAAGGCCTTCCAAATAACGATATTCGGAAGGTTCTTGCTGAACTTTGTACCAAAAAGCTTAATTATCCTATCTGGGACTCCGCCCAAAATAACTTTGGAGAGCTTCGCACCATCATGCACCAACATTTTCGCTAATGATGAAGACATGGTTTTGTGGAATCTTTGACACTAGGCAACCTCCCGACCGCCGGCGATCCTCGACCCTTGACCTCGACCGCCGGGCGATCCTCGACCCTTGACCTCGACCGCTCGACGATCCTCGACCCCTTGACCTCGACCCTCAGCGATCCTCGACCCCTTGATAAAAAAAGAAGAGGAAGAAGAAAGAAAGAGGAGAAGAAAGAATAGCAAGTATCGTCGGTGTGAGATACATTCTTCCTCTTTTTTTTATCGGGAACGAGGGTCGTCGAGGGTCGCCGAGCGGTAGAGGAAACCCTAATTAAATAGCAAGTATCGTCGATGTGAGATACATGTGGCCGTCGGTGTGGGACACTACATCCACGTCCCACAAGTGACGCGGGCGTCGATGCCCACGTCACTTGTGGGACATAGATGTAGTGTCATCGTTGTTGTTGTCGATATACCCCTCCCGATAGCTTCAACACGTGGGGGGTCGATATACCCCTCCTTGAAGCGTTCTCGAGGCCACCCCTAACCCTTGAAGCGTTGTCGAGGCCACCGAAACCCTAGAGAAGAAGCGTCGAGGCCACTAATTAATATGATTCCTTATTGTGATTAGCTAGCTAGTTCTACGTTTGCCACTAATATCTCCATATCTGTCATGTTTGAATAATAATTGCCATATTGTAAATATTTGTAGAAACTATGGACATCCCACCCCGAGACGAAGCACAAGAAGCGTTGTTGAGGCACATAATCGCAGAAGGAAGTGATGCCATTAACTCGATGATGTTTCTCAACGACACTGCTGGTCTGGAAGGAGAGGGTGAAGAAGCAGCTGGCTATGCTTATGATGGCTCCGATGGCCCAATGCCGGTGGAAGAAGGAGAGGGTGAAGAAGTAGACCGTGTGGACTGCTCCGGTGATCACCGAACTGAGCCCGGCCAGGTATATATATTAGTTAAGCCTGTGCTGACTAGCTAATTGATGCATTCACTGTTTTGGTATGTACACATATTAATTAACTCTTGTCTTTCTTCCTTTTTCTAGCCCTCCGGATCGAGCACAACTTCGGTAAGGAGACGAGGCCCGAAGAAAAAGTTGAGCTCGGATGAAAAGTTTGAGATCATAGAAATCACGCGCGAGGGCCAACCGATTGAACCCATCCGGACAAAGAAGGCATTTATTGCTCAGAGCGGGGTTCTGGTTAGGGAAAAGATCCCGATCAGCATCCAGCAATGGTATAAGCCTAAGAACGAAGAGCCTGAGGTGTCTTATGTCAATGATCTACAGAAAAATGATCTTTGGACTGAGCTGAAGTCAAATTTCACCGTACCGCCAGAGATGATCCGGAGAAGCCAGTTATAGAGCCATTAATCAAGTCTTTTGCTCTTAAGAAGATGGAAGACTATTCAGGCATTGGAAGAAAGACCTGAATAAGTTTGTCGATAAAAAATAGACACCAGAATTCAAGGGCAAATATGAGAAGATCAGAGATGACTGGCCCGCATTTGTGGCCCACAGGACATTGGAAAAGAGTAAAAAGATGCCGGCGATAAACAAGTAGTGTTGCGAAGAAGAAGCTTCACCATCGCACGGGGTCAGGTGGCTACCTCATAGCCCGGCCTAAGTGGGCCAAGGTTGAGAATGATCTTCTTGATAAAGGGATCGAACCAGAGACAATGAACTGGCCTGACCATTGCCGGACTTGGTTCTTTGGGGCTGGCGGAACCTTGGACCCTGTATCAGGGAAGTGCATTTGGACGGACGAGCAATTGGACATACCAGTCAAGAGGCTAAAGCAATATATCGAAGCAGCGCAACAAGGGAAGTTCGTTCCGGACTGGGAGAAGGACGAGCTCACAATGGCCCTCGGGAATCCTGAGCACCCTGGACGTACACAAGGCACGCCAGGCTCCGTTTCGTGGAAGGCTGGATTTCCGGACGCAGGGGGTTACAAAACCCATGAGAGGAGGAAGAAACTGGAGCAGAGCCAAATGCAGGCGCTGCACGAAAGGGTAATGGGGCTAGAGGAACGAGAGGACGAACGAGAAGCAGCAGATCGCAACAAACGACCTGCCGAAGCTTCCCCCGAAGCTACCCCGCCATCTCAGCGGAGAAGCAGCATGGCTTCCACCGAGCTGCTTCAGCCGGAGCATGGCTTGACGGCTCCTGCCATCTATCCCGTGGATGCTATCACGGAGTCTCAAAATTGCCACCTTATGGCGGAATGGAGAAATTTGAAGGTCAAGGCGGCTGTTGGCTCTGTTTATCCTACTAAACCCAACTCAACTTTTCATTGTCGGCCGATTCCAGAAGGATATGCTAAGGTGATTGTGGATGAAATAACGGAGGGATTTGAGGACCTCCGGCTTGACCACCCTACCGGTGAAGGGGAGTATCGGCTGGGTTCTGCTCTGAAGACTCCATGCGTATGGCGGAAGGATCTCATCAACCTTCCGAATTAGACGCCTCCGCCTCCTCCTCCTCCTTGGCCGAGTCAGGGCACTCCGCCTCCTCCACCGCCTCCTCCTCGTGAGTGACGATCAGGGCACTCGGCGGCTCCTTCTCCGGCGTGGCGGCACTCCGCCTCCATCTCCGCCTGCACCGGCGCGCCCGAGCTGCCAGCCTCCTCCTTCTCCGCCTCGTCAGCAAGGGCTTAAGAGCCCCGCCGCCGCTCCGGCTGCTCCGACGCGTCATAGTCCTTCTCCTCCGCCTCGTAAGCAAGGAAAGAAGACATCCGCTCCGTCTGCTCTGCTGGCGTCTAGCAGTACAGCCAAAGGCGGGAGGAGATACATATTCGGTCCTTCTCTGAAGAATCCAGAGAAGTTACCGTACGAGAGGATCGACGAGGAAAACGCGAAGATCGCGCAGACCGAAGTGCATGACTGGTTTGAAGGGTTGAAAGCAAAGAGACATCCACCTCCGGAGGAGAAGGTAGATCTGGTGAAAGCGAAGCGCACTCTGGCTGCCCTGACAAAACCACCCAAGTCTCCGCCGAAAGGCAACTATGAGCGCATTATTGGAAAGGCATTTACCGAAGCGGAGAGGTCGGGAAGTACTAAAAGTGATCAAAGAATGAAAGAACGATGAGCTGGGAAACAAATTGCCTAGCTCGGCGAACAAGCGAAGCAATCGTGCCCCCCACTCAAGGTGCCTGCTAGCGACATCATTGATCTGAGGATGGTGCCCGGTTATGGCAATCCCGAAGATTACCTGCCCGACGATATACATTATGATTTCTTGTCACGACCGGTTTTCCAATAAAAATATTTATTGAGAAACCAATCTTTTAATTCCAGTGTGAGGAAAATCCTCCATACTGGTGGACAAAACCTTGATACAATAAGCCAGTATTAATTAATATATTACAGGGTTGAGCTGAGGTTGCTCAACAAATTATTACAAGCACGCCAATAATTATACATAGTGGCGGATATGACACACTGGAGTGGTGGCATACTACTGACTCGAGGTAAAGTGGTGGAATAACACAGTGGAGTGGGTGATATGACTCCTACACTGGCGGCTCATCGAGCGTCGAGGTGAGGCTCGGTGAATTTATTTGGGTAGCGGAAGCGAATATATCATAGTGACTAATCCAGGGGTCGCACGAGACTGACTTGGATTCCTCTAGGCGTCGGACTCGCTATCGAACTCTTCATCCATGAGATCGCTTCACAACATCCGCCAAATCAACAAGCCAGGTGAGTACTTTGAAAGTACTCGCAAGACAGTTCGGACAAAAGATATAACAAATGTATGCACGAATGCGACATGAATAATTTAACAATGCGCAGTCAAATCAGTATAGCAAGGTAAGTAAAAGGGAATCGGCGGTAGTCCGCTTGAAAACCCAAGGAAAATAAACCAAAAACCGATCGGGTGTCTGAAGCGACACCTCGAAGGGTGAACAAATAAGTAAAGCATGCCACAGTTGGGCGTCTAAGCGACACCTCATAAAGGGCTTATACTGAAAGAAAAGACATGCGTGCCGCAGTCGGACGTCGGAGCGACCTCACAGAAAGGGCTTATATCATTAATAAGTAAATAACAGTGCCACAGTCGGACGTCTGAGCAACATCGCAGAAAGGGCTTATATCATAAATATGTAAACAACAATGCCACAGTCGGACGTCTGAGCAACATCGCAGAAAAGGCTTATATCAAAAATAAGTAAACAACAATGCCACTGTCGGACGTCTGAGCGACATCGCGAAAGGGCTTATATCATTAATAAGTAAATAACGATTACCACGATCGGACGTCGGAGCGACATCACGAAAGGGCTTATATCATAAATAAGTAAACAACAATGCCACGATCGGACATCTGGCGACATCGCGAAAGGGCTTATATAAAAATAAGTAAACAACAATGCCACGATCGGACGTCTGAGCGACATCGCAGAAAGGGCTTGTAATTCATTATTCATAACTTACAAGAAATGGCGCTCACGAAAAATATTCATCGCAAGACAATAAGCGGGTTAGTCCATCCACGGAAAGAAACCTTTAACATTCATGTGGTTCTCAGGAGTTATTGTCTCCGGACTGACATTTGACAAGATAAGATGAACACAGACTTGGACATGAATAGAATGATTTCAAGGATTTTGACTCTGCAGAGTTTGTACTAAAATATCCACAGCCAGCGGTTTCGTAGTCACGAAGGACTAGTTCCGTTCGGGTATTTCGGAGAAAACACAGCTAACCAAGACACACCCATCCTACCTCCGTTGCCAGGAATCACCCTAGACAGCGTTCAAGAAAAACTTTGAGACGGGAGATCACAATCTCGAATAGCATGGGATCAAATTAATATCGCAGCGCTCTAAGGGTGCCCCCTCTCGGTCCCAACCGAAACACCCATGCCCCCGACGGATGATAGGCTTTAATCCAGGGCCATGGAACCCTCATCCCGCCTCTCGATTTGGTGTGTACTAGAAAGTGGTTTGCAACTTACTAAGCCGTATCCCTTACGGAAAACATGTGGTAGTACTGAAAGGGGAGACAGACGGAATTTGACTGATTTATGTTGACACTGGTCAGCGATCGGCATAAGGCGGCATGCTACAACACTGCCATCTTACCCATTCCCATGCCAACTCATGGCCATGCAACATGTTTCCAACAACTCATGGATTTCCCGAAACTCACTTGCCTCAACTTTTACGAGATAAACTTTCATCGAGATGCTCATGAACATGCCATGATACTAAATTATTGCAAACATGCCCAAACACTCACCATATAAAAAATTCAAACATGCTTGCCTGGTTCGGAGTAGTCGGGGCCTAGCTCGGTGAAGTTCGCGGTTCCGTCACCTCCTTCGGTATCTACGGTACACAAAAAAAATATACGCACTAACATAAATACCAAGGGGTGCTCAAAATAAATTCCAAATATTATTTAAATAAATCTGATAAAAAACTAGAAAAATTTTTGAAGAGGACAAAAAAGAATCACTCAAAAATCCTTTTCTGTTTAAAAGTTATAAGAGTTTTGGTCCAAGGACCTTTCTGTAATGAAACAGAAAATACTCAGGGGGCAGAACAGAAAAGTCCAGAAAACGATTCAGTTTGGAAAGCGCATTTGTCAGAATACGCTTTCAGAAAACGTTTCAAAAAAAGAGAGGCTGACGGGCGGGTCCCACCCGTCAGGTTTGAAAATTTAAACGAGGCGGCAGAGCTCGTCGGTGCCCGAGGGCTGCGGTGGTTGCCGGCGGTGATCCACGGCGAGGCAGGAGGATCGGGTGGTACCTCCGTGCTCAAGGTGCCATTCCGCGTCGGTGGGTGGTGGTGGTGGTCGCCAGCGAGTACCACGTCGACGGCGGCCCTTGCTCCGGCAGACGGTGATTCGGGAGGGGTTGGATCTCGCCGGAGAGTGCTGCGAAGAGAAAATTGAGGCGGGGGTTAGCCTACTGGGTGGTCGAGGGGAATGCTGACGAGGTTAGGGCGTCGGGGACGGCCTCACGGAAGTGAATCGAGGTGGAGGCCGAGGCGGAATGGGGCGGCCGGAGTTGGGGGAGGAGACCTCCTCGAGGTCCTCCTAGTAGCCTGGTGGAGTGTTGGTGAGGTGTAGGGATGCTGCGTTCTCGAGGGCAAGCTCGGGGCCCCTTTTTATAGGCGATCAGGGGGGTTGGCCGTGAACGGAGTTCTCCGACGAAGATTACGGCGGCGCAGGGCTTGGTCGGGGTGGTTTAGCGGTTGAGCTTCAACGTGGAGGTCTACTGGCTCCATTTAGACGCTAAACGAGTTTGGTCGAGAAACTTTGGGGGGAGTTTGACGGAACGGGGCGGCACGGGCCCGTCGGCGGCAGAGGGCGTGCCCTGTGCTTGCCGGCCACGGCGACGGTGCAACGGGGGTGCGCTGGCGTGCATGAGCCACACGGAGGGCCAACGAACGATTGGCGGCGACAGGTGGCGTGGCGAGCGGGCTCGGGCCCTCGCTGGCCGCCACGGGTGGCGCAGCCACCACAGAAACCGCCAACGCCGGCGAGGCTCGCCGCCACCGACGCCTGCATCCGTCCAAGGGGGCGTGTGGCGCTCCGGCCACGGAGGAGAGGCCGTGTGCAACGCGCTAGGCGCACTGTTGACAGGTGACCCGACCCTGACGAAGAAACGACACTATAACTCTGAATTTCTGAATTTTCTGAAAGTGCAAAGTGACAGTGCATGCTAGGTGTTCGACAGAAGGCTTTTGGCATGTGGGGATTTTTCCTTGAGCTGATTTTTGGTGGAGTGGCTTCTCATTGCAACTAGAGGTTGCCTGAATTTTGGTGAAATTTTTGGAGAAGAGGAGATATGAATTTCACCAAATTTGACAAATCTGGTTCAAACTTGCAGAAGCTGAAACTTGAAAATTTTGAAAAGAAGAAGAGTGGATCTTGATGGTTCTAGGTTGTGGGTGCTAGGGACTATCCAGAGAATTTAGTTTGAGAGCAAAGTTCAAAGGCAATTAGGTACTTGCTTTGCAAATCACCTAGGCTCAAAATAATGGGCATAATTGTTTGGGGGAAAGAGTTAAATAAAATAAAATCAAAAAATGAGTTGGACTTGTTGGGACAGAATATTTGGATTGTCCCAAAGGGGAAGGAGGGGTTTAGGGAAGATTTACCACATGAGGCATGGTAAAACCATGGGTAGATTCAAAATAAGAGAAGACCCAAAACTCCTAGGGCTTTCTTCTAAAAGGAAATAAATCCCAAAAAATAAAATTTGAGAAGGGGGAAATCAGAAGAAAGGTTTTTAATAACCAACACCAGAGTTGAAGAAGGTGCCAAAGAAAAATCTTTTGTCAAAGGGAGAATTCTTGAAAGAAAGAGATTTGTGGAAGGGTTTAAATGACCTCCTTCAAAACCAACAAGGTTTTTGCTGAAAACCAAAGCAAAAAATTTTGGAGTGTCACAACACCTACCCCCTTAGGAAAAATCTCGTCCCCGAGATTCCAGCTGATCCTCGAATAAATGTGGGTGCTCTGTCCGAAGAAAATCCTCTCTTTCCCAAGTGGCTTCACTCTCGGTGTGGTTGCTCCACTAAACTTTGAAGAACTTGATGGTTTTCTGTCGGGTTCTCCTTTCAGACTCTTCCAAGATTTTTATTGGATGCTCTCGATATGTGAGGTCTGGCTGCACGTCAATGTTTTCATGGGGTACTTGTTTCTCTGGGTTGCTCACGCACTTCCTCAATTGCGAGACGTGGAACACGTCGTGGACGTCGGATAAATCTTCGGGTAAGTCTAGCTGGTAGGCTACCGTGCCTTTCCGTGCCACTATGCAGAATGGTCCGATGAATCTTGGTGCTAGCTTCCCTTTAATCTTGAATCGATGCAGGCCTCTCATAGGGGATACTCGTAGGTACACAAATTCACCGGGTTCAAAGCTGATCCCCCGTTGTTTTTTATCGTAATAACTCTTCTGTCGACTTTGGGCTGTCTTGAGTCGGTCCCTAATCACCTTGACCTTATCTTCAGCCTCTTTGAGCATGTCTGGGCCGAAGATATGGCTGTCTCCGGTTTCCGACCAATTTAGCGGGGTACGACATCTTCGCCCGTACAGAGCCTCAAATGGTGCCATTTGCAGGCTGGCCAGATAACTGTTTTTATATGCGAATACTGCGTATGGTAAGATCTCTTCCCAACTGGTCCCATAGGTGAGGACACATGCTCTCAGCATATCTTCTAGAATCTGGTTTACTCGCTCAGTTTGCCCATCATGCAGGGGTGGTATGCGGTCTTGAATGCCGTTGAGTTCCCGAGCTTGTTGTAAGTGATCCCAAAATCGGGAGACGAATTGAGTGCCTCTGTCCGAGATTATTTTCTTTGGGACTCCATGTAAGCAGACGATACGGGAAAGATAGAGCCTAGCAAGCTTCTGAGTAGTGTGGGTTGTCTTCACGGGGATGAAGTGTGCTACTTTAGTCAGTCTATTAGTGATGACCCAAATGGCGTTATTTCCGTGCCGTGACCGAGGTAGCCCAACAATAAAATCCATTCCAATCTCGTCCCATTTCCACTCGGGTATTTTATTTGGCTGTAAAAGTCCGGCCGGTTTCTGATGCTCGGCTTTGATGCGTTGACAAGAGTCACAACATGCGATGAACGTGGCTATGTCCCTTTTTAGAACGTGCCACCAATATTTTTCCTGAATATCCTTGTACATTTTTGTCCCTCCAGGATGTATCGAATACGGGGCGGTGTGGCCTTCAGCTAAGATCTGCTGTTTAAGATCCTTGATATTTGGTACACAAAGTCTATCCCCGTACCACAATATTCCCTGCTTATCGATAATGAATTCTGGGGCCTTGCCCAAACTCACTTTCCGTTTAATGCCTTCAATGCTGGGGTGTCCATGCTGAGCCTCTTTAATTGTCTCCATTAGGGTAGGCTGTATTTCTAAATTTGATATGCTGCCTTCGGTGACTACCAGCAGGTTGAGTTTAGCAAACTCCTGCCGGAATTCAGGCCTCAGGTTTGGCAGGCCGTCGTCGTTTGGGCTAGGGTTCCGACTTAGAGCGTCTGCCACTACATTTGCTTTACCTGGGTGGTAGTGGATTCCAACGTCATAATCCTTCACTAGTTCCAACCAGCGTCGTTGCCTCAAATTCAGTTCCAGTTGTGTGAAAATATACTTGAGGCTCATATGGTCCGTATATATCTCACAACGATTTCCAAGTAAAAAGTGTCTCCATTCTTTGAGTGCATGAATGACTGCTGCTAATTCTAGGTCATGAGTAGGGTAATTTTCTTCATGCTTGCGAAGTTGTCTGGAGACATATGCGACTACCTTGCCTTCTTGCATCAACACGCATCCGAGGCCTTTCAGGGATGCGTGCAATACACCTCAAAATTCGTGTGTATGTCGGCACAATTAATCTTGGTGCTGGCGTTAATTTCCTTTTAATTCTTGGAAACTTTTCTATAAGCTTCTGTCCATTCAAACTTCTGTCTTTCTTGAGTAGCTGCGTCATTGGCTTTGCTATGGTGGAGAATCCTTCAATAAATCTTCGGTAGTATCCTGCCATTCCCAAGAAACTTCAGACGTCCGTTCGCTGGCTGGTGGCTTCCAGCCAAGTCTGGCCTTGACTTTCGGGTCTATGGCAATACCTTCTTGGGTCGATCGTGGCCCGAAAACCTACTTGCCGTAGCCAAAATTCACACTTGCTGAATTTAGCGTACAATTGATGTTTCTGAGCTCCCTAGTACAATTCGGAGATGTTCAGCGTGTTCTTCGGTGTCTTGGAGTATACCAGAATATCATCGATAAATACCACAACAAACTTGTCCATAAACTTCATGAATACTTTGTTCATGAGGTGAACAAAATATGCGGGGGCGTTTGTTAGTCCGAATGGCATTACGGTGAACTCATACAATCCGTATCTGGAGGTGAAAGCTGTCTTGGGAATATCTTCGGTTCGTACTTTTAATTGATGCTATCCCGACCTCAAGTCAATCTTTGAGAATACCTTGGCCTGAGCGAGCTGATCAAATAAATCATTTATCCATGGCATCGGATATTTGTTCTTGATCGTGACCATGTTAAGCGCTCGATAGTCTATGCACAATCTTAGTGTTCCATCCTTCTTTTTGGCAAATAAAATTGGTGAACCCCAGGGTGAGGAGCTGGCTCGTATATAACCTTTGTCCAGTAATTATTTTATTTGCTTCTTCAGTTCTACCAATTCGGATGGTGCCATTCTGTATGGTTTCTTGTATATGGGGGCGGTTCCGGGTGCTAGCTAAATGCTGAATTCTATCTCCCGGTCTGGTGGCATGCCTGGTAGTTCTTCGGGAAATACGTCTGGAAATTCACACACTACTGGAACCTTGCTCAATTCAGAAATATCCACCTTGTTCAATCTTGGTTGCCGGGATATTTTTCTTTCCTTGGCTGAAACTTTTATGGTCTTCCCGTGGTGGTGGGTGAGAATTACGGTCCGGTTGAAGCAATCAATATAACCTTTGTTGATGGTTAACCAATCCATCCCTAGGATGACATCCAGCCCTTTATTTTCCAACACTATAAGATTTGCGTGAAACTTCAACCCTTCAAACTCGATAACCACACCCTGGCAATAACTCTGGGTAACTTGCTTAATTCCAGGGGACTTGACGATCATAGATTTTTCCAAGGGAAGCATCGAAAAATTATTTTGCAAGGCAAAACTTTTCGAAACGAATGAGTGAGAAGCTCCAGAATCAAACAAAACCATGGCAGGTATTGTGTTGACAGGAAGCGTGCGAGTCACGATATCTGGGGCATTTTGTGCTTCCTCTTTGGTCACGTGGTTCAGATGACCCTTCCTGTGGTTGTTATTTGGGTTGAAATTGTTGCGCTTTGGCGCTGAATTATTGCCTCCGTTGTTCGGCTTTGGGGTCGAGTTCCTTGGCTTGGGGCACTGCTTGGCATAGTGCCCTTCTTCTCCACAAGCGTAACAGGTAACGCCTGGGCGGTATGTGAACTCCTTGTCCCTTGCATGAAAATTCTTGATTGGGCGTGAGACGCTTGTCGTGGGTTTGGGTGTCCAGTTTTTATGAACATCTGTCTTGCTGCGGTGGTTGCGGGCATGATTAGTCTGTTCCCTCTTCCGCTTGCGGAAATCTTCTAAGCTGCGTCTCTCATTCTCCAAGGTAATGGCCTTATCCACCAGCGTCTTAAAATCTGGAAAGGTGTGCACGACCAGTTGGCATTTAAGCGTGGGTGTCAGACCGTCTAGGAATTTCTCCATCTTCTTGTTTTCCGACATACGCTCCTCATTGGCGTAGCGAGACATCAGAGTAAATTGACTGTTGTATTCTGACACCATCATTGTCCTTTGCTTGAGGTCATCAAATTCTCTCTTTTTGATCTTCATAAGACTCTTAGGAATATGTGCCCCACGAAAACCTTCTTTAAACTCCTCCCATGTTATATTATTTTCGTTGGGGTGCATGTGTAGGAAATTTTCCCACCATGATGCGGCTGCTCTAGTGAGATAGTGCGGTGCATACAGTACTTTCTCCAGATCTGAACACTGGGAAATGATTAATTTTCTTTCCATGTCCCGAAGCCAGTCCTCGGCCTTAAGAGGTTTGTCAGTATGAGAAAATGTTTGGGGACGCGTCTTCTGTAGCTCAGATAACTTTGATTGCTGCTGATACTGTCCACGGTGATTTCCCATATTGATGACTTGGTTCATCATTTCCTGATGTTGTTGCTGACTTTGCTCATAAAGACGACACATTTGGGAAAGTGCCATTTCACTGTCCTGTTGACTTGACTGCCCCTGTGTGAAATTGTTGCTGGGTTGTGTGTCATAATTTTGCTCTGGCGGAGTGGGCTTGGAGCGCGTCCAAGGACGAGACATTGTTCACTCTGGGGATATATTTTGTGAAACTCATAAGAAAAGAAATTCGAGTCGCAAAAGTCAATAAATTCATGAAGACGGAAGAAGTCGCAAATGCTCCAAGATTTTTTTTCAAGATAATAAACGTTTGCGCACGGAGAAGGACTGCTCATTACATATCTTACACGCAAGCAGTAATTATACAATACATCACTCAGGATATGCGTACATAATCCTGACATGTTATTTAGGCTAGTGCACTTCTCCAGTTCCTTCATGATGCGCAAACAAGCTACTTCTCACAGCTTATAAAAACATATCGCACAAGTCGGTACATCACATGACGGCTAAGCGTACTCAGTCGGAGAAGGTAAGGATTTCCCTTGGCCTGCCAAGGGTGAGGCGCAGTGAGGCTGGGGACTCAACCTCCTCTTCGGTGATAGGCTCCAGACGTGAAGTGCTGCGCTGAGTTGGTGGAGTAGGTGCCCTATGCGGGACAACTCGAACATGAGCGGGCACGAGGGGTGGTGCAGAACGAACCGGAGTAGGCGCAATGACATGGTTGAACTCCTCCATGGTAGGCAGGCGACGAGTAGAAGGAGCAAAAGATGCTGATGATGAAACAAAAGTCAGTGGTGGTGCGGTGCGCAGGAGCTCCTCCTGTTGGCGGCACAACCATGGACTGAGTCCATGCGGGCAGCTACAAAGTCGTCCACCAGGTTGTCGAAGGCTGCCTCCAAAGCCCGGAGATACTCGATAAGCATCTCAAACGCTTCGTCTCGTTCTCCTCTGGGGCAAGAGAACGCGTAGTGGCAGGTGTATGGCACGTGACATGGCAGGTAGCGGTAACGACGAGTCTTCATCAAAGGAAGGACATCCCTGAGACGAGCTATCGCCTCACGGGCTGCCATCTGCAGTGCATGCTTCTCCGTGGGCATGGCTCTCCCCAAGAACCGAAAACGCTCAACTCGCCCTCCCTTGAATTGCACCGCGGCTTGGTGCATGGTTAGACGGTCATTGACCTTGTGCTGAGAGAGTGAGAAGATGGGCGCCTGAGATGGCCCCATCGTGACTTGGGCGATGAAGGAGAGAAGCAGCGAACCCATCGGGCATGTTGGCGAACATCTGTGACTCGCAGTCGTTGCCAGCCATCTACAAAAGTAGGCAAAAATCCTGGGTAGTCAAATCATAAATTTATGCTGACTGTCAGAAATTGACTACATTTGTAAAATTAAGCAATAGCTCTATATGATAATAACCGATTAGCGATCGCACCTAGTGGCTTCCTACAGTCAGCCTGGCTCTGGTACCAAGCTTGTCACGACCGGTTTTCCAATAAAAATATTTATTGAGAAACCAATCTTTTAATTCCCGCGTGAGGAAAATCCTCCATACTGGTGGACAAAACCTTGATACAATAAGCCAGTAGCAATTAATATATTACAGGGTTGAGCTGAGGTTGCTCAACAAATTATTACAAGCACGCCAATAATTATACATAGTGGCGGATATGACACAGTGGAGTGGTGGCATACTACTGACTCGAGGTAAAGTGGTGGAATAACACAGTGGAGTGGGTGATATGACTCCTACACTGGCGGCTCATGGAGCGTCGAGGTGAGGCTCGGTGAATTTATTTGGGTAGCGGAAGCGAATATATCACAGGGACTAATCCAGGGGTCGCACGAGACTGACTTGGATTCCTCTAGGCGTCGGACTCGCTATCAAACTCTTCATCCATGAGATCGCCTTCGTCAGCATCTGGCCAAATCAACAAGCCAGGTGAGTACTTTGAAAGTACTCGCAAGACAATTCGGACAAAAGATATAACAAATGTATGCACGAATGCGACATGAATAATTTAACAATGCGCAATCAAATTAGTATAGCAAGGTAAGTGGAATCGGCGGTAGTCCGCTCGAAAACCCAAGGAAAATAAACCAAAAACCGATCGGGTGTCTGAAGCGACACCCCGAAGGGTGAACAAATAAGTAAAGCATGCCACAGTCGGGCGTCTAAGTGACACCTCATAAAGGGCTTATACTGAAAGAAAAGACATGCGTGCCATAGTCGGACGTCGGAGCGACATCACAGAAAGGGCTTATATCATTAATAAGTAAATAACAGTGCCACAGTCGGACGTCTGAGCGACATCGCAGAAAGGGCTTATATCATAAATAAGTAAACAACAATGCCACAGTCGGACGTCTGAGCGACATCACAGAAAGGGCTTATATCAAAAATAAGTAAACAACAATGCCACAGTCGGACGTCTGAGCGACATCGCAGAAAGGGCTTATATCATTAATAAGTAAATAACAGTGCCACAGTCGGACGTCTGAGCGACATCGCAGAAAGGGCTTATATCATAAATAAGTAAACAACAATGCCACAGTCGGACGTCTGAGCGACATCGCAGAAAGGGCTTATATCAAAAATAAGTAAACAATAATGCCATAGTCGGACGTCTGAGCGACATCACAGAAAGGGCTTGTAATTCATTATTCATAACTTACAAGAAATGGCGCTCACGAAAAATATTCATCGCAAGACAATAAGCGGGTTAGTCCATCCACAGGAAAGAAACCTTTAACATTCATGTGGTTCTCAGGAGTTACTGTCTCCGGGACTGACATTTGGCAAGATAAGATGAACACAGTACTTGGACATGAATAGAACGATTTCAAGGATTTTTGACTCTGCAGAGTTTGTAATAAAATATCCACAGCCAACGGATTTCCGTAGTCACGAAGGACTAGTTCCGTTCTGTATTTCGAGAAAACACAGCTAACCAGTACACACCATCCTACCTCACGTTGCCAGGAATCACCCTAGACAGCATTCAAGAAAAACTTTGAGACGGGGAGATCACAATCTCGAATAGCATGGGATCAAATTAATATACGCGCGCTCTAAGGGGTGCCCCCCCTCTCGGTCCCAACCGGAAACACCCATGCCCCCTGACCGGATGATAGGCTTTAATCCAGGGCCATGGAACCCTCATCCCGGCCTCTCGATTTGGTGTGTACCAGAAAGTGGTTTGCAACTTACTAAGCCGTATCCCTTGCGGAAAACATGTGGTAGTACGAAAGGGGAGACAGACGGGAATTTGACTGATTTGTGTTGACACTGGGTCAACGATCTCTACAACACTGCCATCTTACCCATTCTCATGCCAACTCATGGCCATGAAACATGTTTCCAACAGCTCATGGATTTCCCGAAACTCACTTGCCTCAACTTTTACGAGATAAACTTTCATCGAGATGCTCATGAACATGCCATGATACTAAATTAATGCAAACATGCCCAAACACTCATCATATAAAAAATTCAAACATGCTTGCCTGGTTCGGAGTAGTCGGGGCCTAGCTCGGTGAAGTTCGTGGTTCCGTCACCTCCTTCGGTATCTACGGTACACACAAAAAAATATACGCACTAACGTAAATACCAAGGGGTGCTCAAATAAAATTCTAAATACTTTTCAAATAAATCTGATAAAAAACTAGACCAAATTTTGAAGAGGACAGAAAAAGAATCACTCAAAAATCTTTTCTGTTTAAAACTTTTAAGAGTTTTGGTCCAAGGACCTTTCTGTAATGAAACAGAAAATACTCAGGGGCAGAACAGAAAAGTCCAGAAAACGATTCAGTTTGGAAAGCGCATTTGTCAGAATACACTTTCAGAAAACATTTAAAAAAAAAACAGAGAGGCTGACGGGCGGGTCCCACCCGTCAGGTTTGAAAATTTAAACGAGGCGGCAGAGCTCGTCGGCGCCCGAGGGCTGCGGTGGTCGCCGGCGGCGATCCACGGCGAGGCAGGAGGATCGGATGGTACCTCCGTGCTCAGGGCGCCATTCCTCGTCGGTGGGTGGTGGTGGTGGTCGCCGGCGAGTACCACGTCGACGGCGGCCCTTGCTCCGGCGGACGGTGATTCGGGAGGGGTTGGATCTCGCCGGAGAGTGCTGTGAAGAGCATATTGAGGTGGGGGTTAGGCTACTGGGTGGTCGAGGGGAGTGCTGACGAGGTTAGGGCGCCGGGGACGGCCTCACCGAAGTGAATCGAGGTGGAGGCCGAGGCGGAACAGGGCGGCCGGAGTTGGAGGAGGAGACCTGTCGGTGTCAAAACCGGCGGATCTCGGGTAGGGGGTCCCGAACTGTGCGTCTAGGTGGATGGTAACAGGAGACGAGGGACACGATGTTTTACCGTGTTGGGCCCTCTTGATGGAGGTAAAACCCTCGTCCTGCTTGATTGATATTGATATTGTGGATGTTTACAAGAGTAGATCTACCACGAGATCAAGGAGGCTAAACCCTAGAAGCTAGCCTATGGTATGATTGTAAGGGTTGTTGTTGTAGTCCTACGGACTAGAGCCATCCGGTTTATATAGACACCGGAGAGGGCTAGGGTTACATAGAGTCGGTTACAATGGTAGGAGATCTACATATCCGTATCGCCAAGCTTTCCTTCCACGCCAAGGAAAGTCCCATCCGGACACGGGGCGAAGTCTTCAATCTTGTGTCTTCATAGTCTTAGAGTCCGGTCGGTGATGATAGTCCGGCCAATGATAGTTTGGCTGATGATGGTAGTCCGGCTATCCGGACACCCCCTAATCCAGGACTCCCTCAGTAGCCCCTGAACCAGGCTTCAATGACGATAAGTCCGGCGCGTATATTGCTTGGCATTGCAAGGCGGGTTCCACCTCCAAATGATAGAAGATTGTGAACACCAGGATAGTGTCCGGCTCTGCAAAATAAATTCCACATTCCACCGTAGAGAGAATAATATATACACAAGTTCAATCTGCTGACGTTTTTTGTGGCATGACGTCACACCACTACCAAGCCATTACTTGAATTGTTTTTACTTTACCACCTCAGCGCATTTTAGCGGCGGTTTCTTGGCACGTCTTGTCGAGCGGATCGTGTTTCCCTTAATCCGGGATTCTCATCAATACGGACGTGGGTAACCCAACCGTGCCATTGATGGTGGCGCTGGGAGATAAGCGAGTTTTACCAGGACGGTGGGGGCGCGTGAGACTTCGCCTCGCCCATATAAGGGATAAGGATTCACCTTCTCACCTACGCCTTCTTCCTCCTTTGCTTATCCATCTCCGCGCACTCGAGCTCCAGCGCCCAAGTTCGCGCATCTCATCTCAACCTTCTCCGATCATGTCCGGAGCGGGAGGTAAATGGTTGGCCTCCACCGTTAAGGAGGAGCACATCGCCAAACTGCGCGGCGCCGGATACCTCTCCGGCGACATCACGCACCGGCTGCCCGACGAGGGGCAGCTCATCCCCACCCCCAGGCCCCATGAGAGGGTCGTCTTTCTTCCCCACTTCCTCCGCAGACTGGGCTTTCCACTTCAACCCTTTGTCCGGGGGCTCATGTTCTACTACGGCCTGGATTTCCATGATTTGGCGCCAAACTTCATCCTCAACATCTCGGCGTTTATCATCGTGTGTGAGGCCTTCCTCTGCATCTGGCCCCACTTCGGCTTGTGGCTCAAGACCTTCAATGTCAAGCCGAAGGTAGTGAAGGGCACTCAAGCGGAGTGCGGAGGCGCCATGTTGGGCAAGATGCCCAATGTCCTTTAGTTCAAGGGGCCTTCGTGGAATCCGTCAAGGGTGGCAATCGGGGTGGTTCTATGTCACCGAGCCGCGTGACCCTACATGGGCGGTGGCCCCCGAGTTCAGATCTGGTATCCCCACGCAGCTCACCTCCGGAAAGAGAAGGGTTTGCTGGGGTAGTTCGAAGGAGCCGACGGACTCCAAGCCTGTATCCGTAAGCTGGTGAAGAAGCTCAGGCTGGTTAACGTGGTCCAAGTCATGCTCGTCCGCCGGATTCTCCCATGCTAAGAGCGGGCATTCAATCTGTGGGAGTTCGATCCGGAACAGCACCAGGCGCTGAGCGGGCTCTTCTACACGACGTACGAAGGCGCTTGGAGGGTGCTGTTCAAGGGCGCCGAAGCCCCCGCATCCGCGACTGAAGATCGCGGATTTCGCTCGCAGCGCCAAGCCAACGAGGTAAGTGATTCTACCCCTTTGCGGGACACTTGCTTTTCATAGTTTGACTCTATGCGGGTTTTAATTTCCCCTTTTCCTTTGACAGGACTGGATGAGGAAGGTGGAGCAGATTATCTGCCCGGCTCCTATGCCAGAAAATCCAGTAGACGTTCGTCTAGCGAGGCTGCTGGTTCCGGCACCGCACGTGGTGCCGGAGAAGAAGGCCAAGAAGGAGGCCACGGGTGCTCGAAAGAGTTCCCGTTTTCAGGTGTCCGACGACTCCGGGGCGGACTCCTCCCCCGAAAACGAGGAGGAGAAAGAGGACTCTCCCCGAGGAGGAGAGAGGAAGAGGAAGGCTTCCCCAGCAGGGAGGCGAAGGGTCTAAGAGGGAAGGACTATTCCCGGACAGCTCCGCCAACATCGGCGTTGGTGAGGAAGAATGGCCTTCAAGGGCCAGGCCTCGGCGAGATCGTAAGTATCAGGATTCCTGAATGATTTATAATTTCTTTTCTGCGCCACATAGTGTCATTCTAATGCCGCATGCTGCCTGTAGTCCGGCCGGTGATGATCTCCCGCTTCATCGAAGCGGTCGTTAGCTCCGTCGGATGTAGACTCCATCCCGACCGCCTCCACCCCTCGCGACACCGAGGACGCCGAGGTGGGATCCCAGAAGGACCCATCAGAGGAGGCTCGGGGCGCAAAGGCGTCCTCCGGACTTTTGCGCCGGACCCCATATCGTAACCCGCAGTGGTTCCGAGTCCGGCCGCGCCCCCTTCGAGCGAAGGCAAGACCGTGGACGCCGGGCGGCTTCCGTCCAACCGGGCGCCGGGCAATTTGTTGGGGCGCTGCAGAGCGCTTCCATCGAGGAAGAACACCGCACTATTATGAGTGCGGTGATTCGAAAGTGCAGCTTCGCCAAGAGCGGGCTGACCGAAGCTGCAGAGCCTTCTATCGGGCTTTGAGGTAAGAAGTTAAAATATGTAATGTAATACCACATAGACAGTAGCCCTGATGCTCGGTTCGGTTTTCGGAAAGAAAAGTCGGACCGAGGATCTGAAAAAGAAGATATACGCAGGTTGCTAAAAATTATGTCAATATGGGTTGCAGGCTGCGCTGCTGACCTCTGCCGACCGATCATGGAGGTCGGTGCTTTGAAGCAGAGCTCGAGCGGTCCGAACAAGAGCTCGGCCGCCAGAAGCAGCTCCAGGACAAAGAAGGTGAGTAACACCACTTTGAACTTGTACCTTACAGAAAAGGATTTAGGTTGCAACAAAAATAACAAGGATAACATGGGTACTGCAGGGGCCACGAACAAGGTGGCGACCCTGAAGGAGGCCGTGTCCGCGGCCGAACGCAATGCGGCCACGGAACAGGCAGAGCGAGAAAAGCAAGAGGCGCGGGTGGCGGTGGTTCAGCAAGAGCTCCAGGCTCTCATGGAAAAGTATGAGAGTTTGGAGCATGACTCAAAGACTCGAGAGTCCGAGCTTGCCTCGGCTCTCGAAAGTGCCAAAACTGCCAAGGCCGATGCCCATAAGTCCCTTCAGGAGATTGAGTTGATGAGGAAGATAGCGGCGGCTAAGGCATTTTTCATGCAAAGCAAGCATGTGAATGTAAATTACGTGTTACTTACCCGAATTCGGAGCTCTCCAGGGGCGTTTGCAGATCTGCCTCGCAGCGTGTCTGATGCCGCCACATTCTACCGAGCCGAGGAGGGGATCTCAACGGAGAAGGTCTTCTGGTCTCAGTATGCTGAGGCCGGCCATCCGGTGCCCCCTAGCGACCAGCTGAAGCAGCTAGTCGAGCTTCACAAGGTGGCCGAGCAGGCCATGAAGGGCCTCATAGTCCGGTGTGGCACGGAGAGGCCATGCCAGGAGCTACTTCGCCTCGTGTGACGGCTGGTGGATGCGTGCCCCTGGGTGGAGGTTATCAAGCGCTCCGCCTGTATTGAAGGTGCTCGTCGGGCCCTTGCCCGCGCAAAGGTGCATTGGGGCAAGCTGGATGCGGAGAAGCTAATCTCTGACGCGCCGCCAGCGGGCAAGGAATATCGTACGCCCGAAATGTACTATAAGACTGTCCTGAAGGGTGCCCGCAAGATTGTGGATGAGTGCCCCAGGGATGTAATTATTGAGTAAAGTCGCAATGTGTTATCCTGTGCGCTGAAAACTTTGTTCATATGCGCTAAGCAACGCTTGTTAATTTAAAATATTACCTTCTGTGCGGCCGTTTATTAAATCTGAGAGATGGCAAGTCGTCGGCTTCAGCCCCCATGCCACGAGTGCTGGGGTGTTCGGGATAAACTTGAGCACTCTTGTTCCCATTTTGGGTCCATCTAGGAGGCGCCAACACAACGAACAAGGCAACCGGACTTATAGTGCTTGAGCACTCTCACTTAGCCATAGAATTCTATAATTTTAAATTTCGGCGAAGCCCCTAGTATTCGGAGGACCGAATTGGGGCGCTATCCACGCCTTCGTCGGACATTATCCGGAACTTCACTCGAAGCGGCGTAGGTCTTTAAGGACCCGAAAGGACCTCTCGAACATCGACCAGTCTCTCACCTTATCATGACAGTCAGTTTTAGCTTTCTCCACTGAGGCGTTAACCCGGCTCAACCGGGGCGCAATCGCAGTGGTTCTCCCAGTGCTACCTTAGCCGATAGAACGGAACGTAAGGTGCCAAACATGGGAGCCGGGCAAACCCAACTATTGACCCAAGACATGATTCGGAGCCGATTCATACAATGCTATAAGTTCGGGCTGCCGCACTTGTGAAAGTGTTCGGACTTTATCACACCATAATGCGGAGAACATAAGCCCCTGGTGTATTTGGCCGTACCAAAATGTACGGATGCAACACGACGTAAATGAACAAATATATATAAGGTAATGCAATTATAAGCAAAAAAGTGCTGCATTTTATTCGAGAAGATATGCTATGAGTGCGGAATGATACAAATAGTGCGGACAGCAAGGGATTGGACGAATTAACGGCGTCTCCCTCCAGGGGTAGGCCGCAGAATGTTGTATTTAACAAATTTAATGCTCGTGATGGAGACCACCTGAGTGTTCGTCGCGGCCTTTGTCCTTCCCTGGCTGTTGCATCATGAGTTCGGCAGGTTCGCCGCTGGACCGAGTTCTGTATAAAAAAAAGAGAGAAATAAAAGAAAAAAGAGCGACACACTTGAGAGCCCCTGGTGTGGTCGAACCGCACTCTGGGTATGTTGTGGTTGTGCCTTTCCCCCTATGCCCATGGTATCTCCAGGGCGTAATTATGTACGCGGAGAGTTTGTCTTACAATTTTGCGAGGGCTGGGGTTGAGGGCCGCATTGCTACGCGTGCTCGGAATGTGCCAGGTGGTCTTGGTTGATTTTGCTCCGGGCGCGTTTGGCCGTGTCCGGTCGTTTAACGACCGGACTCGAAAATTGCCTTAAAAGGCTGCTCTGTACTTCTGCCGCGAGAGCCGCTGTATGTTCCTCCGTTCGGAGGGAGCGTTCCGTGTTTCCATTGACCGTGATGACTCCACGAGGGCCTGGCATCTTGAGCTTAAGGTATGCATAATGCGGCACCGCGTTGAATTTTGCGAACGCGGTTCGTCCGAGCAGAGCGCGATTGCGGCTGCGGAACGGGACTACGTCGAAGATTAACTCCTCGCTTCGGAAATTATCCGGGGATCCGAAGACCACTTCCAGTGTAACTGAGCCTGTACAATTGGCCTCGACACCTGGTATGACACCTTTGAAGGTTGTCTTTGTAGGTTTAATCCTTGAAGGGTCTATGCCCATCTTGCGCACTGTATCCTGATAAAGCAGGTTCAGGCTACTGCCGCCGTCCATCAGGACTCTCGTGAGGTGAAATCCATCGACGATTGGGTCTAAAACCAATGCGGCGAATCCGCCATGGCGGATACTGGTCGGATGGTCTCTTCGATCGAAAGTGATCGGGCAAGAGGACCATGGGTTGAATTTTGGGGCGACTGGCTCCATCGCAGATATCGTCCCTTAGTGCACGCTCCGCTCCCTCTTGGGAATATCGTTATGATATCATGTTTACCGTCCAACTTGAGGGGGAAATCCTTTTGTCCTCTTTTGTTCGGCGGCCAGGTCTCTTCCTCGTCATCGCTGTGTAGCCCCTTGTCACTGTTTTCGGCGATTAATTTGCCTGCCTGCTTGAATACCCAACAATCTCTGTTGGTGTGGTTAGCTGGCTTTTCGGGGGTTCCATGTATTTGACAGGAGCGGTCGAGTATTCGGTCCAAATTGGACGGGCCCGGAGTGGTTCTTTTGAATGGCTTCTTCCGTTGACCGGGCTTGGAGCCTCGGAATCCGGAGTTGACTGCTGTATCCTCATTGCTGTCGCCGTTAATGCGGCGTTTGTTTTTGTTTCGACGCAACCTGCCATTGCGTTCCTTGGTATCCGGACTGCCAGCGTTTTTGCTGAAGTTGTTGCTGCGAGCTAGCCAGCTATCCTCTCCCGCACAGAAGCGGGTCATGAGTGATGTGAGGGCTGCCATGGATTTCGGCTTCTCCTGTCCTAGGTGCCGGGCCAGCCACTCGTCGCGGATGTTATGTTTGAAGGCAGCGAGTGCCTCTGCATCCGGACAGTCGACGATTTGATTTTTCTTTGTTAAGAACCGTGTCCAGAATTGCCTGGCCGATTCGTCTGGCTGCTGAATTATGTGGCTTAGGTCATCTGCATCCGGTGGTCGCACATACGTGCCCTGGAAGTTGTCGAGGAATGCGGTTTCCAGGTCCTCCCAGCATCCAATTGACTCTGCGGGCATGCTGTTAAGCCAATGCCGAGCTGGTCCTTTAAGCTTGAGCGGGAGATATTTGATGGCATGAAGATCGTCGCCGCGGGCCATATGTATATGGAGGAGATAATCCTCAATCCAAACCGCGGGGTCTGTTGTGCCATCGTAGGATTCGATATTAACGGGTTTAAACCCTTCAGGGATTTGATGATCCATTACTTCGTCAGTGAAGCATAGTGGGTGTGCGGCGCCTCTGCATTGAGCGATATCGCGACGTAGCTCGAGAGAGCGTTGTCTGCTGTGTTCGGCCCGGCAGGAGTAGTTGTATCCGGCGCGACGATATTCGTCGTGGGTCTTGGGGCGCCCACGTGATCCGTAGATAGATCTGGATTGTCTTGCCTTGTCCTCCAATATATCTCGCAAGTCCGGCGCGTTCCCCCATGGCTTCATGCTTTTTGAGCGATGCCGGGGTACGGTTTTGGTGGAGGGCTTGCACGCCTCTCTGTCGCAGCCACGAGGTGGTCGGTCTGCCGACAGCGCTGGTGATGCAGGTTTGTACGCTTCCTCCTCTAATCGGGGAGGAACTTGCGTTTTGGGTAACTTTGGAGGGCGTTCGAGTTCATACTCTTGACGCGAGGACCTCGGTCCATCTGTCGGCCAAGAGGTCTTGATCAGCTTGAAGCTGTTGCTGCTTTTTCTTTAGGCTGTTTGCCGTGGCTATTAGCCTGCGTCTCAAACGCTCTTGTTCGACGGGATCCTCGGGCACGATGAATTAAATCGCCGCCGAGGCTTGCCTCGTCTCGGAGGGAGGTAAGTAATTGTCATCCTCGACCTCGTTGCCCGCCGCCTCTCGTGAGGGCTTGCTTCGCCTCCTCCTGCGCTGGATCGTCTTTGGAGGGAGTTGTCTTCGCACTTTCGGGGTGTTATTATCTCCTGTGCCGGAATCTCCATTCTTGCCGTGGCGGGATTTATAGCGGCGCCGCTGACGTCGGCGCTTGGGCCGTTTCTTTAAGGAATCAGCCTCCGTTGCTTCTTTGTCGTCCCCATCTTTTGGGGTGTCCACCATGTATATGTCGTATGACGAGGTGGTCTTCCAGTGTCCTGTAGGCACTGGTTCTTGGTAGTCTCCGGCATCGTCGTCCATACCGTCGATGTCTTCGGAGTCGTAGTCGAGTACGTCGGTTAAATCGTCGACGGTGGCTACGAAGTGGGTGGTGGGTGGGCTCTGAATTTCTTCGTCGTCCGCGTCCCAACCATCCTGGCCGTAGTTCAGCCAGGGCTCTCCGGATAGCGAGAGATGTTTTAGTGAATTTATGATATCGCCGAAGGGCGAGTGCTGAAAGATGTCCGCAGCGGTGAATTCCATGATCGGCGCCCAATCGGATTCGACTGGCAGGGGCGCAGGAGGTTCGGAGTCCGGCAGAGTCCGGCACCTCGGAGTCATGAGCTTTATGCGGGACAAGGTAAGTGTTCGGCTCCATCGCCGTAGCAGTTGCAGCTCTCGAGGCGGTGTCCAGCCATCCGTCCTCAATCCGAGCGATCGGCTCCGGACTATGAGTCGGAGCGGATTCGTGTGCGGCCTCCAAGGTGCTGTCCGGCGGCAGAGTTAGGTCATGCCCATCGTGACAGCGCGACACGCTCGGCTGTGGCTCAGATCCATCGAAGATCTAGTCCCCGCGGATATCGGTCGTGAAGTTTAAGCTTCCAAACCTGACCTGACGGCTAGGGGCGTAGCTTTCGATCTACTCCAGATGGCCAAGGGAGTTGGCCCGCGATCGCGGCCGCCGAATCTGAAGATCTGTCCGGGAGAAAAGTCTCACCCAGGACTGCGTCGTTGTTGATTGAAGAGGCCATCAAGCCTATCGGTGGCGACACGAGGAACTCTCAATGAAAGCACCAATGTCGGTGACAAAACCGCGGATCTCGGGTAGGGGTCCCGAACTTTGCGTCTAGGCGGATGGTAACAGAGACGAGGGACACGATGTTTTACCCAGGTTGGGCCCTCTTGATGGAGGTAAAACCCTCGTCCTGCTTGATTGATATTGATATTGTGGATGTTTACAAGAGTAGATCTACCACGAGATCACGGAGGCTAAACCCTAGAAGCTAGCCTATGGTATGATTGTAAGGGTTGTTGTTGTAGTCCTACGGACTACAGCCATCCGGTTTATATAGACACCGGAGAGGGCTAGGGTTACATAGAGTCGGTTACAATGGTAGGAGATCTACATATCCGTATCGCCAAGCTTGCCTTCCACGCCAAGGAAAGTCCCATCCGGACACGGGGCGAAGTCTTCAATATTGTATCTTCATAGTCTTGGAGTCCGGTCGATGATGATAGTCCGGCCAATGATAGTTCGGCTGATGATGGTAGTCCGGCTACCCGGACACCCCCTAATCCAGGACTCCCTCAAGACCTCCTCGAGGTCCTCCTAGTAGCCTGGTGGAGTGTTGGTGAGGTGTAGGGATGCTGCGTTCTCGAGGGCAAGCTCGGGGCCCCATTTTATAGGCGATCAGGGGGGTTGGCCGTGAACGGAGTTCTCCGGCGAAGGTTACGGCGGCGCAGGGCTTGGTCGGGGTGGTTTAGCGGTTGAGCTTCAACGTGGAGGTCTACTGGCTCCACTTAGACGCTAAACGAGTTTGGTCGAGAAGCTTTGGGGGGAGTTTGACGGAACGGGGCGGCGCGGGCCCGTCGGCGGCAGAGGGCGTGCCCTGTGCTTGCCGGCCATGGCGACGGTGCAACGTGGGTGCGCTGGCGTGCATGAGCCACGCGGAGGGCCAGGGAACGATGGGCGGCGACGGGTGGCATGGCGAGCGGGCTCGGGCCCTCGCTGGCCGCCACGGGTGGCGCAGCCACCACAGAAACCGCCAACGCCGGCGAGGCTCGCCGCCACCGACGCCTGCATCCTTCCAAGTGGGCGTGCGGCGCTCCGGCCAGGGAGGAGAGGCCGTGCGCAACGCGCCAGACGCACTGTTGACAGGTGACCCGACCCTGACGAAGAAACGGCACTGAAACTCTGAATTTCTGAATTTTCTGAAAGTGCAAAGTGACAGTACATGCTAGGTGTTCGACAGAATGCTTTTGGCATGTGGGCATTTTTCCTTGAGCTGATTTTTGGTGGAGTGGCTTCTCATTGCAACTGGAGGTTGCCTGAATTTTGGTGAAATTTTTTGGAGAAGAGGAGATATGAATTTCACCAAATTTGACAAATCTGGTTCAAACTTGCAGAAGCTGAAACTTGAAAATTTTGAAAAGAAGAAGAGTGGATCTTGATGGTTCTAGGTTGTGGGTGCTAGGGACTATCCAGAGAAGTTAGTTTGAGAGCAAAGTTCAAAGGCAATTAGGTACTTGCTTTGCAAATCACCTAGGCTCAAAATAATGGGCAGAATTGTTTTGGGGAAAGAGTTAAATGAAATAAAATCCAAAAATGAGTTGGACTTGTTGGGACAGAATATTTGGATTGTCCCAAAGGGGAAGGAGGGGTTTAGGGAAGATTTACCACATGAGGCATGGTAAAACCATGGGTGGATTCAAAATAAGAGAAGACCCAAAACTCCTAGGGCTTTCTTCTAAAAGGAAATAAATCCCGAAAAATAAAATTTGAGAAGGGGGAAGTCAGAAGAAAGGTTTTTAATAACCAACACCAGAGTTGAAGAAGGTGCCAAAAAAAATCTTTTGTCAAAGGGAAAATTCTTGAAAGAAAGAGATTTGTGGAAGGGTTTAAATGACCTCCTTCAAAACCAACAAGGTTTTTGCTGAAAACCAAAACAAAAATTTTTGGAGTGTCACATTTCTTGGAGGTGCAGATACAAAGATACGAGTGCGGGAAGCCTCTCGTCAAAGATGAAAGCTCTCTATCAACGATGATGCGAAGATTGCATGATTGGTACATGAAAACCTGCAGAGAGTCTGAGGGGAGGAGTACTTTGTATGTGAGAGTTGAAAAGGAGCATGACCTCGTTGGAATTGAACTGTTGCATATTCCATTTGAGGAGTTCTACCAGTTTTTCAATCAATTGGCCCTCGATAAAGCAACGGTCACCTGCTACTATCTGTAAGTAGTACTACTTCTGTCATTAAGTCTCTCTATATAACTCAGCTCTTTCATTGCATGTATTTATAATTATCCTCACTATATTATGCAGATTGAAGATCGCCGAATTGAAGAAAAGACAAGTGGGTTCCATTGGGTTCATTAACACATATCTCATAGATGCAACTGAGGTTGAATTTCATGCCGAAAATACCGAGGCCAACTTGCTACAATCGTTCGTAATAAATGAACACAAGGATATAATACTCTTTCCTTACAACTTCAAGTGAGTGTTACTGTCTTGTGGCATATTCGGTTTCCTTATTAGTCCAGGTTATAGTAATGTAATATTGATGAGTTATGCATGCGCGCAACTTCCACTATATTCTCCTAGAGATTAAGCTTGAGCAGGAGTAGTAACTGTCTTAGACTCGAAACAAAAGATCCCAAGGAGTATCACGGACATGACTGAAATGCTCGTGAAGTAAGTTAAATCGATCATTATCCACCATATCAGCAACTTTGTTCATTTCTGATATCAAGTAATTGTTTTCTTTGTATGGCAGGGTTTGGAGAAAATTCACCAAAAAGCTCCGGGACTGCCAAGAAGCTGCAATTTAGACACCAAAGTAAGTACTATAGTAGCATATTCCACGCATCTCCTAGTGATTCAAGCGCTAGTTTCATCAATACCATTTAACATGCTTGCTAATTATCAGTTTGATTGACCCCCTGTTTAAGAATTCGTCCGATTAACCAGTTAACTTGCCGATTAATCCCTACACGTAGGGTCACCGAGTAGCCGATAAACCGATAAATCATACGATTAATTGATTAAATGGCCGATTAACTTACCGATTAGCCTATTAATCCCCTACTCGCCACCCAACCGAGCGGCTACCAGTTAACGATTTCCTCAACAATGGATTGACCTCTATTTCTTGTAAAGTGGTTGTGGCAGGAACAAGGGAATGATTTCTGTGGATACTACGTTTGCGAGTCCATCCGCCACACGACCTGTGAGCGGGGCTACTCTGACAAACAATATGAAGTGCGTAAATAACAATATTCACAATTTTATTTTATTACCATCATTTGTGTTGAGTTTCATTCATTCATTCATTCATATATATATATATATATATATATATATATATATATATATATATATATATATATATATATATATGTATTGACCCCTTCTTAAATTAGATGTTTCGGATGCGGATGAACTACTAGCACCAGATCGCCTGCGAGCAATTCAAGAGGAATTGGCGGCATTCTTTCTTGACCACGTGATCGCTGAAGACGGAGAATACTATGTGGACCACGCGTCCGTATGTTAGGAGATTATTTTTGTAAAAGATAATTATTGTATATATGTAGCCGGTAGTGTCGGATAGATATACGAGAACTTGTTGTTCGACCAATCTCTCGGAGAAGGAGAGGTGGTCGATATCACTTCCCTCTGTATGCATATATGTTCATGACGATCTTCTGTTTCCTTCGTTTGCTTACTAGCTAGCTAGCGTGTCTAGCTTGTCCTCTCTATACGTATGTATAGTACGTAGCGTCGACCAAGCACGGACAAAGGACAGGACACTTCTCTCTATTAATTAGCTAGCTAACACAATATATGAAACACCTAAATTAACCCCCAAAACCCCAACCCCTCCCCCTTTCAAAAAAAACAAAACCCCAGCCACAGAAATGCTGACGCGTGGATGACTATTGGTCCCGGTTGGTGCTACCAACCGGGACCAAAGGCCCTCCTGCCAGGGCTCAGCGCAGAGGCCACGTGGAGGCCCATCAGTCCCGGTTCTGGATTGAACCGGGACTAAGGGCTAGGGTATTAGTACCGACCCTTTAGTCCCGGTTCATGAACCGGGGCTAAAGGCCCTCACCAACCGGGTCAATAGGCCCCTTTTCTACTAGTGCCAGTGCATGCGAGGATGACGACGACGACATTGGTGACGTGGATGGCAGGAGTCGAGGTAGGAGGCAGCGGAGGCGGCGGCCGGCTGGGCGAAGCTGATGGCGGTTGTGTGGGGTTGGCGGCGCGAGGGGGTGGGAGGAAGAGAAGAGCGGAGAGGAGGAGACTGGGGGACAGGAAGGTCACGGCTAGGGTTCCACTATGGGTGTTGCGGCCCTGATAACTGGAAAGGTGCAATCCCCATCCTACCCCTGGCCAAGGCTCTGAATTACCCAATGGCCCAGGTTGTTCGATGAAATATCTGACGGCTCACATCAACTCAGCCCGAGATCCGATGGCCAAAAATGCGTGGGAAAAGAGATCCAACGGCCCAGAACCTCCGGTGAATGTGAGAGCTCGGTTTTATACAGCTCTCTAACTATGGGATCACCCAGTCACAGGCCCACGCGCGTCTCCTCCTCCTCCTGCACCCTATGCTCTGGAAGCGACGCTTTGACGTATTTTTTTTCAAGGTCCATAAATTCCTGCAAACATAAAGATATAAACATACAACCAAACTTCAATCTATGAGATTTGTGTTAATGAACCCAATATCACCGATTTGTCTTTTCTTCCATTCGGCGATCTTCAATCTGCATAATATAGTGAAGATAATTAAAAATACATGCAATGAAAGAGCTGACCTATATATAGAGACTTAATGACAGAAGTAGTACTACTTACAGGCAGTAGCAAGTGATCATTAATTTATCGAGGGCCTTTAGATTGAAAAGCTCAAAGAACTCCTCAAATGGAACATTCAATAGTCAATTCCAACGAGGTCATGCTCCTCTCTAACTCTCAGTGTCAAAATATTCCTCCCCTCAGACTCTCTGTAGGTTTTCATGTACCAATCATGGAATCTTCGCATCATCGTTGTTAGAGATCTTTCATCTTTGACGAGAGGCTTCCCGTACACGTATTTGTGTTCGTCCACCTCCAATAAATCATAATGTACATTGTCGGGCAGGTAATCTTCAAGATTGTTATAACCGGGCACCATCCCGCCCGGATTATTAGCGACGATATCGCTAGACACCTGGAGGAGGGGGAACGATTGGTTCGCTTGTTCGCCGAGCTGGGCAACTTTTTTCCCAGCTCGTCGTTCTGCTAACCTTTGACCACTGACAGTACTTCCCGACCGCTCCGCTTTGATAAATGACTTTTTAAGAATGCGCTCATAGTTGCCTTTCGCCGGAGACTTTGGTGGTTTCTTCAGGGCAGCCAGAGTACGCTTCGCTTTTACCAGATCTATCTACTCCTTTGGAGGTGGATGTTTCTTTGCTTTCACCCCTTCAAAGAAGTTGTTCACTTCGCTTTGCACGATCTTCGTGTTTTCCTCCTGGCTCCTCTCGTATGGTAACTTCTCTGGAGTCTTCAGAGAAGGATCGTATCTATATTGCCTGCCTCTGGCTGTACTGCTAGATGCCGGAGTAGACGGAGCGGCTGCGGCTGTCTTACCTTTCTTACGAGGCGGAGGAGAAGGACGACGCGCCGGAGCAGCCGGAGTGGCGGCGGGTCTCTTCCGCCCTTGTTGACAAGCCGAAGAAGGAGGAGGCTGGCTGCTCGGGCGTGCCGGCGCAGGAGGAGAAGGAGGCGGAGTGCCGCCACGTGCCGGAGAAGGAGGCTGAGTGCCCTGATCACTCGTCGGAGGAGGAGGCGGAGGAGGAGGCGGAGTGCCCTGACTCGCTGGAGGAGGAGGAGGAGGCAGAGGCGTCCAGTTCGGAAGGTTGATGAGCTCCTTCCACCATAGGCATGGAGTCTTTAGAGAAGAACCCAGCCAAATCTCCCCTTCACCCGTAGGGTGGTCAAGCTCAAGGTCCTCAAATCCGTCCGTTATTTGATCCACCATCACCCTAGCATATCCTTCTGGAATTGACCGGCCGTGGTAGGTTGTGCCAGGTTCAGTAGGTAAAACAGAGCCAACAGCCGCCTTGACTTTCAATGTCATCCATCGCTCCATAAGATGGCAATGTTGAGACTCCGTGATAGCATCCACGGGGTAGCTAGCAGGAGCCGTGAAGACATGCTCCAGCTATTGAGTCTGCTCGGTGGAAGCCACGCTGCTTCACCGCTGAGATGGCGGGGTAGCTTCAAGGGAAGCTTCGGCAGGTCGTTTGCTGCGATCTGCTTCTCGTTCCTCTAGCCCTTGTACCCTTTCGTGTAGCGCCTGCAGTTGGCTATGCTCCACTTTCTTCCTTCTCTCCTAGCTTTTGTAACCCCCTGCGTCCGGAAACCCAGCCTTCCACGGAACGGAGCCTGGCGTGCCTCGTGTCTGTCCAGGGTGCTCATGATTCCCGAGGGCCATTGTACACCTGAAGCCTCCTGACGGGTATTCGCAGTTGCTCTTCCGTCCAAACGCACTTCCCTGATACAGGGTCCAAGGTTCCGCCAACCCCGAAGAACCAAGTACGGTAAAGGTCTGGCCAGTTAAATGTCTCTGGCTCGACCCCTTCAGCAATCAGGTCATTCTCAGCCTTGTCCCACAAAGGTCGGGCTTTGAGGTAGCCACCTGACCCCGTGTGATGGTGATGCTTCTTCTTCGCAGCATTTTTCTTGTTTATCGCTGACATCTTGTTTCTCTTTTCCGATGTCTTGTGGGCCACAAATGCGGGCCAGTGATATCTGATCTTCTCATACTTTCCGGTGAATTCTGGTGTCTTATCTTCGTCGACAAACTCTATTTTCAACTCATTCTTCCACCTCCTGAATAGTTCTGCCATCTTCTTAAGAGCATGAGACTTGATCAATTTCTCTTTAACTGGCTTCTCCGGATCCTCCTCTGGCGGTAGGGTGAAATTTTCCTTATGCGTTGTCCAAAGATCATCTTTCTGCATATTGGAGACATAAGACACCTCAGGGTCTTTTATTCTTAGGCTTTAACCATTGGTGGATACTGATAGGGATCTTGTCCCTAACAAGAACCCCGCACTGAGCACGAAATGACTCCCTTGTCCGGATGGGTTCAATCGGCTTTCCATCGCGCGCGATTGCTGTGATCTCAAACCTTTCATCCGAGTGCAACATTTTCTTCAGGCCTCGTTTCTTTACCGAAGTTGTGCTCGATCCGGAGGGCTAGAGAAAAGAAGAAAGATGAGAGTTAATTAATATGTGTACATATGAAAACAATAAATGCATCAGTTAGCTAGTCAGCACAGTCTTAACTAATATATATACCTGGCCGGACTCGGTTCGGTCACCGGAGCCGTCATCACGGTGTCCTTCTTGTACCGGCATTGGGTCACCGGAGCCATCATAATCATAGCCTTCTTCTTGTACCGGCATTAATGGTCACCGGAGCCATCATAATCATAGCCTTCTTCTTCACTACCCTGTCCTTCCAGACCATCGGTGTCGTTGAGAAACGACGCAACGACATCACTTCCCTTTGCGATTATGTCCCCCAACATCGCTTATGTTGCTTCGTCTAGGGGGTGCTCCATAGTTTCTGCAAATACTTACAACATGGCAATTATTATTCAAACATGACAGATGGATATATATTAGTGGCAAACGTAGAACTAGCTAGCTATCACAATAAGGAATCATATTAGTGGCCTTGAAGCTGCTTCTCTAGGGTTTGGGGTGCCCTCGGCAATGCTTCAAGGGTTTGGGGTGGCCTCGACAACGCTTCAAGGGTTTGGGGTGGCCTCGACGACAAAGCTCTTTTAACTTGGTAAATTTGGGTGGCCTCGAGAGAGTTTGTCGGGTAGGGGTGCGGCGGGAGAGGGTAGGAGACCAGCATCTTTTTTCTAGGGTTTGGGTGTCCTCGAGAGTTTTGGTCGAACGAGAGGGCAGGGGGGGGGGGGGGTTGCTCCCGTGGTATAAGTTATCACGGTCGAGAGGGGGTATATATATCGACCGCCCCTCATGTCGAAGTTATCTGGGAAGGGGTTATATCGACAACGACGGCATACATACATGGAAAAGTAATGTTATCCGGGAGGGGGTATATCGACCCCCCCCCCTCGTGTTGAAGTTATCGGGAGGGGGTATATCGACAACGACATACCCGATACAAAATAAGAAGACAAAAGAAGAAATAAAAAGAGGAGAAGAAGAAAGGAATAGAAGATAAGCGATGGAAGAAAAAAAAGAAGAAAAAAAGGAGAAGAAGAAAGGAATAGAGAAGAAGAAGAAAAAAATAGAAAATATTCTATTTTCTCTTCTTCTCCTCTATTCCTTTCTTCTTCTCCTCTTCTTTTTCTTCTTTTTTCCTCTTCTTATTTATTTCTCCTCTTCTTCCTCTCCTCTTCTTCTCCTTTGTTCCTCTTCTTATTTTCCTTTTTCCTGTCATTCTTTTTCTTCTTCTTCCTTTCCTAGCTAGATATTTAAAAAAAATCTAAAAATCTTATATTTACTAATTGGAGGCACCATTCATGACATCTCATTAATCCACATCATCAAAATTAATTTAACCATTAGATTGTTAAATTTACGATCAGGATAAAAGGAAAACAACAGTAACGCAGATGATGCCATCCTGGAGAAAAATGCCTCTGGCACGTTCAAGTTCAACATTAGTTAAAAAAAGCTTCACACACAAAATATAAGGAAATCCTCACGTGATCCTAAAAAAGGGGGGCTAGCCTCACGTTCAAGTCCAACGGTAGTTGAAAAAACCATCACCTACAAAAGGGGGGCTAGCCTCACGTAAAAAAGGTCCTATTGGAACACGCATGTAACACGTCCATGTACAATGTTAGTGAAAAAAAACTTGCCTCACGTACAAGATAAAGGAAAGCCTCACGTAAAATACAAGGAAAGCGGCCACCAGTTCCCACAAATTAAGAAGGAATCTTCCTTTAAAAATTTACATGACCTCTCATTAATCCACAGCATCAAAATAAATTCATATGCATACAAAAATACAAAATATTTCATCTGTTCAATTGTAAAACTTCCAATCAGTATAGAAGGAAAAATCGCGTGGTGCAGATTATTACATTCGGTACAAAAACACATCTGACACATTCAGTAGAAAAACACATCTGACACGTCCAGTGCAACGTTACAGAAAAAATATATCATGTAAAAAAAAAGGTAAAAGCCACAAACTAAGGAGGAAGGCCCCCGTTAAAAACTCCAACGATAAAAGGTCAAAAGAAAATCCACAATCTGGCTGATTGCCTATGAAATAAAAATAAGCCTACATCAACCAAATATTCTTCTGTAGACTCTATATGGTCGCTGCCTCCTTCTCTGCTTCGGATCTGCTCTCCTATCAATGGCTGGCGATGCGTCGAGGTTGTCAACATTGGCGTCTAGATGACACCAGTTGTGCGTGGCAAGGAAATACTTGCATCGAGTCAAGATTCATGACTAATTGATATAATACATGAGATGAAGAGCCAGTAAATCGGATCAGATGTAAGTTAGATATTTTTTTCATTATTTTATTTTGAGGAATAAAAGTATTTTGAGGAATCAGACTATAATTTTGATTTCTTGGATTGCACATGTTATGCCACTTAATTTATGAATTACTTTTCAATGGCGGAATTTTATTTGTGCATATAAAGCACATGGGGCTGCCGAGTAGTGTCCACAGTAATGAGTAGTACATCACATCATTATTCTGATATATACTCAGTGGTACTACTATTTTATGGGTTTCCTACATAATAGCAAATGTAAGAGACAACATTATAAATATTAAAATTTTGCATTATACTCGAAAATAAAAGATATCCCTGCAATCGAACAAAATTCAGATCGATCTTGCACCTCCATAAGTCTTTTTTCAAATTTAAATCCAGTTAGAGTTTGTACTGCATCTTACTGTTCCTAATAAACATCGTGAAGAAGGAAGGGCATAGCCATATTTGCATATTCCAAGACAAAGAGCTTTATATAGGAAATTCTTTAACCTTTCAGATATGCCCCCTAAACAGACAAGGAAGGAGTATCAATATTAAATTTAGAAGTGCTAGCCCGTGCAGATGCACGGGTTGATGACTAGTTAAACTAACCTAAAATGTACTAAATCAGAGAACATATATAGATAAAACTTTTCTAAAAATCTAACTTGCATATATGTATACTTTAAAACATCATTACAATTGAAAAAAATACATACATACATACATACAAAAAACATGTAAAAATACATACATACATATATGAACATACAAAAAAAACACATATATCTAAAAATACATACATACATATAAGAAAATCTAAAACATGTAAAAATCTAATAAAATAAAAAACAGAATTAATCTAATAAAAATTAACTGGGGCGGCTGGCGGCGATGATGGCGGGGCGGCGAGGGCGGCGGCGTGGGGGGGGGCTGCGGCGAGGCTCGGGCGCAGGGCAGGGACGTGGCGCCGATGACGATGTGGTCGAGGGCAGAACGTGGCGGCGGCGGCCGGAGGCAGGTACGGCGCGACGACGGCGTCGGAGGAAGGTGCAGCGAGGAGCCGATCTGGGCGGTCCGCGGGCAGGGGCTCGGGCGCGGGGCAGATGCGACGACGGCAACGGCAACGAGGAGCAGCGTAGAGGGCGGCGTCGGCGGCGGGCAGAATGAGGAACTGAATGAAATTTTTGACAAGTGTTGTACATATACCCAACCCTTTAGTCCCGGTTAGTGGCACCAACCGGGACTAATGCCACCCTTTAGTCCCGGTTGGTGCCACCAACCGGGACGAAAGGTCTCTTTTCAGCAGCCCAAAGGGCGGGAAGCAGAGGCCTTTGGTCCCGGTTGGTGGCACCAACCGGTACCATTGCACCCCATTAGTCCCGGTTAGTGCCACCAACCGGGACCAAAGGCCCCTGTGCTGCCCGCGTTGCGGCCAAAGTTCAGTCCCACCTCGCTAGCTGAAGAGGGGTCACACCTTTTTATAAGCGCGACTCTGCCCAGCCATTTGAACTCCTCACTATTGCAGGCCTACTGGCCTAAACTTGTGTCTCTGTCTGTGGGCCTGCTGGGCCGTCTGCGGGCCTGAATCCTGGCCCAATAGGGTTTCTAGTCGTATTCAGGCCGTGGTGGCCTAGTAGGTGGCAATTTTTTATTTTTCCCAGTTTTTTGTTTTCTTTTTTGCTTTATTTTATTTTATTTTATTTTATTTTGTTTTTTTATAATTACTTATTTATTTTATTTTATGATAATTCTTTTTGCTATTAAAGTTTCTAAAAAAGTTCTTTATGAAAATTCTTTTTGCCTTTAACGATTTTGAACAGAAAATACTTTGATAATTTTAGTTAAATAAATTTATTTATGTTATTAAAGTTTATTGTGTTTTTATTTTGTTTCTGCTTATATATTTTATTATAGTTTATATTATTTTGTTTCAAATTACTTATTTATTTTATGATAATTCTTTTTGCTATTATAATTTTTCTGTGTTTAAAATGCACCATTCAAAGCCACATCATCAATTTACAACCCTTTCTGACTTCATTTGTTATTTTTCATGCATTTACTGATTATTTTGAGCTATAAGACCATGAAATTAAAAAACATTTGAAATGAACTCTGAAAAGGTTGAAAGTTGGCATGGTATCATCATTTCACCCACATAGCATGTGCAAGAAAGTAGAGAGGGTTACGCAAAAACTGGATGCATTTCGTGTACAAAACAGACAATCTCTTTCAAAGTATCAGAGTTTCATACGGAACTCATCTGTTACAAAGGGATTCCATTTTTTTGAACTTATTTGAACTCCATAGTTTTTCTGTGTTCAAAATGCACCATTCAAAGCGACATCATCAATTTACAACCCTTTCTGACTTCATTTGTTATTTTTCATGCATTTACTGATTATTTTGAGCTATAAGACCATGAAATTGAAAAGCGTTTGAAATGAACTCTGAAAATGTTGAAAGTTGGCATGGTATCATCATTTCACCCACACAGCATGTGCAAGAAAGTACAGAGGGTTACGTGATAACCCACAAGTATAGGGGATCGCAACAGTTTTCGAGGGTAGAGTATTCAACCAAAATTTGTTGATTCGACACAAGGGGAGCCAAAGAATATTCTCAAGTATTAGCAGCTGAGTTGTCAATTGAACCACACCTGGAAACTTAGTATCTACAGCAAGGTGTTTAGTAGCAAATTAATATGATAGTGGTGGTAACGGTAACAAAAGTAAAGACAACAAAAGTAATGTTTTTGGTATTTTGTAGTTATTGTAATAGTAACAACGGAAAAGTAAATAAGCGAGAACCAGTATATGGAGAACTCGTAGGCACCGGATCAGTGATGGATAATTATGCCGGATGTGGTTCATCATGTAACAGTCATAACATAGGGTGACACAGAACTAGCTCAGTTCATCAATGTAATGTAGGCATGTATTCCGAATATAGTCATACGTGCGTATGGAAAAGAACTTGCATGACATCTTTTGTCCTACCCTCCCGTGGCAGCGGGGTCCTATTGGAAACTAAGGGATATTAAGGCCTCCTTTTAATAGAGAACCGGAACAAAGCATTAGCACATAGTGAATACATGAACTCCTCAAACTATGGTCATCACCGGAGTGGTCCCGATTATTGTCACTTGAGGTTGCGGATCATAACACATAGTAGGTGACTATAGACTTGCAAGATAGGATCAAGAACTCACATATATTCATGAAAACATAATAGGTTCAGATCTGAAATCATGGCACTCGGGCCCTAGTGACAAGCATTAAGCATAGCAAAGTCATAGCAACATCAATCTCAAAACATAGTGGATACTAGGGATCAAACCCTAACAAAACTAACTCGATTACATGATAAATCTCATCCAACCCATCACCGTCCAGCAAGCCTACGATGGAATTACTCAAGCACGGCGGTGAGCATCATGAAATTTGTGATGGAGGATGGTTGATGATGACGACGGCGATGAATCCCCCTCTCCGGAGCCCCGAACGGACTCCAGATCAGTCCTCCCGAGAGAGATTAGGGCTTGGTGGCGGCTGCGTATCATAAAACGCGATGATTTCTTCTCTCTGATTTTTTTCTCCCCGAAGGCCAATATATGGAGTTGGAGTTGGCGTCGGAGGGCCACCAGGGGGCCCACGAGGTAGGGGGCGCGCCCAGGGGGGCGGCGCCCCCACCCTCGTGGACAGGGTGTGGGCCCCCTGGTCTTCTTCTTTGGCGAGGATTTTTTATTAATTATCCTAAGATATTTCGTGGAGTTTCCGGTCGTTCCGAGAACTTTTATTTTCTGCACAAAAAACAACACCATGGCAATTATGCTGAAAACAGCGTCAGTCCGGGTTAGTTCCATTCAAATCACACAAGTTAGAGTCCAAAACAAGTGCAAAAGTGTTTGGAAAAGTAGATACGACGGAGACGTATCAACTCCCCCAAGCTTAAACCCTTGCTTGTCCTTAAGCAATTCAGTTGACAAACTGAAAGAGAAAAAGAAAAACTTTTACAAACTCTGTTTGCTCTTGTTGTTGTAAACATGAAAAACCAACATTCAAGTTTCAGCAAATATTATGAACTAACCATACTCACAATAACACAAAGGTCTCACAATTACTCATATCAATAGCATAATCAGCTAGCGAGCTATAATAGCAAAACTCGGATGGCAACACTTTCTCAAAATAATCATAATATGATATAACAAAATGGTATCTCGCTAGCCCTTTCTGAGACCGCAAAACATAAATGCAGAGCACCTTCAAAGATCAAGGACTGACTAAACATTGTAATTCATGGTAAAAGAGATCCAGTCAATTCATACCCAATATAAGCCAATAATAATGGATGCAAATGACAGTGTGCTCTCCAGCGGGTGCTTTTTAATAAGAAGGATGATGACTCAACATAAAAGTAAATAGATAGGCCCTTCGCAGAGGGAAGCAGGGATTTGTAGAGGTGCCAGAGCTCGGTTTTTAAAATAGAGATTGAATAACATTTTGAGCGGCATACTTTTGCTGTCAACCAAAAAAACTATGAGATGACGATATCTTCCATGCTAAACAAATTATAGGCGGTTCCCAAACAGAATGGTTAAGTTTATACTCCCCCTCCTCCACAAGCATCAATCCATTGCTTGCTCGAAACAACGAGTGCCTCCAACATTCAACGGGTCCCAAGGGGAGTTTTGTTTGCAATTATTTTGATTTAGTTTGCATAAAGCATGGGACTGGGCATCCCGGTGACCAACCATTTTCTCGTGAATGAGGAGCGGAGTCCACTCCTCTTGAGAATAACCGCCTAACATGGAAGATAAGGACAACCCTAGTTGAAACATGAGCTGCTCGAGTATACAAAACAGAATTTCATTTGAAGGTTTGGAGTTTGGCACATACAAATTTACTTGGAACGGCAGGTTAATACCGCATATAGGAAGGTATAGTGGACTCAATATGGAACAACGTTGGGGTTTAAGGAGTTTGGATGCACAAGCAGTATTCCCGCTTAGTACAGGTGAAGGCTAGCAAAAGACTGGGAAGCGACCAACTGGGAGAGCGACAACAGTCATAAACATGCATCAAAATTAATTTACACCGAATACAAGCATGAGTAGGATATAATCCACCATGAACATAAATATCGTGAAGGCTATGTTGGTTTGATTCAACTACATGCGTGAACATGTGCCAAGTCTAGTCACTCAATTCATTTAAAGGAGGATACCATCCCATCATACCACATCATGATCATTCTAATAGCTTGTTGGCAAGCCAGGTAAACCATTATAACTCATAGCTAATCAAGCATGGCACAAGTAACTATAATCTCTAGATGTCATTGCAAATATGCTTATTTCATAATAGCTAACTCAGGAACGATGAGTCATCATATTTACAAAAACAAGAGAGGTCGAGTTCATACCAGCTTTTCTCATCCCAATAAGTCCATCATATATCATCATTATTGCCTTTCACTTGCACGACCGAACGAAGTGTATAATAGTAAGAGTGCATGTGCGTTGGACTAAGCTGGAATCTGCAAGCATTCAACTCAAGAGAAAAGACAAGCAATATGGGTTCTAAGTTAAATAAACAATCATGCATATAAGAGCCACTAAGCATTTTCAATATGGTCTTCTCGACCCCCAAAGAAAGGAAAAGAAAAACTATTTACACGAGAAAGCTCCCAACAAGCAAAAGAAGAACGGGAAATATTTTTGGGTTTTCCTTTTTAATTACTACAGCAAAGAAATAATTCTACTACTAATTTTTTTTGGTTTTCTAAAGGTTTATTAAACACACAAGAAGAAAGCAGGAAAAAGAAAATAATCTAGCATGGATATTACAATGAAAGAGTATGAACACTGACATCTGGCAATGAGTGTGTGTGTGCATAAATGTATTGTCGGTGGGAAATACGTACTCCCCCAAGCTTAGGCTTTTGGCCTAAGTTGGTTTATTGCCAGGGATGGCCTGGCGGATACCCGTAAGTGAAGCTGGGGTCATACTGTGACGAAGAAGCCTTCGGCTGCCACTGGCTGGCAGCCTCCTCTGGATCCCAAGAATAAACAGATAGTCATGGAGGCTCATCTTGTGGCTCCGGTCCCGGGGCGGGTGCAGGATTTCAATAGGCTTGAATGGCCGCCCACGAAACGATGTAAGGACCTGCAGACAAGTTAAACAAAGAGGGAGCAGGCAAAGTAATAATCTCAGGGTGATGTTTATCAAAGTACAATTTATATTTGAGTTCCCCTTCACGACTCTTAACAAGAAAGTCATGCGCTAGCATACTCCTATAATCTAAATAAGCACAAGGCAGCGATGTTTCCTCTTCCTCCTCATGCCTAATAGGTATTTCAAACTATTCAGCTAGGCGTGAGGCATAAATGCCTCCAAAGATGGGGCCCTTAGTACGGTTCAGACTTAACCGTCTCGCAACAATTCCACCCATACTAACAGAATTATTGCGGTATAAACCATGGGACAAAATCATAACATCAGGAATACTAAGGTTTCCACAGTTTCCGCGACCTATCAAGCAACTACTAGCAAATAAGGCAAAGTAGCGTAAAACATGAAAATGTATGCTAGTAATTCTTGCATCAGAAACCTTCCTGGTTTCTCCCACCGTGATAGTGTTAATAAAAGCTTCTACCTCGTTACGGTGTGGTTCATCCAAGATTCCCTCAAAAGGTATTTTGCAAACCTCGCAGAATTCAGCTAGTGGCATCCTCTTAACAACGTCATATAAATGAAATTCTACCGATGGAGGTGAATTCTTAGGGAAAAAGTAGAAATTTTGCACAAAAGTATTTGTGAGTAAGAGATACTGATGACGTTGGTCGCGGAGGAAACCGGTGAGGCCAGCATTCTCAATTAATAAATAGAAATCTTCATAAATCCTAGCTCTCCTCAAGAAGTCATCGGAAGGCCATTCACACGGTCGGACCTCCGCGGTGCGAGGCAAATTAAATTTGGGCTTCTGTTCTTCTTCCTTTTATTTTTCCTTCGAACTCCAGCTCGACGAGCCCCTCAAAAGTCTCTTCATTATTTCTAAATCAATCTAAAATTTTAGTAACTTCATATAAAAGTGAACCAACTTCAATAAAATTGATAGCAACAACTCCTACAAGTGCCTAGAGCCTATACAAAGCATTGGAACTACTTGGAAACATATAAATTTGACATGCAAGCTCAAGAACATGGTCACCTATGCAGCACAAATTTGCAATGAATAAAGCACTAGAACAAAAACCAATTGGACCAATGGAGGAGTCACATACCAAGGAACAATCTCCCCAAGCAGTTTTGCGAGAGGTGCTTTGAGCAAGGAGATCGAATATCACAGCAACGGGGGCTGGAACTCGTGCTTGAGTTGGTTTTCGTGTTTGTGTGAGGCAGAGGAAGAAGATGGGTGCAGGAATAAGCAGAGGAGGGCCACCGTGGGCCCATGAGGCAGGGGGTGCGCCCAGGGGGGTAGGGCGCGCCCTCCACCCTCGTGGCCAGGTGGCAGCTCCCCTCGCGGTGATTTTTGCACAGTAAATTCTTAAATATTCCCGAAAAAATCATATTAAATTGGCATGGCATTCTGAGGACTTCTATTTTCGGGATATTTTTATATTGCACGGATAAGTCAGGAAACAGACAGAGAAATACTATTTTACTTTATTTCAACTAAATAACAGGAAATATAAAGAGGGTACAGAAGGTTGTGCTTCTAGTTTCATCCATCTCATGTTCATCAAAAAGAATCCACTAACAAGGTTGATCAAGTCTTGTTAACGAGTTCATTCCGATTGACATGGAACCGGAGAAATTTCGAATACCACTAGGTTACCTCAAAGGGGATATGGACATCCCCAATAATAAGAATATCATACTTTTTCTTGACAGTAGGGAGAGGAAATTCAAAACCTCCAAATATAATCGATGGAATTTTTTCAATAGAGTTGATACTATGGACCTGAGGTTGTTTCCTCGGAAAGTGTACCGTGTGCTCATTGCCATTAACATGAAAAGTGGCATTGCTTTTGTTGCAATCAATAACAGCCCTGCAGTATTAAGGAAAGGTCTTCCAAGAATAATAGACATACTATCATCCTCAGGAATATCAAGAATAACAAAGTCCTTTAAAATAGTAACATTTGCAACCACAACAGGGACATCCTCACAAATACCGACAGGTATAGCAGTTGATTTATCAGCCATTTGCAAAGATATTTCAGTAGGTGTCAACTTGTTCAAGTCCATTCTACGATATAAAGAGAGAGGCATAACACTAACACCGGCTCCAAGATCACACAAAGCAGTTTTAACATAATTTCTCTTAATGGAGCATGGTATAGTAGGTACTCCGGGATCTCCAAGTTTCTTTGGTATTCCACCCTTAAAAGTATAATTAGCAAGCATGGTGGAAATTTCAGCTTCATGTATCTTTCTTTTATTAGTACTAATATCCTTCATATACTTAGAACAAGGATTTGTTTTGAGCACATCAGTTAATCGCATACGCAAAAATATAGGTCTAATCATTTCAGCAAAGCACTCAAAATCCTCATCATCCTTTTTCTTGGATGGTTTCGGAGGAAAAGGCATGGGTTTTTGAACCCATGGTTCCCTTTCTTTACCATGTTTCCTAGCAACGAAGTCTCTTTTATCATAACGTTGATTCCTTGATTGTGGGTTATCAAGATCAACAGCAGGTTCAACTTCTACATCATTATCATTACTAGGTTGAGAATCAACATGAACATTATCACTAGGTTCATGTTCATCACCTGATTGTGTTTCAGCATCAGAAATAGAAATATCATTTGGATTCTCGGGTGGTTCAACAATAGGTTCACTAGAAGTTTGCAAAGTCCTATCATTTTTCTTTTTCTTCTTTTTAGAAGAACTAGGTACATCAATATCATTTCTCTGAGAATCTTGCTCGATTCTCTTAGGGTGGCCTTCAGGATACAAAGGTTCCCGAGTCATTCTACCGGTTCTAGTAGCCACTCTAACAGCATAATCATTTTTCTTACTATTCATTTCATCAAGTGCTTCTTTTTGATCTTTAAGTACTTGTTCTACTTGAGTGGTAACCATAGAAGCATGTTTGCTAACAAGTTTAAGTTCACCTCTAATATCAGCCATATAATCACCCAAGTGTTTAATCATATAAGCATCTTGTTTTAATTATCTACCAAAATAAGCATTAAAGTCATCTTGCTTAAACATAAAGTTATCAAACTCATCCAGGCACTGACTAGCAATTTTAGTAGGAGGGACTTCAGCTTTATCATATCTATAGAGAGAATTTACCTTTACTACCTGTGTCGGTATATCGGGAGGTTCTTCAGTAAATAAGTAATTGAGATCATATACTTCTTCAACAGGCGGTAAATTAAGACCGTGTATTTCTTCAATAGGAGGTAAATTCTTAACATCTTCAGCTTTAATACCTTTTTCTTTCATAGACTTCTTTGCCTCTTGCATATCTTCAGGACTGAGAAATAGAACACCTCTCTTCTTTGGAGTTGGTTTAGGAATAGGCTCAATAATTGGATCGGAAATTGGCTCAGGAGCTGGCTCGGGAGGTGCCCAATTATTTTCATTTGTCAACATATTGTTCAATAGAATTTCAGCTTCATCCGGTGTTCTTTCCCTGAAAAGAGAACCAGCACAACTATCCAGGTAATCTTTGGAAGCATCGGTTAGTCCATTATAAAAGATATCAAGTATTTCAGGTTTCTTAAGAGGATGATCAGGTAAAGCATTAAGTAACTTGAGAAGCCTCCCCCAAGCTTGTGGGAGACTCTCCTCTTCAATTTGCACAAAGTTATATATTTCCCTCAAGGCTGCTTGTTTCTTATGAGCAGGAAAATATTTAGCAGAGAAGTAATAAATCATATCCTGGGGACTTTGCACACAACCAGGATCAAGAGAATTAAACCATATCTTAACATCACCCTTTAATGAGAACGGAAATATTTTGAGTAAATAAAGGTAGCGCGATCTCTCATTGTTAGTAAACAGGGGAGCTATATAATTCAACTTAGTAAGATGTGCCACAACAGTTTCAGATTCATAGCCATAGAAAGGATCAGATTCAACCAAAGTAATTATATCTGGATCAAAAGAAAAATCATAATAATCCTTATCGGGAACACAAATAGGTGAAGTAGCAAAAGCAGGGCCGGGTCTCATTCTATCTCTAAATGATTCTTTACTCCATTTAACTAGCAACCTCTTAATTTCATATCTATCCTGGCAAGCGAAAATAGCGGCAGAAGATTCTGCATCAAAAAGATAACCTTCAGGAATAGGAGGCATATTTTCATCATCACTCTCATCACTGTATTCAGGTGCAATAATTTCTCTTTCTCTAGACCTAGCAATTTGCTCATCAAGAAATTCACCAAGGGGCACAGTAGTATCAAGCATAGAAGTGGTTTCATCATAAGTATCACGCATAGCAGAAGTGGCATCATCAATAACATGCGACATATCAGAATTCATAGCAGTAGCAGGTTTAGGTGTCGCAAGCTTACTTATAACAGAAGGAGAATCTAGTGCGAGGCTAGATGGCAGTTCCTTACCTCCCCTCGTAGTTGAGGGCAAAATCTTGTTCTTAGCGTCTTTCAAGTTCTTCGTAGTGTCCAGTAGATATAAATCCCAAGTGACTCAAAGAATAGAGCTATGCTCCCCGGCAACGGCGCCAGAAAAAGGTCCTGATAACCCACAAGTATAGGGGATCGCAACAGTTTTCGAGGGTAGAGTATTCAACCCAAATTTGTTGATTCTGTTGGAAATATGCCCTAGAGGCAATAATAAAATGGTTATTATTATATTTCTTTGTTCATGATAATTGTCTGTTATTCATGCTATAACTGTGTTATCCGGAAATCGTAATACACGTGTGAATACATAGACCACAACATGTCCCTAGTAAGCCTCTAGTTGACTAGCTCGTTGATCAACAGATAGTCATGGTTTCCTAACTATGGACATTGGATGTCATTGATAACAGGATCACATCATTAGGAGAATGATGTGATGGACAAGACCCAATCCTAAGCATAGCTCAAAGATCGTGTAGTTCGTTTAGCTAGAGCTTTTCCAAATGTCAAGTATCATTTCCTTAGACCATGAGATTGTGCAACTCCCGGATACCGTAGGAGTGCTTTGGGTGTGTCAAACGTCACAACGTAACTGGGTGACTATAAAGGTACGCTACGGGTATCTCCGAAAGTGTTTGTTGGGTTGGCACGAATCGAGACTGGGATTTGTCACTCCGTATGACGGAGAGGTATATCTGGGCCCAATCGGTAATGCATCATCATAATGAGCTCAATGTGACCAAGTGTCTGGTCACGGGATCATGCATTACGGTACGAGTAAATTGACTTGCCGGTAACGAGATTAAACGAGGTATTGGGATACCGACGATCGAATCTCGGGCAAGTAACGTACCGATTGACAAACGGAATTGTATACGGGATTGATTGAATCCTCGACATCGTGGTTCATCCGATGAGATCATCGAGGAGCATGTGGGAGCCAACATGGGTATCCAGATCCCGCTTTTGGTTATTGACCGGAGAGGCGTCTCGGTCATGTCTGCATGTCTCCCGAACCCGTAGGGTCTACCCACTTAATGTTCGGTGACGCTAGGGTTGTAGAGATATGAGTATGCAGTAACCCGAAAGTTGTTCAGAGTCCCGAATGAGATCCCGGACGTCATGAGGAGTTCCGAAATGGTCCGGAGGTGAAGAATTATATATAGGAAGTGCAGTTTCGGCCATCGGGAAAGTTTCGGGGTCACCGATATTGTACCGGGACCACCGGAAGGGTCCCGGGGGTCTACCGGGTGGGGCCACCTATCTCGGAGGGCCCCGTGGGCTGAGGTTTGGAGGGGAACCAGCCCCTGGTGGGCTGGTGCGCCCCCCCCCCTTGGGCCCCCTGCGCCTAGGGTTGGAAACCCTAGGGTGGGGGCGCGCCTCCAATTGCCTTGGGGGGCAAGCCTCCCCCTTGGCCGCCGCCCCCCCCTTGGAGAACTCATATCCCAGGGCCGGCGCCCCCCTAGGGGGCCTATATTAAGGGGGGGGGGAGGGAGGGCAGCCGGACCCATGCCATAGGCGCCTCCCTTCCCCCTTGCTACACCTCTCCCTCTCGTAGAAGCTCGGCGAAGCTCTGCCGAGATCACTGTTGCATCCACCACCACGCCGTCGTGCTGCTGGATCTCCGTCAACCTCTCCTCCCCCCTTGCTGGATCAAGAAGGAGGAGACGTCTTCCTCAACCGTACTTGTGTTGAACACGGAGGTGATGTCCGTTCAGCACTAGGATCATCGGTGATTTGGATCACGACGAGTACGACTCCCTCAACCCCGTTCTCTTGAATGCTTCCGCTCGCGATCTACAAGGGTATGTAGATGCACTCCTTTCTCTCGTTGCTAGATGAACTCATAGATTGATCTTGGTGAAAGCGTAGACAATTTTTATTTTCTGCAACGTTTCCCAACAGATTCGACACAAGGGGAGCCAAAGAATATTCTCAAGTATTAGAACTTGATTTGTCAATTCAACCACACTTGGAAACTTAGTATCTGCAGCAAGGTGTTTAGTAGCAAAGTAATATGATAGTGGTGGTAACGGTAACAAAAGTAAAGACAGCAAAACTAATGTTTTTGGTATTTTGTAGTGATTGTAACAGTAACAACGGAAAAGTAAATAAGCGAGAACCAGTATATGGAAAACTCGTAGGCACCGGATCAGTGATGGATAATTATGCCGGATGTGGTTCATCATGTAACAGTCATAACATAGGGTGACACAGAACTAGCTCCAGTTCATCAATGTAATGTAGGCATGTATTCCGAATATAGTCATACGTGCTTATGGAAAAGAACTTGCATGACATCTTTTGTCCTACCCTCCCGTGGCAGCGGGGTCCTATTGGAAACTAAGGGATATTAAGGCCTCCTTTTAATAGAGAACCGGAACAAAGCATTAGCACATAGTGAATACATGAACTCCTCAAACTATGGTCATCACCGGGAGTGGTCCCGATTATTGTCACTTGGGTTACGGATCATAACACATAGTAGGTGACTATAGACTTGCAAGATAGGATCAAGAACTCACATATATTCATGAAAACATAATAGGTTCAGATCTGAAATCATGGCACTCGGGCCCTAGTGACAAGCATTAAGCATAGCAAAGTCATAGCAACATCAATCTCAGAACATAGTGGATACTAGGGATCAAACCCTAACAAAACTAACTCAATTACATGATAAATCTCATCCAACCCATCACCGTCCAGCAAGCCTACTATGGAATTACTCACGCACGGCGGTGAGCATCATGAAATTGGTGATGGAGGATGGTTGATGATGATGACGGCGACGAATCCCCCTCTCCGGAGCCCCGAACGGACTCCATATCAGCCCTCCCGAGAGAGATTAGGGCTTGGCGGCGGCTCCGTATCATAAAACGCGATGATTACTTCTCTCTGATTTTTTTCTCCCCGAAGGCCAATATACGGAGTTGGAGTTGGCGTCGGAGGGCCACCAGGGGGCCCACGAGGTAGGGGGGCGTGCCCCCAACCCTCGTGGACAGGGTGTGGGCCCCCTGGTCTTCTTCTTTTGCGAGGATTTTTTATTAATTATCCTAAGATATTCCGTGGAGTTTCAGGTCGTTCCGAGAACTTTTATTTTCTGCACAAAAAACAACACCATGGCAATTCTGCTGAAAACAACGTCAGTCTGGGTTAGTTCCATTCAAATCACACAAGTTAGATTCCAAAACAAGGGCAAAACTGGATGCACTTCGTGTACAAAACAGACAATCTCTTTCGAAGTATTAGGGTTTCATACGGAAACTCGTCTGTTACAAAGGGATTTCATTTTTTTGAACTTATTTGAACTCCATAGTTTTTCTGTGTTCAAAATGCACCATTCAAATCCACATCATGAATTTACAACCCTTTCTGACTTCATTTGTCATTTTTCATGCATTTACTGATTATTTTGAGCTATAAGACCATGAAATTGAAAAGCATTTGAAATGAATCTCTGAAAAAGTTGAAAGTTGGCATGGTATCATCATTTCACCCACATAGCATGTGCAAGAAAGTACAGAGGGTTACGGTAAAAACAAGATACACTTCGTGTACAAAACGGACAATCTCTTTCGAAGTATCAGAGTTTCATATGGAAACTCGTCTATTACAAAGGGATTTCATTTTTTTGAACTTATTTGAACTCCATAGTTTTTCTGTGTTCAAAATGCACCATTCAAAGCCACATCATCAATTTACAACCCTTTCTGACTTCATTTGTTATTTTTCATGCATTTACTGAGCTATAAGACCATGAAATTGAAAAGCATTTGAAATGAACTCTGAAAAGGTTGAAAGTTGGCATGGTATCAGTATTTCACCCACATAGCATGTGCAAAAAAGTACAGAGGGTTACGGCAAAAACTGAATGCACTTCGTGTACAGAACATACAATCTCTTTCGAAGTATCAGAGTTTCATACGGAAACTCGTCTGTTACAAAGGGAATTCACCACATAGCATGTGCAACATATAGCTCTCCGGAGCATCTAATTAAACCATACATTGAAATTATGTAAAACATTTAAATGCAAAAACAAATGCGGTCATAATCGCAACCAAGGTAACAACTGATCCAACTGCATAATGATACCAAGCCTCGGTGTGAATGGCATATTTTCTAATCTTTCTAATCTTCAACCGCATTGCATCCATCTTGATCTTGTGATCATCGACGACATCCGCAACATGCAACTCCAATATCATCTTCTCCTCCTCAATTTTTCTTATTTTTTCCTTTAAGTAATTGTTTTCTTCTTCAACTAAATTTAACATGTCGACAATAGGGTTGGTTGAAATTTCCGGTTCAACCACCTCCTAGAAAAATAAAATCTATGTCACGTTGGTCGGCATAATTGTCATAAACAATAAATAAACCAAATAGTTATCAAAAAATAATATATACCACATCCGAATCATAGATAGGACGAGGGCCGACGGGGGCAGATGCCAAAACCATCACACTATATAATAACAAGAAATAATAAAAGTAAGAAAATTAGACAAGTATCTATCTGAAGTAAGAATTTTTTTCTTTCAGAAAGAAGATAAGGACAAGAGGCTCACCACGGTGGTGCCGGCGACGAGATCGGCGCGGGCGATCGACGGTGGTGAAGACGGGGATAGGGCGTGACGGACCGCTAAACCTAGACAAATCTCGGGGAAAATGGAGTTCGGAGGTCGAGTTTCGAGAGGTGAACGATTAACTAGCGTGGCTCGGACATTTCATCGAACACCTCATGTGCATAGGAGGTGAGCTAGAGCACCCAAATGCCCTCCCCTCGCCGGCCAGAAAAAACAGAGCACTGTGGAGTGCTCTGCTGTGGCGATGGGGTATATATAGGCAACTCATTTGTCCCAGTTCGTGATAGAAACTGGGACTAAAGCTCAGCATTCTGTCCTGGTTCAAGCCATGAACCGGAACCAATGGTTATGGGCCAGGAGCGAGGACCATTATTGGTCCCGGTGTGTGCCAGGAACCGGGACAAATGGGTCCATACGAACCGGGACAAATGCCCACAAGGCCCCGGCCGGCCCCCTGGGCTGACGAACCGAGACGAATGCTCCCATGGGTCCTGGTTCTTGACGGAACCGGGATTAATGGGCTGGCCAGGCCCGAACGGAAGCCGTGTTTTCTACTAGTGGTGGTGTATGCTAGAGGGTGGCAAGTTGGATGGTTGGCTTCGGATCGGGCAGGTACTGGTGTTTGGGATGCGGGAGAAATCCATGCCGGTACATCCGTCTCTGACACGGTGTCGCCTGCGGGTGCCGCCTTTCCTTCCTGAAGTGCGTCAGTGTTACCCATCCCCACTCCCTTCCGCGTGCTGGGGAAAACCCTAGGGTATGTCCGGGCAGCAGCATCGTCAACGGCGCGTCCCTTCTTGGAGTTGCTGCTTGGTACGCGGCGGTTCGGAGCCTTGGTGTGCGGTGGGACAAATCCAGAGGGCGCAGTGGTGGCAGATCATTTGTGCTTTGTCGAGCTGCTGTTGTTGGCATTTAGCTATTTTTCTTTTTCTTTTGGGCTTGTTATGTTGTTCGCCTCAGTAGTTATCTTGTGTTCAGTGAAAGTTGCTTTATAATATATAAACAGGGTACCTTTTTTCGGCGGATGGCCGCCTCCCCCATTCGTGTCCGTTGACAGATGTTGAAGCAAATTTGCGGGTCGACGTTGAAAATGCCCTTACTCAAAAATTCACAAGAGATTCTCAAGATAACACATGGAGTATTCTCAAGTACATCTAAAGATAAAATCAATAATGATACATATACGTAGTTTGTAAATGCTACCCTTGAGTGCCCATGTTTGTGAAGGCGGCCACGAGTCTGGGCACCAAGTTGGCAAGCGCGATCCTGAAGCCAGTGGAGCACGGCAGCTCCATGCCCCCTTCATCGGCATGAATGCATCCCCGCAGGTACGCGTCGCAAGCCATGAGCACGCGCCTCCCCCGCTGGCGGAAGTGGTCCGTGACGAACCCTTCGAAGCCTCGCGGCGGCTGGCGAAGCAGGTGCAGCGCGGTTCGGAGAGTAAGTAGAAAGGCATTCTCACTGTAGGGCAGTGCATTGCGGCGGCCCTCCGGCGTGTTGACCAGTGTCTCGTGGCCGGCCTCGTTGTAGTAAGGCTGGCCGTTGAGGACGAGCGCCTGGAGGGAGACGACAACCTGGAGCAGGCTTGACGTCCCCGGCGACCAGACCTCGGTGCCCTCGCCGCCGAACGTGTTTAGCAGACTGAGGCACACCGTGCCGGAGGGGTATAGGTTTGGGTTCAGGCGGAGGCCGAAGGAGCGATAGTACACCCTGGGTGGCACGGCGGGGTAGGAGGGCGGCAGCTGCAGGTCGAAGAAGAAGAGCCCATGCTGGTACGGCGTCCCGCTGGCGCCCACCATGGCCGCCCGGAGCAGGTCCATCCGGTCCTCGTATGCCCGCACGTAGATGGTATCTGCAAGCATGCATAAGATGTATTAGGTCGTCGATGCCAGTGCCAGTTCATTATTAATTGGGGCATTTATATGCATGGACGTTAATTACATGGAACAATAGGTTACAAGAGAGAGGCCAACCTGGTAAGCTATCCTCGAGTATTTTCCACTCTTTCTGAACCGTCTTAACCCAACTTTTTCCTCCGTTACTGCTGCCCTGCAATTTATTTGCAAACAACAAAGAGCTAGCACTGGTTAAGACTAGCCACAGTGAAAGTAACTTCAGCACAGTAACATCGAGTTCAACTTAACAAATTTGCTTATGTGGCAATGAGTTAATGAAAAGAGAGGTAGTTTGAGTAAGTTAGCTAGTTACTGTAACATCACATGTCCCAATGCAATATGAGTCTATAACCTAATAAATGAGGCTTTGCATGTTATCATACTTATGTTACTACCCACTATGAAGGGAGTAATATAGTTTAGGGATATGTATATGTTACTCTCCATTGTGGCTAGTCTAACGTTTGTCTCTTATCCGATCCTATATATGAAGAAAACTACTATTGAAAAAAAAATGATAAACACCTGTAGTAGGGGCGATTGGGGGGGGGGGGGGGAGAACAGCTTGTCTTGGCGCACGTACCTGGTCCATGGTATCAAGGTAATGGTGGTCCGGAGGACTCTGCACTACGTCAAAGTTTGGGAATTTTAACGTGTCATCATCACCAGTGGCGGCTTCTCCCGACCTCACCGCATCCTCGACATCACCGTCGCCATTCTCATCGCTTCTTGTCACTGGAGGAAAGACGACCTCCGTGACAGCGCCCTCGATGCTAGGATCTACGTGACTACCACCCACGGCTACATGCGCAGACACTTCAACAACATTGTGCATGGTCGCAGCCGGCAAATGCGAGATTGTCGTCGATGTGTGATTGACAAGATACAACTTGGCTCGAGCCAACACTTGAATCACCGACCGGATCATGGACTGGATGACACCACCCAACCGGTTTGTTCTCATAGCGGCATGGCCATCTGATTCATTAGCAGAACTACCACCGTCTTCAACCCTCGCGCCTTGGATGTTCCTAGCATCTGTTGGATCATTGTCCTATGATTGGATATATGATTAATTTGCCACATTATCAGTAAGAGATACGGTTTTGTGATGCATAGTTAAGTTGATAGCTATGTACAGAATGTTTCTAGATAGATACCACATCAGCAGCACCAGGTTCTTGATGATTATCAACGCTGTCCTCCTCCAGCCAGTCGCCCATTTCAGCCTGCAGTTCGCTGTAGTGTTCCTTGCTGGCAACAGTGATCTCATGGGGTAATACCTGAAAAATCATATATAGAAAAAAACATTGGTACATTACTTATATGGTAAATTATATCAGGAAAAATAGATGGCTTACCATTGACGTGGTGTCGTTGCCCCACTTGACTTGGATGTGGCCGCCACTCAAGTCAACAACACGACCAACCCATGAAAGATCGAGGACCTGTGGTTGCCGTGCATTATTTCCACTCACGTTTGATGATAGTGTACGAACAACGACGTCCCCATAGAAAACGGAGTGGTCAGGGTCCCTGCCTAGATCATACACACTAACGGCCTCGTCGTCGCATTCCACCTCCCACCCTCCGGACGCCGCCTTGAACCACGACACATGCGCCGTGTGGTCCTTGGAATTTAGATTCCTGACGACACCGATAAGCCGCTCGGTTGATTCCGCCGTGAAGTCGTCGTCTTGTCGAGCGTCGATGACATACTGCCCAGGGAAGACCTCGTGCTCGTTCATCATCTCGAAGGGGTTGAGGGACGTCGACGGCACCCCGTGTTGTCGCGTGCCGTCCTGCCACAACACGTCGACGGTGGTGCAAGTGCGGGAGACGGTCATGGTGCGCAGCGGTTCTGGCGGCTGGTAGCCCCGTCGCGCCCGCCCCCTATGCCGTACGAACATGGCCTTCCTCAGCTGCTTGCGGTAGAATATCTCCTCCTTGTCCACTGGAGCGGTTGCTAGGCCGACAGTTAACGATGACGGCGACGGCGACGGCTCAATCTTTTCTCCTTCTTCTTCTTCGGAAGAGGAGCTATCATCAGATTGCAGTGAACCCTGGTGTTGTGGATCATGAAGAGAATCGGTTTCTGAACTATGGGAAGCAGCAGTGCCTTCTCGGAGGAAGCAACGGTCGCCTACTCCCCAGCTGCACTCGTACGCGCAGCAGAAGTACATTAGGTTCTCAGGGTTTTGGTAAGCTGGAGGAGCGGACTCGTGGTGGAATTGCTCGTGGGTGTCCCCGTAGGCGGACGCGATCCAGTGGACAAGGACGCCGGCCATCTCCACCTTGGTCACCGTCCCCACTTCATGCCTCGTCCTCCAGTGGCCACTTAGCCACCGCGCCCCTCTGAAGACGACTGAGGGGTCGCCGGAGGTGACGCGCTGCCCCGGGTAGAAGGTGACGTTCGTCTGTTGGCGGTGAAGACCAGGTGTGCTCTCTGCCGGCCGTAGCTGCATGGTTGGGGACACGGCGTCCGTGACCCTGCAGATAGCGCCGTCGTCGAACACGACGTCCACGTCCAGGGACACCTCAACCACGCGGCCCAGCCACTGCCCTTGCCCAGACACGACGTAATCCCCGAGGCTGAGCGCCCTGACACGCCGCACTGCTGAGGGCGGCAGGCCCCCGATGACTTCCCCTGTCGCCTCGCCGCCACGGTCCACGAGGTCGAGCGTTGTGGTGACGCCGGTGACGACGCCGATCTGGCCGCCGACGTCCGACGCCGATACCACGGCCTGTCCGACATGGAGAAAACTCCGATCGACGAGGGCGATGTCGGTGTCGCCAGCCTCCTTGGTGAAAGGCAAGCCGTCGATGCCGAGCACTAAAAGCTCGTCGGCGGGGTGAGACAGCCAGGTGGACGGAGCGAGAATGCCAAGCTTCGACTGGAAGCTCACGAGGTCTTGCCCGTAAAGATTAGTTGTAGGTGCGGCGACGGCGACGGCCATCTTTTCTTCTCGACGGGTCGCCGGAGTATGCGCGCGAGTAGATATATTGGCACCGGAACGTCGCTAGCTAGGTGGCTGATCGATTAAATTTATTTATTGGCCAGAATAGGTGGGGGTGTTCGAGTCCAGCAGGTAGGAGTTTGGGGAGTCATTAACCGACACGAGTCCAGCTTCTTCTCCGATACGATCAGCACCGTGCACGTATATATAATTTTCCTCGATTGATGATGATATGGTAGCCTCGATCGACGGCATCGCGTGTTTGTTTTGTCGCCGGCGATCGATCGAGATGGAAGAGATCCCCACCGTCAGCGGTGGCTGTAGGTACGTTCACATGTCGATCGATGGCGCTCTCTCTCCCTCTCTCGGCTTCTACTCGCCATCTTCATCATGTGTTAAAAACTTGATTCAAATTGTAGAGAAGGAGGACGACGCAGCAGCGCCAAGCCAAGAGGATTCAAGACGGGGACAAGGAAGCTCCGGCTGTGCATCCGTGACGAGCGCGGCATCAGGATATGCGACGACGAGGGCGCCGCCATGCTGCGGACTACGCCGCTAGGGCGCGAGGTAGCGCTCAGGGAGGACCTGCGGGCGGCCACGAGCATCTACCACCAGCTCAAGAGCATGGGCATGTTCAAGTGGAAGGCCTACAAAGAGCAGCGGCAAACCATCCGGGGCCTCATCAGGACCATACACCGGGCAGCCACGCGGTACAAGGACCGTCGCCTGGATGCCGGCTTCTTCTACCTGGTGCCGAGAGAGGCGGACCTCACCGTCGAGGTCCGCAGCCACTTGTACCGCATGCCGCTCCGGGAAGCGGTGCGGAGGTGCCGGCTGGAGCTCCAAAAGAGAAGAGACGTTCTTGAAAACAAGAGCAAGGCTGCTTCTTCTTCTCAGGATCAGGCTCAGGTATCCGATGCCGGCACTGCTGGATGGCTCCCGCCCGCTGCTAGATTCATGTTGTGGACGACGCTGTCGTCCGTGGTTCTAGGTTGTATCATTGTCCGTATATGAATATACAAGAGAAGAAACAAATAAGAGCTGTCATCCTCATTGTTTCTTTGGGGTTTCGAAACTGCTCCACGGCCGACATGTAAATCCCTCGCGAAGTTAATCCTATGCATTTGTGGTGTGGCTGTTTTTAACCGTCGTCCTAGAATCTTCCAAAATTTGTCGTACCTATAGCAAGATTCTTGGGGTTTAGACACCATACCATATTGGAACACAGTTCAAATAATCGTGGGGTTTAGACACCCCCGTACAATTGTGTTGTGTGGCTCATATTATGACAAATCTCACAAGAATAAAATATTAACAACTTCTTGATCAGAGGAGAGAAATAGTATACTAGCACCTGGTGACATTGTGGAATTTTTTTGGTTGGATTAGGAATTCACTCTTTTCTAATCCTTCTCTATTTTTTATTTTCTATATCAATAGCCCATTATGCCTTCGGCAGTGTCACCGCTCCAGAATTTCGTTTGCACAAACCATCCTGATCAATCATAGAAATAGAATTTTTTTGTGAAACTATGTTAGAGAGATCTATTTGAGTGGAGACACGAGGAAAAATGCATCTCATGACTGATCACGTCCATCATCTACTTATACTATGTTTGAACGCCTGTGTGTTGCAACGGGCTGGAATGGCGGCTTCATTTTTACAGTTAAAGCACTCTACTTTTCTTCTTTTTCCTTTCCCCAACTAAAATTGTTTCTCGGAGTGATATGTGAATGGATAAATTATAACATAGGATATTTACTTTTAATTTGAATAATTTAGTATTGTGATTACAAATAATAATCTAACGTGCAAAGAATGTACAAATTACTAGTATAGTTGGTGTGATAATATGATTTTGTGCTCTCCAACAAATACCAAAGAAACTTGCTCAGGATAGTGAAATATTTAAGGATGGCCAAAGAAACTTTAAATAATTTCCTAACACAAATAACCAGTCAATCATTCTATGTGGCCTCTTGCAAGACCAAAACTATGAAAAATCTGTCAAGGTATCTAATCTTCTTTTAATTCGTGTAAAGTTGCATTAGTAGGTTTTCCTAAGAACCTAGTAGAAAAAACTTTAAACTTTGCCAACTAAGATTTAAAGATATAAATTTTATACAGCTAAACGCAACCCCTCCTCTTGTCCATAATAAGTTGGTATGCTAGACATGCTTCAGGAGAAAGACAGTCTGGGTGCCCTAGCATGGGTGGCCGGATTGGTTGTGGACGGTGGTCGGCTAAGACGATGTCTGATGGCCTTGGCCGGCTTGTCGCTTTTGCGTTATGTTGATATATGAAAATAAGCTTTCATAGTCATGCTACAAGGACATAGGCATATGCGTTGAGCCTCGTTACAAATTTGTGATGTCGTGTTGTGATTACTTATCCTGGTATATAGGATCAGCATATGCCTTGGGTTTTCTAACGACACATCGACCAAATGCACAAGTTAATGTGCAACAATGCAACAAATGTCTGTTTTACTTATTTTCAGTGCGAAAACAACAATTTAAATCTTACAACTGATAATTAAAGCCAAGGAGACTATGATACCTCATAGTCAGTGGCGAATCTACCAGCCAGGCTTCGATAGGCTCGAGCCTACCCTCCAAATTCGCGAAATATTTTTTTACTACTAGGCTTCAGGATGTTTGTTAGGCCCAGCCCAGGAAAACTTGTCCAGCGAGCTCATCTAAGCAAATTATGTGACCAGCACCAGCACGCGCACGAGCGATCAGCCACCAAACCTAGCCGCCAGACGGAGCCTCCCCGCCAGACTGTCGGGGAACTCGTCGCCCATGCCCCAGGCGGCTAGGCCCTCTGCAGCTCGCCCTCTCTGCCCTCGCCCGTCGCTCGCCGTCAGCTAGGAAGGACGTCCGCTGCTCCGCTGAGGCGCTGCCGTTCAACAGTCCAATCTAGGAGGACCGGTTGACGGCGCAGGTTATTTTCTTCTCTGTCCCTGTCTCTGTACAATTTATTCACTATCTCTACATCCAACAGACTAGTTGCAATTGCTAGTTTAGTTAGTTCTAGTCGGCCGCTAGTTTCGTTCTAGTTATAATCAATCCATGAACTACTTGCTATCTTTGTCTCACTTATAGAAATGAAGAGAAAGAAAAATGTGCACAGTTGGTTTGCAGGTAGTTCAAATACACTTCTTATTGTTCCTGAATCCAATGTTGCCCCAATCAATGTTATTGTTGAACCTACCCTCATTGAGAACATAACCCCCATAATCTACAGCTACAATAGCATTAGTAAGAAACAACACCAATATCATTGTCTTTGTCCTTTTTTGGTTGCTTCTCTAGTACTTGTTGTATTGGTGTGTGAATTGTATGAAACTTTGTTATATGGCCAATCATGCTACTAGTATTGGTCTTGAGAAATTTCATGTCAATTTGAACACATGTTTGTTCAAAATTTGATGTTAAAAAAAAACCAAAAATTTCTAGTAAGTACTTCATCTTTCAAGTTTATTTGCACAAACGGATTAGGAGATAATCAATTTTTTCTTCAAAAGAGCGTTTAGTTTTCTCGGTGCAAACTTCGAGCGCACCCTCCATTTTCTTTCTAGATTCGCCACTGCTCCTAGTAGTATATAAAACTGAAAAGCAAATGAGGTCGAGGAGCCCGAACGCCAACGAGACATTGTAGTGTGTCTAGGTTGTGATTGGACTGAGACTTGGCACAACTAGTTCAAATTCTCTCACTTCCAGCAACTAAGATTTTAATTTCTGGTGTAGCACTATACTTCTTAGCGACATAGGTGTTGGTCCGTCATCATCTAAAAATAGAAGAGACAACCAGCATCAGTGACTTATATTAATAAGAAATTGATTTGAAGCTTAAAATTAAACTAGCATCCAGCTTAGGATGTAATAGAGTAAGCATAAATGGACATAACCAAAGAAAATTTGAGAAGGTGCAGTCCCAAATGTAACAAATGTAAACATAATAGTCGGTGCATAAACCCAAAATGCATTCCATACATCGATAAAATGGCTGGAACTCAGGCAGTACACCACTAATGGAATTAATCCAGCCAAAATTCTCTCTGGCTTGTAGTCTTGATGTTGTATCTGTACTTAACTGTAACCTTATCATACGGACTACCACGAAACATATCAAGATGGTTGTTAAGTTGACCTCTTCCATGAAGGAGAAACCTTGTTTTGAGAAAGAACATATAAAGTCTAGGACACCAATACCGCATGACCGAAGCTCTAAGGTTTCTGAACCAGAAGTTCATTCATTTTTGATCGAGAAACATGGTGACTTGACCTACGTCAGCTCGCACCATGGCATCACGGGCCGGCGCACAGCTGCGACGTCGATCGAACGACATGAAGCACCGTCGAGTCGTAAGCCATATGTGTGCTACATTCACCCATTAGCGATCTATTTGCACTAGTGCAGAACCGGGCTATAGCCCCGGTTCGTAAGGGCCTTTAGTGCCGGTTCTGTAACCGGCACTAAAGGGTGGGGACTAAAGCCCCCCTGTTGGAAATATGCCCTAAAGTCTTTTATTCATGGTATAATTGTATTATCCGGAAATCGTAATACACGTGTGAATACATAGACCACAATATGTCCCTAGTGAGCCTCTAGTTGACTAGCTCGTTGATCAATATATAGTCATAGTTTCCTGACTATGGACATTGGATGTCGTTGATAACGGGATCACATCATTAGGAGAATGATGTGATGGACAAGACCCAAACCTAAGCATAGCACAAGATCGTGTAGTTCGTTTTGCTAGAGCTTTTCCAATGTCAAGTATATCTTCCTTAGACCATGAGATCGTGTAACTCCCGGATACCGTAGGAGTGCTTTGGGTGTACCAAACGTCACAACGTAACTGGGTGACTATAAAGGTGCACTACAGGTATCTCCGAAAGCATCTGTTGGGTTGACACGGATCGAGACTGGGATTTGTCACTCCGTATGACGGAGAGGTATCACTAGTCCCACTCGTTAGTGCATCATCATAATGAGCTCAAAGTGACCAAGTGTTTGGTCACGGGATCATGCATTACGGTACGAGTAAAGTGACTTGCCGGTAACGAGATTGAACGAGGTATTGGGATACCGACGATCGAATCTCGGGCAAGTAAAATACCGATTGACAAAGGGAATAGTATACGGGGTTGTTTGAATCCTCGACATCGTGGTTCATCCGATGAAATCATCGAGGAGCATGTGGGAGCCAACATGGGTATCTAGATCCCGCTGTTGGTTATTGCCCGAGAGCCGTCTCGGTCATGTCTGCATGTCTCCCGAACCCGTAGGGTCTACACACTTAAGGTTCGGTGACGCTAGGGTTGTATGAATATGAGTATGCAGCAAACCGAATGTTGTTCGGAGTCCCGGATGAAATCCCGGACGTCACGGGGAGTTCCGGAATGGTCCGGAGGTAAAGATTTCTATATAGGAAGTCTTATTTTGGTCGCCGGAAAAGTTTCGCAATTTATCGGTATTGTACCGGGAGTGCCGAAAGGGATCCGGGGGTCCACCGGCTGGGTCCACCTGCCCCGGGGGGGCACATGGGCTGTAGGGGGTGCGCCTTGGCCTATATGGGCCAAGGGCACCAGCCCCAAAAGGGCCCATGCGCCAAGGAGACTTGGAAAAAGAGTTTCTCTCGAAAGGAGTAAGTGGGAGGAAAGTAGAACTCGATGAAGTACTACCTCTTGAACCGGAAAATAGTGCAGCTCAGGAAAATGTTCCTGTGGTGCCTACACCGACTGGAGAGGAAATTAATGATGATGATCAAGGTACTTCGGATCAAGTTGCTACTGAACTTCGTAGGTCCACTAGGACACGTTCCACACCAGAGTGGTACGGCAACCCTGTCTTGGAAATCATGTTGTTAGACAACGGTGAACCTTCGAACTATGAAGAAGCGATGGCGGGCCCAGATTCCAACAAATGGCTTGAAGCTATGCAATCCGAGATAGGATCCATGTATGAAAACAAAGTATGGACTTTGACAGACTTGCCCGATGATCGGCAAGCGATAGAAAACAAATGGATCTTTAAGAAGAAGACGGACGCGGATGGTAATGTTACCATCTATAAATCTCGACTTGTCGCTAAGGGTTATCGACAAGTTCAAGGGATTGACTATGATGAGACTTTCTCTCCCGTAGCGAAGCTTAAGTCCGTCCGAATCATGTTAGCAATTGCCGCATACTATGATTATGAGATATGGCAGATGGACGTCAAAACGGCATTCCTTAACGGCTATCTTAAGGAAGAACTGTATATGATGCAGCCGGAAGGTTTTGTCGACCCTAAGAATGCTAACAAGGTATGCAGGCTCCAGCGATCCATTTATGGGCTGGTGCAAGCATCTCGGAGTTGGAACATTCGCTTTGATGAGATGATCAAAGCGTTTGGGTTTATGCAGAATTATGGAGAAGCCTGCGTTTACAAGAAAGTGAGTGGGAGCTCTGTAGCATTTCTCATATTATATGTAGATGACATACTTTTGATGGGAAATGATATAGAACTTTTGGACAACATTAAGGCCTACTTAAATAAGAGTTTTTCAATGAAGGACCTTGGAGAAGCTGCTTACATATTAGGCATCAAAATCTATAGGGATAGATCGAGACGCCTCATAGGTCTTTCACAAAGCACATACCTTGATAAGATTTTGAAGAAGTTCAAAATGGATCAGTCCAAGAAAGGGTTCTTGCCTGTTTTGCAAGGTGTGAAACTGAGCTCAGCTCAATGCCCGACCACGGCAAAAGATAAAGAAGAGATGAGTGTCATCCCCTATGCCTCAGCCATAGGATCTATTATGTATGCCATGCTGTGTACCAGACCTGATGTAAACCTTGCCGTAAGTTTGGTAGGTAGGTACCAAAGTAATCCCGGCAAGGAACACTAGACAGCGGTCAAGAATATCCTGAAGTACCTGAAAAGGACAAAGGACATGTTTCTCGTTTATGGAGGTGACGAAGAGCTCGTCGTAAAGGGTTACATCGACGCTAGCTTCGACACAGATCTGGATGACTCAAAGTCACAAACCGGATACGTGTATATGTTGAATGGTGGAGCAGTAAGCTGGTGCAGCTGCAAGCAGAGCGTCGTGGCGGGATCTACATGTGAAGCGGAGTACATGGCAGCCTCGGAGGCAGCACATGAAGCAATTTGGGTGAAGGAGTTCATCACCGACCTAGGAGTCATACCCAATGCGTCGGAGCCGATCAAACTCTTCTGTGACAACACTGGAGCTATTGCACTTGCCAAGGAGCCCAGGTTTCACAAGAAGACCAGGCACATCAAGCGTCGCTTCAACTCCATTCGTGAAAATGTTCAAGATGGGGACATAGAAATTTGCAAAGTGCATACGGATCTGAATGTCGCAGATCCGTTGACTAAACCTCTTCCGCGGGCAAAACATGATCAACACCAGAACTCTATGGGTGTTCGATTCATCACAATGTAACTAGATTATTGACTCTAGTGCAAGTGGGAGACTGTTGGAAATATGCCCTAGAGGCAATAATAAAAGTATTATTATTATATTTCCTTGTTCATGATAATTGTCTTTTATTCATGCTATAATTGTATTATCCGGAAATCGTAATACACGTGTGAATACATAGACCACAATATGTCCCTAGTGAGCCTCTAGTTGACTAGCTCGTTGCTTAACATATAGTCATGGTTTCCTGACTATGGACATTGGATGTCGTTGATAACGGGATCACATCATTAGGAGAATGATGTGATGGACAAGACCCAAACCTAAGCATAGCACAAGATCGTGTAGTTCGTTTTGCTAGAGCTTTTCCAATGTCAAGTATATCTTCCTTAGACCATGAGATCGTAACTCCCGGATACCGTAGGAGTGCTTTGGGTGTACCAAACGTCACAACGAATCGGGTGACTATAAAGGTGCACTACAGGTATCTCCGAAAGCATCTGTTGGGTTGACACGGATCGAGACTGGATTTGTCACTCCGTATGACGGAGAGGTATCACTGGGCCCACTCGGTAGTGCATCATCATAATGAGCTCAAAGTGACCAAGTGTTTGGTCACGGGATCATGCATTACGGATGCGAGTAAAGTGACTTGCGGTAACGAGATTGAACGAGGTATTGGGATACCGACGATCGAATCTCGGGCAAGTAAAATACCGATTGACAAAGGGAATAGTATACGGGGTTGTTTGAATCCTCGACATCGTGGTTCATCCGATGAAATCATCGAGGAGCATGTGGGAGCCAACATGGGTATCCAGATCCCGCTGTTGGTTATTGCCCGAGAGCCGTCTTGGTCATGTCTGCATGTCTCCCGAACCCGTAGGGTCTACACACTTAAGGTTCGGTGACGCTAGGGTTGTATGAATATGAGTATGCAGCAAACCGAATGTTGTTCGGAGTCCCGGATGAAATCCCGGACGTTACGAGGAGTTCCGGAATGGTCCGGAGGTAAAGATTTATATATAGGAAGTCTTATTTTGGTCGCCGGAAAAGTTTCGCACTTTATCGGTATTGTACCGGGAGTGCCGAAAGGGATCCGGGGGTCCACCGGCTGGGTCCACCTGCCCCGGGGGGCCACATGGGCTGTAGGGGGTGCGCCTTGGCCTATATGGGCCAAGGGCACCAGCCCCAAAAGGGCCCATGCGCCAAGGAGACTTGGGAGGGGAGAGTCCTAAAGGGGGAAGGCACCTCTGAGGTGCCTTGGGGAGGATGGACTCCTCCCCCCCCTCTTGGCCGCACCCCTTCCTTGGAGGAAGGGGCAAGGCTGCGCCTTCGCCCCCTCTCTTGCACCTATATAAAGGGAGGGGAGGGAGGGGTGGCCGCACCCTGAAGCCCTTGGCACCTCCCCTCTCTGCTACACCTCCTCCTCCTCCCGTAGTTGCTTAGCGAAGCCCTGCCGGAGTTCTGCTGCATCCACCACCATGCCGTCGTGCTGCTGGATCATCATCAACCTCTCCTTCCCCCTTGCTGGATCAACAAGGAGGAGACGTCATCCGCTCCGTACGTGTGTTGAACGCGGAGGTGCTGTCCGTTCGGCACTAGGTCATCGGTGATCTGAATCACGGCGAGTACGACTCCATCAACCCCGTTCCATTGAACGCTTCCGCACGCGATCTACAAGTGGTATGTAGATGCAATCACTCTCCCATGACTCGTTGCTTAGATGAACTCATAGATGGATCTTGGTGAAACCGTAGGAAAAATTTTAATTTTCTGCAACGTTCCCCAACACTTCGCAGCATCGGTTGGGGTTTTATTTTTATTGTTTATTTTTTCTTTAATTTTGTGTCTTTCATTTAATTCTTTTTCGTCTGTTGGTATTTTACGATACTACATATTTTACACGTTATGCATATATCTAAATAGTATTTCTCGTAGAACCGATCATATATATATATCATCGAATGTCTCACAACCACACCATTATTCATACATACACATGTATATATATATATATACAGTTTTTCCTACATGTTGCCTTCAGAGCCAGTGGCATTTGCCTTGGTGCCTTCGGAGCACGATGACAATTGGGAGTGGTTCATTGTGGCGGTAGCTCGTAGTAGAATTCCCCTTTGGGATTTATGACCTAGTCGAGCAAAAATCTCGCTATTTCCTCTTGAAGTGCTTGTATGCTCTCCACTGGTAGGAGCTCCTCCCGCACCGATTTGAACTGTTAAGAAGGATATCAACATGCATGTGTATTAGTTATATTATGACTAGATATCGATAATGATGTAAAAATTATGAATATTGTTCTGTCAAACGTACCCATAGTTGTCTATCAGTTTTGGTCCTTTCGGACGTCATCATGCGAATGTTCTCGAAAACATAGTATGCACACACATCAGTCCCCGGTGCCTGCTTCAGGGCCTTTACGATAATAGAATTTAATCAGATAATAATTAATCAAGCATGATAATTAATGGTATTGAAACTAGAATTAAAGAGATGCATGGTAGCTAGCTAGCTAGTACTACTTAATTAATTATACCTTGGGTCGAAACCAATACAACTTTTCTCTCCATTTGCCTGGAACCTCATTCATGAACTTTCCCCAAGCCCTGCCTGCCGGCAAAGAAAATGAATAAACGAGTTATTAAATAGTTGATATCAGGAAATGACGAAATAAAGAGGCCGACATATAGTTAATAATGATTGAAATTACTTGTCGACTATCCTCTTCATGATTGTGTAGTCTTTTTTTTAACTAGTAAGTCCAGTACTTCAACTGTTCCTTTGTCAACTTTAATGATTAACAAGATCTAATGGAAACTGCATGCACACACGTTTGCATGTCTTAATTAAGCGGGCATGTGCATAACACTCATCAACTACCCTAAATCCTATACACTTAATTATTAACATCTAGCTAGCTAGTAAGTAAAAACAGAATTTGTATTACAAGACAGTGTGAATCACATGAAGTTGTAAGGAAGTAGTATATCTTCTTTGGTATTGAGGCGCTTCAAGAACTCTAGCATGTTTTTCTCTACATCGTCTTTATACCATTTAGATGTCCATGTTTGTTCATTAACGGTATTTGGGTCAATGAACCCAATGCCATAGCGTCCACCTTTTTTCATTTCATACCTCTTGATTCTGCATAATACCACAGAAAAGAATATAGTGAGGATAATTACAGGTAATGATCGATCAATGAGCACTACAGCTAGCTTGAGACTTGAATTATAGAAAGAAATCACTTACAGACAATAGCAACTGACGAGAGATTTGTCGAGTGCGTCTTGATTGAATAACTGAAATAGTTCTGAATACTCAATGGACAGAGCTAGCTTATGGAAGTAATACTCTTCCTTGACTTTCACCATGAGGCCCTCTTGATTGTTACTCTTGGTAATTTTCATGTACCAATCATGCAATTCATACATTCTTGTTGGGAGGTTCTTGACCTCCTCAGGCTTGACCAAAGGTTGGCTGCGGACATATTTCCGTTTTATGTCCTGCTCCCTAAGCTTACGCATGGGCTCAATCTCGAGGAGTTGTCCAACAGTAATACCGAGCATTTCAGTCTGCCTTCTATGCTCGTCGGTTATTACCAGCTGACACGCGCCGATACTCTCATGTGTTGGTACAACAAGCGGGGGGATCGATTGCGCCGCCTATTCTCCTAGCTGGGGAATGGTTTTCCCGCATTTTTGGCCAGCTGCTTGGCTCGAGCTCGAGCTCGACTCCTTTTGTCGTGCTCGATGTGCCTTCCTGATTTGGCGCTCATAGTCTGAGTCAACAGGCTTGGGAGTTGGTGCTTTAGCCATACGAATAAAGTGGTCAATCTTATCCTCGGGCACTTTCTCCCTTGGCGGCAGTGGCAGTTTCGGTCCAAAATGGGCATCCACTTGGGCCTTCACTATGGCTTCGTTTTGCTCCTTGGTCATGTCGTAAGGCCTCTGCGGAAGAGGCGCGAGGCTTTTTGGACCATATTGAAATCGCTTGCCTCCGTCTGTACCTCCTGTACTACCTCGACTTGTAGCACTACGCACCATAGTTCGGCGGCTCTCTTCCGCGATTGCTGAGGCAGCGGATACGACTGGCGCGATGTCGGACTTGGAGGAGGAGTGACACGCGTTGGTGGACTTGGAGGAGGAGGAGTGGCTGTGGGTGTCAAAACCGGCGGATCTCGGGTAGGGGGTCCCGAACTGTGCGTCTAAGGCTAATGGTAACAGGAGGCAGGGGACAGGATGTTTACCCAGGTTCGGGCCCTCTCTATGGAGGTAATACCCTACTTTCTGCTTGATTGATCTTGATGATATGAGTATTACAAGAGTTGATCTACCACGAGATCATAGAGGCTAAACCCTAGAAGCTAGCCTATGATTATGATTGTTTTTGTCCTATGGACTAAACCCTCCGGTTTATATACACACCAGAGGGGGCTAGGGTTACATCAGGTCGGATAAAGAGAAGGGAGTCTACATATCCAAATTGCCAAGCTTGCCTTCCATGCAAAGGAGAGTCCCACCCGGACACGGGAAGAAGTCTTCAATCTTGTATCTTCATAGTCCAACAGTCCGGCATAAGCATATAGTCCGGCTGTCCGAGGACCCCCTAAACCAGGACTCCCTTAGTAGCCCCCGAACCAGGCTTCAATGACGATGAGTCCAGCGCGCAGACTGTCTTCGGCATTGCAAAGTGGGTTCCTTCTCCGAATTCTCCAGAGTACCTGTTATAGTGAGCAGTGTCCGGCTTCCCATTTAATGATGCACTCATCGGCTTTTGTACCTGAATAGTGTCAGCCTCCACGTGTTGAGCAAATGCGAAAAGCCGGGGCATTTTTACACTCGCCACCCTGACCATGTAAATAAATCGTCTATTAAAGAGACGGGGATCCTCAGATCCAAATCACACCATCTTCCCCAAGCGAGGATTCATCAGAGCGTGTCCGAAAAAACCATCCCATCATGGCCGACCACCGCAGCTCTCCCTCTTGTCCCTATAGCACCAAACCAGGTGATTGGGAGAAGTGTACCGTATCCCACGGCCAATTGGTGAAGTTGCAAACCCAAGGGTTTCTTCCACCTGCATTTCTTGTCCCTGTTCGAGCCGAATTAGCCACCTTTGAAGGCGGGGAGCAAGCGGAGTGTTTTCCCAACCCATCCAGGGGGGAGCGAGTGTGCCTTGTCCCTTACTTGCTGAGGGGCATCGAATTTCCAATCCATCCATTCCTTCGCAGGCTCCTGGAGTACTATGGCTTCCAGCTGCACAATTTCACCCCTGCCTCCATCCTGCACATCGCAGGTTATATCGCCCTTTGCGGATTATTTCTGGGTTGCGAAGCTCATTTCGAGCAATGGAAGAGGCTGTTCTGCCTTGTCCCTCGCAATCAAGAGGGATCAATATTCCAAGTGGGCGGAGCCGAAATATGGCGCATCGCCGGGACCGGATACCTGTCCGGCACTCCGAAGAAGACGATTGGCCTTCCGAGTGGTTTTATATAGAGGACGTCTCCCTTCCTGACCCTATCCGAATGGGTCTTCCTGAGTTCACAAATGCCCCGTTGAAGAAGCACCGTAGCTGGCGTCCTCGGAGCCCCAAGGAGGAAGATAGCAGAGAGGTACTTCAATTGATGGGCAGGATAAAAGCGCTTGCCAAATCTGGATTGACAATAATCGAGGTTATGTCAATATGCATAATGTGGGGGGTGCAGCCACTCCAGTATCGGGGGCGTCCCATGTTGCACTTCAACAGAGAAGACGATGCCACCCGCTGCGGCCGGAAAGGTCCGGACTCCGCCACCCTCTGGCGAAAATACTGTCCGATCTATACAAAGGAGAAGAAGAGGAGTTCATCCACATCAAGCCACGGGATGGTTTTTCCATGTACAACCCCCCTAGCTGGGTGAGTTGCTATCTCTTACTCGACTTTATTCATTCCCGCAGTCTTTCATCACAAATATTTACCTCGCTAGTCCATAACAGGAAACGCGAAAAGCTATGAGGGAGGTCCACAGCCAGATGACCACAACCGGGCACTCAACCCCGGACTCGAAGACGATCTGGACTTATTTGTGGAGCTTGATGGCAGGGTATTTTACCAGGCGAGCTGTGACGGCACCTTGGTGGCCATCATTGCCGACTATCCCGGCCTCCTCCCAGCATCACGTGTAAGTAAACAGGAGACTTATCTTCCTTAAAGGATTCACTCTTTCCACCTCACCCGCCGCACATATATTATGCAATGAAGGGAAGGCCACCGGCTCGCCATGCCGAACCCGCGGCGACTCGCCAACAAGGGGCGCCCAAGCCGGGTAGGCTTCCAAAAAGGAAAGTAAGCAGAGACATGGTCGAGCCGCCATCGAAGAGGTATGGTTTAAAACATGCTCCGTGATTGTCATCTTGAAATATAATAATGTCTGCTGTGTCTTGACAGAAAGAACATCCGCCGGACTATATCCATGGATCCTGCCCGTCATGCCTCTACCAGCCGGATTCCAGAACCGGCCTCGAGGGTGGAGTCTAACATGGGGACGACACTGGACAATCCTCCTATAGAGGATTCGGATAGAATATCCGCTAAAAATTCCGAGGTGGAGAGCGCTATAAATCATTGGTGTCGGCGGGCCGCACTCCGCGCGCTACACCACGACACTCAAATCAGCGTCAAACAATCTGTCGGCATAGGTCACCTAAGGCGACACATTTACTGTCGACAAAGACTTTTGGCGACAGAAATGAGTTGTCGCCTATAGTCCTGCCGGGAAAGGTATTTGCCGACAGATAAATATACGCCGACAGACAATTTGATGGGGTTGGTGGGATCTATGGCGACAGACATTTCTATACCGACAGACTAAGATATGCCGACAGATCATCTGACACCATGCTATGCCGACACATAGTGCAATGTCCATTGTTACGCCGACAGTTTGTCTGTCAATGAGCTATGCCGACACATAGTGCGACGCACAATACTTATGCCGACACTTTTGCTGCCAGGGCTCTACGTTTCAGCAGAAAATGCATTTGCACCATGTTTTGAATAAAATTAGATTCATAGTATTCAATTCATGTTGAATACATATACAAATAATTGCACTCTTCTATTTATCACAAGATACCAATCACTAATACATTTATTCAACATATATTGAACATTAGTTATCTTCACTCAAGTTTGTTCCAACCTTGAAGAAAATACATAAGTCGACATACAAGACGTGTCCTGCTAAAAAATATAAGGGCTAAGCCCTAAGAGACCAATTGTTTGATCACTTGACTACTACAAAATATCATGAAAGAGACCAATCCTTCAATCACCAAGCGGCATCAACTTCCATATGAACAAAATGTGTCTACCATGTTATGAACAAATGCGATCACCGGAACATCTTAGTCAACTTGTGGACTTGCTACTTTCTGCCATGTCCCTGCAAAAGAACTTGTATGTTTGAGCAATCATAGAAATGAGAATTTGTTCAAACTTGCGAGTTGCCAATGATCCCAAAGATCTAAAAAAAATTCTGAAAAAAAATAGAAGACATTGCAAACAGTTTGGTTTCATAAGATATCCTTATCAGAACATCAACCAAAGCCAAGATAGCTCCTATCATATCACATGGCTTACTATAAAAATTATGCCCCCATTGTTAAGCAATCAGATTTGTTCTAAGGCATAGAGATTTGAAGAAGACTAGAAAGAAGAAGGAAGCACAAGGGGAGAGAAGGGTTGACTGATGGACAAATACAGTGATAAGAGTACAACAAGGGGGTGAATAAAAAATGAAAATGACAAAAGAAGAGGGGTGTAATCAAGCACCGCCAAATACATTGACAAACGGGTATAAATGTGAACATAGTGTGTTTAAGTACATTTGATACTGAATTTTCTCTGTAAAGTGGATGATATATTTTGCTCTTATTATTGCACATCCTGTGATGCTAAAGTCGTTCTTTACAACATGAATACAATAGAAATTACATTAATGTAGTGCCAATATTATGCATAGAAGACTATAGGAAAAATACAATTAAGAACTGAGTGCAAGATCATCTCACCTATGTTTCCCGAGCGGCACCACACATTCGTCTCAGAACTCTTGGTCATTGGACGACGAGATCAGACGGACGATCGATTGCGTGAGGTCAGGAACGTATTCAAGAATCTGGAATTGACATAAACAACACGTTACTACAATGCTTGTTGTCAATTGAGGTAGCAAAAGGAAGAATGGTTGGCCAAATAATGCACGCAATCTGTAAGGCCATGCCCAGCTGATAGTCCTAAGGTGCAGCAAACCATGTAGCATCAATATATAATGCTTACTAAGATTCCTTGCTTCTGTTAAAAGCTGTAACCATAATATCAGTTTGTTCCTCAAAGAATACGAGGTTGGTTTCCATTGTTATTTGCACAGATTAAGACAGTTTGCACCCTAGTCTATCTACTGGCAGTATAGCATCATCTCTCATCCAACTAGCAAAAATATGTCTTCAGTTAAATAATTAGTGATAGAAGTAAAGGAAGCATGATCACACACACAAAAAGCTACTTCCGTTAGGAACTTAGGCCCTGTTTGATAGCAAAGTATTATAAAAACCAAAGTATCAAAAACTACAGTAATTTAGCATGTAGGTACAAAATACCATGGTTTTAATATAACAACGTTTTTTGAAGTATTCACGATACAGAGGACCTGTTTGGCTACGTCACAAAGTGCTGTAAAATTTTCTGGCTAGCTTTTACCGTGCATGCATTTGAAGCTAGCTAGCCATTGTAGTACTACAATATAGAGATCGACTAGACTAATGATGATTAGCGACAGCGATGCCCGGTGGAGTAATTAGCAGATGACCTCTGAGCAATAGGTACTTGAAAATCTTCATACCAGACATTTGCAACGAGAAGGCACATGAATCGAACATATAGATTTTGGCTCAAACATTCTTCTCTGTAACATAAGCGCCACACACAATTGTTCTATGAAAATCAAACAAAATGTCACCACCTAGTAAAATGTGATGAAAACATCCTCTGAATCACCATATAGACAACAGGGAAGAGTGGAAAAAAATCCCATGTCAGCTTTTTGCCAACGCTGATGAAAGAAGCAGAGTGTTCAAGTACTGCAGCCGCAGGTAACGAAAAAGTAAAAGACCTCAGCTCAGACAGTTTGTACTTGCACCCTGCCTACTGCCTAAGCTCCGTCCGACCCTTCTTTTCGGCTGCTCAGTTTTTTAAAAAGAGGTATGAGGTTCTTTTTTTTATACAGAGAAAATATTGTGGTTTGGCAAAAACTGCAGTATTAAAATCATGGTTTTTAGAGGCAACCAAACAACCCTATGTAAATTAAACTACAGTAATATAAAAAACTGTAGTATTTTGAGAATACTTTAAAAATACTTTGTTATCAAACGGGATGATTAATTTGGAGGAAAAAAGTAAAGAACATCAAACAAGTCAAAATTTGTATAGAGAGGAAAAGGTAGAGAATCTGCTACTACCTGTTAGTAGAAAAGTAAAGAACATCAAACAAGTAAGAAATGGAAGTCTTCACAAATATAGTACTCTCCTGTTAGCAGAAAACATGCAACACATGTGGGTTGTGAAGAACATATTTCAGTATAATGGAGTGTATTAGATAAAAAGGCAGATGCTAAACTTGGTAATTGAGGAAAATGAGAACACCAAATATGTTCAGTTTATTACTAAGCAACATCACATGCTAAGTAATAATTATCGCTTCAAAAGCAAAAGGCGTGTTCAACAATAAATATCAGTTTATTGAGAATATGGTTTCCGTAGGCAATGCTGATACCCTGTTCAAACTCTTCCTCTCCAGTAGGCAATGTTGATGCCCTGTTTCAACTCTCCACAGCAGCAACCATCCTCTCCAGTAGGCAATGTTGATGCCATGTTCCAACTCCAAGTTTGACAGCCAAAAGAAATGAATTAGACTCTTGTAAAATGAATATGGAGCAGCAAATCATCAGACAATTGTACATCACCTTATAAAGTTTGAAGGGTTTATCTGGGCACTAAGTTCCATCTTGCATGTTTCCATTTGCATCTAGCAAGTAGGATCAGCCGAAAATCAATGAAACAAGTGTAAAACATCCAAAAAACAGTGCAACACTACAAACCATTTGAAGTTCAATATTACTTAACATAGGGGGCAGTCTAGTATCTAGATATAGGTAGCAAATAAATAGCTGCTGCCTGCTAAGTAAAATGTACACACAGAGTATCAATATTGCTGCAAAAATTGGCATTCACTATGAACATACGTATCAAATAGACATAAACTTAAATAGGGGCATTGAGCTTCCAAAACAGGCTGGATGCACATAATCATGTTAATGCAAGAGAGATCTATCTGCAACTACTTGATAAAAAACAGATCACACTAAGTAGGGTTCACACAACCAAATCTGCAACTACTTGAAATACGAAATGAACAACAAAAAACTGAAACTGAAAGAATATCATGCAAGTCATCCAATCAGGTCTATCACGCAAGCATTCTTCAATCAGGCCATTAGTGACAATGTGAACTACAGAAAGTACCTCTTGAATTCGGTAGGCGGGGCGGAGGAAAGTAAATCAGCCGGAGAAGAGGTCGCCCATGGAGGAAGAACAACGGTGGATCCTCGCGGCTGACCTTGCTGCTTCTCCTTGCCGGTGGTAGGTGTTGCTGCTCCTCTGCGCAGTGGACGGCGCGGCTGCTCCTCGGCGCGACAGACGGCGCTGCTGCTCCTCGGCGCGGTGGACGGCGCTGCTGCTCCTGGGGGGATGATGGGCTGTGGGCCAGAGGCGTGTGGCGCAAGGGGGCGGGGAGGGGGGTGGTCAGGGGACGGGCGGTGGCGTGCAGGTTGGGGAGGAGGCGCACTGGATTAGGTTTAGGTCGGGGCGGGCGGCGCACTCTGTTTCAAGGTAGCGAGAGAAAGGGTGGGATTGGGGATCGAGGGGATATTTGGGTATGTCATTTTTTTTCTTTCCCTTTTTTTCTCCTGTAGTCCGGCTCCGGTGTTTCACATGTCGCGTGCTGGCTCTCTTTCCGCGCCATTTTTATTGGTGCAGGCCGAAGCAAACAATGCCGACACTTTTTGTGTCCCCACGAATCGGCGACAAACAAAGTATCAGTAAAGTCAGTATATGCCGACAGAAATTGTGTCGGCGATCTGGTGGTGATTTGGCAACAGATAATGCATCATGAGGCTATATAACAACAACAAATTGTGTGTCGGCATAGTTTGTGACACAAAAGTGTCGGCGATGCTCACTTCTACCAACAGACGCATGTCGTCTTTGAAGTGTCATGGTGTAGTGGCGGGCCGCACTCCGCGACCCTAGTTTTCTCGAAGAGGCTTTCAATGCCTTCAACTCGGGAGACGCGTACATCCGAGTTGCTCAAGATGGGCTTGCTAGAGCCACAGACCAGTATTTAAAAGATATACGGGTAAGCAAAATCTGATAATTATGTATATCAGTTGCCCCTGAGACTTGAAACAGTTGGTACAACTGATTTAAGGATCATTGTATGAATAGGTTCTTACAGAGAAGAATACCCATTTGTCTCAAGAGCTGGAGAAGTGTAAAGCCCAGCTAAGAGCCGCAACTGCCAAAATGGAGGAATCCAAGAAGGCCACATCTAGTAATATTTCCCTCGATCGAGAAAAACGTAATATCGTGTTCCATTTAGTGTTCGGCATGTTGCAGATCTAACAATAGATTCCGCAGACAATCCCGGAGTGAATCCGGAGATCCTAAAAGAGGATGAATAAAGAGCTCAACGACAACTAGAGGCTGGCGAGCGTGTACTTACACGGATCCGGCGGGAGAAAAATGATCTCCAGGATGCCAATACCCGGCTGAGCATATAATTGAAAAATGTTCAGGCCCAGCTAGCTGACTCCGTGAAGGAGAATAGAAGGCTTCAACGCGGCATTTTTAGTATGTGCTCAAACGAACCTTTATATACTTCGGCGGAGTTATGTCTGTAGGTATGTTGACTGGTCGTCCCGAAGAGGAGATGCCCGGATCCTCAGGCGATCTTCTGCAAGAGCTTTCGCAACTGCACGAACAAGTTCAGCAGGTGATGCAGGGTGTCGCCAAGGCCTTGTGGCCATCCGCCTCCCTGCCAGGAAGCATGGGGGAGCTTGTACAGCTGCTCAAGGGAGCGCGGCGGCGTTTCCGACTATGGAAGATATCTGCCTGTTGACAAGGTGCGAGGGAGGCTTGGGCCATGGTAAAAACACGGTATACCAAGCTCGATCCGAATCACATGGCCCGGGCCTGACCTGTAGGGTCAGATGGGAAGGAGATTCCCGTTAGTATGGTATATGACTAGGTAGGATTAGCCGCAAAATATTCCCAGCTGGATTGTAGGCTAGACAGCCTGTTGGATGGCATAGAAGAAGAAGTATGCAAGTCTAAGTGACTATGTACTCCAATTGACATATTTGTCCCTAGCCGGATTGTAAATTATTTGTCATGGCGGACCTTTTCGCTTCAGCCTCCGGACCCGACAGTCCGAAGTGTTTCCGAATACCCGCTCAGTTATATAAACCGGGGTACGCGTGGAAACCAGGCGTAGGGGTCATAATTGCTTGAACACACAAGTACCCAACTAGCTATGTTATATTACATGGATAGCAAGAAACGTCTTTCAGGGAGAATAGTTCCGTTAAGGGTTCCTTTCCCTGGGTACGCATGCATTAATGTGCATGTATGAACTGCGAGCAAAACGCAGTATATTCAACATCTGGGGGTTTGTATTGTAATAGGTAAAAACATCTTTAGTTCACCGACCGAATATTCCCTTAAGAACGCTAGCTTTCGGCTTCACCCAGTTTGAGGTACATGTCCGGAGTACCTGGCAGTAACAATCACAGAGGTGCTCCCCTTATGCCCTAGCCGAACTAACGGGAACGTAGGGCATAAACACAGGAGCCAGGCAACCCAGCTTGGCCAAAACTTAAGTCATATCGATGCATATAATGGTGAAGAAAAGGTACATATGGAAAAGGGACACATATGCAGTGGGCGTTATGCCTGGAAGATAATTATATTAAGCTTCTGTATGAGAAGCCCCCAGGTATAGTGAGTGCGCATACTTGAGGATTAGCGCGTCAAGAGTGTGTAGTCGAGTCACACTTGAGGCCTTAAAGCCAGAAAAAGAAAGAGAGAGGATATAACTAAAAAGTAAAAAAAAGGTGGAGGGAAGGAGACAAACAAAGAGTTCGGCGCTAGGCGTAGAATCTTCGGAGTCTGGCCGCGTTCCATGGGTTCGGCTCGAGTCGATTATCTAATGCATCACGCAGGTGGTACGCTCCTCCGGTGAAAACTTTGTCAATGATGAAGGGACCCTCCCAGGTGGGCTTGAGCTTGTCCTTTTTCTTCTCCGGTAGTCGTAGAACGAGTTCGTCAATGTTATAAGTTTTGGCCGTACTTCTCTGCTTTGATACCTGTGAGCCTGTTGTTGATAAAATGCGGAACGGGCTTTTGGGACGTCGTGCTCCTCCTCCAGGGCATCTAAACTATCCTGCCGATCAAGCACGACTTCTCTCTCTTCGTACATGCGCACTCGAGGTGAGTCATGAATAATATCGCAGGGCAATACCGCCTCTGCGTCGTACACCATGAAGAAGGGTGTGTATCCGGTAGTGCGATTTGGCATGGTCTGCAACCCCCATAGTACGGAGTCAAGCTCCTCGACGCAGTGTATGTCTGATTCCTTCAGAGATCGCACTAGTCTGGGTTTGATGCCGCTCATAATATGACCGTTTGCTCGTTCGACTTGACCATTTGTTTGCGGGTGATAGACAGAGGCGTAATCGAGCTTAATGCCCGTGTTGCCGCACCGGGTTTTCACCTCATCAGCTGTGAAGTTTGAGCCATTATCGGTGATGATGTTGTGGGGGACACCATAATGGTGCACGACCCTTGATATGAAGTCTATCACTGGTCCGGATTCGGCCATTTTAACTAGTTTGGCCTCTATCCATTTGGTGAATTTGTCCACCATGACTAACATGTTTTTTTTCTTATGGCTTCCTCCTTTAAGGGGTCCGACCATATCGAGCCCCCAGACCGCAAAGGGCCAAGTTATGGGGATTGTTTGGAGAGCGGTGGGCGGCATATGGCTTTGGTTGGCGAAGAGCTGGCAACCGATGCAATGTTGGACGAGGTCATGTGCGTCTGCTCGGGATGTCGGCCAATAGAAACATGTACAGAAGGCCTTGCTTACAAGGGCCCGAGCTGCGGCGTGGTGGCCGCCGAGTCCAGCATGAATTTCGGCCAAGAGCTGCCGCCCTTCCTCTTCGGAGATACATCTTTGAAGTACTCCGGTAGCGCCTTTCTTATAAAGCTCTCCCTCGTGGACCTTGTAGGCTTTAGATCGCCGCACAATGCAACGTGCCTCATTTTGAACCTCGGGGAGTTCTTGCCTATTTAGGTAGGTTAAGAAGGGTTCGCTCCATGGGGCGATGACATCCATGATCAGATGGGCCGAAGATGTTACTTCGGTGGTAGAGCCTCCGATTATGTCAGTGTGTTCGAGATCTGGGGTTGTGGTCGGATCGGAACTAGTATTGCCTGCTTCCCCTTGCCACACCATGGATGGCTTGAATAGCCTTTCCAAGAAGATGTTAGGTGGGACGGTGTCGCGCTTAGCACCGATGCGGGCAAGGATATCCGCCGCTTGATTTTTTCTTGGACCACATGATGAAATTCGAGCCCCTCGAATCGAGCTGACATTTTGAGGACGGCATTACGATAAGCCACCATTTTCGGATCCTTGGCGTTGAAGTCTCCATTTATTTGAGATATAGCGAGGTTCGAATCCCCACGCACTTCTAGGCGTTGGATGCCCATGGAGACGGCCATCTGAAGACCATGCAACAGAGCTTCGTATTCGGCTGCGTTGTTGGAATCTGTGTATAGTATTTGGAGTACGTATTGGACTGTATCTCCGGTGGGGGATGTCAAGACAACACCTGCTCCCAGACCAGCCAGCATTTTAGAGCCGTCAAAGTGCATGATCCAATTGGAGTATGCGCCGTACTCTTTAGGGAGTTCGGCTTCTGTCCATTCGGCGACGAAGTCAGCCAATACTTGCGATTTAATGGCTCGCCGTGGTTTATACGTGATGTTGAACGGGAGGAGCTCGATGGCTCACTTAGCAATCTGGCCCATGGCATTGCGGTTATTTATTATATCGTTGAGTGGTACTTCGGAGGCCACCGTGATTGAACACTCTTAAAAGTAGTGTCGTAGTTTCCGGGATGCCATGAAGACCGCGTATGCTATCTTTTGATAATGTGGGTACCGTGACTTGCATGGTGTGAGGACAGTGGATACGTAGTATACCGGCTTTTGAAGCGGGAACTTATGTCCGTCCTCCTCTCGTTCTACGACGAGCACTGCGCTTACAACTTGGTGTGTTGAAGCTATATATAACAACATGAGTTCGCCCATGTTTGGTGCGGCCAGGATTGGGTTGCTGGCCAAGAGGGCCTTGTTTGGGAACGTAGTAATTTCAAAAATTTTCCTACGATCACGCAAGACCATGGTGATGGCATAGCAACGAGAGGGGAGAGTGTCCGTCCACGTACCCTCGTAGACCGAAAGCGGAAGCGTTATATTAACGCGGTTGATGTAGTCGTGCGTCTTCACGATTCGACCGATCCAAGCACCGTTACTCGGCACCTCCGAGTTCTTGGCACACGTTCAGCTCGATGACGATCCCGAGCTCCGATCCAGCAAAGCGTCGGGAAGGAGTTCCGTCGACCTGACGGCGTGGTGACGATCTTGATGTTCTACCGTCGCAGGGCTTCGCCTAAGCACCGCTACAATATGACCGAGGTGGAATATGGTGGAGGGGGCACCGACACGGCTAAGGAACGATCCGTAGATCAACTTGTGTGTTCTAGGGTGCCCCTGCCCCGTATATAAAGGAGCAAGGGGAGGGCCGGCCAGCCTTGGGGCGCACCAAGGGAGGGAGTCCTCCTCCTAGTAGGAGTAGGACTCCCTTTCCTAGTCCTACTAGGAAGAGGGAAGGGGAAGGAAAGAGAGGAGAGGAGAGGGAAGGGGGCTGCCCCCCTCCTAGTCCAATTCGGACTCCCCATGGAGGGGGGCGCACCACCTCTTGGTGCAGCCCTCTCTCCCCTCTTGGCCCAATAAGGCCCATAACTTCCCGGGGTTCCGTAACCCTCCGGCACTCCGTTTTCTCCGGAAACTTCCGGAACCTTTCCGGTGTCCGAATATAACCATCCAATATATCAATCTTTATGTCTCGACCATTTCGAGACTCCTCGTCATGTCCGTGATCACATCCGGGACTCCGAACTCCTTCGGTACATCAAAATACATAAACTCATAATAACCGTCATTGAAACCTTAAGCGTGCGGACCCTACGGTTCGAGAACTATGTAGACATGACCTAGAACTATTCTCGGTCAATAACCAATAGCGGAACCTGGATGCTCATATTGGTTCCTACATATTCTACGAAGATCTTTATCGGTCAAACCGCATACGTTGTTCCCTTTGTCATCGGTATGTTACTTTCCCGAGATTCGATCGTCGGTATCCAATACCTAGTTTAATCTCGTTACCGGAAAGTCTCTTTACTCGTTCCGTAATACATCATCTCACAACTAACTCTTTAGTTGCAATGCTTGCAAGGCTTTATGTGATGTGTATTACCGAGAAGGCCTAGAGATACCTCTCCGACAATCGGAGTGACAAAACCTAATCTCAAATCGCCAACCCAACAAGTACCTTTGGAGACACCTGTAGTACTCCTTTATAATCACCCGATTCGTTGTGACGTTTGGTAGTACCAAAGTGTTCCTCCGTAAACGGAGTTGCATAATCTCATAGTTACAGGAACATGTATGGGTCATGAAGAAAGCATTAACATACTAAGCGATCAAGTGTTAAGCTAACGGAATGGGTCATGTCAATCAGATCATTCAACTAATGATGTGACCTTGTTAATCAAACAACAACTCCTTGTTCATGGTTAGGAAACATAACCATCTTTGATTAACAAGCTAGTCAAGTAGAGGCATACTAGTGACATACTGTTTGTCTATATATTCACACATGTATTATGTTTCCGGTTAATACAATTCTAGCATGAATAATAAACATTTATCATGATATAAGGAAATAAATAATAACTTTATTATTGCCTCTAGGGCATATTTCCTTCAGTCTCCCACTTGCACTAGAGTCAATAATCTAGATTACAAAGTAATGATCCTTACACCCATGGAGTCTTGGTGCTGATCATGTTTTGCTCGTGGAAGAGGCTTAGTCAACGGGTCTGCAACATTCAGATCCGTATGTATTTTGCAAATCTCTATGTCTCCCACTTGGACTTGGTCCCGAATGGAATTGAAGCGTCTCTTGATGTGCTTGGTCCTCTTGTGAAATCTGGATTCCTTTGCCAAGGCAATTGCACCATATTGTCACAGAAGATCTTCATCGGTCCCGATGCACTAGGTATGACACCTAGATCGAAATGAACTCTTTCATCCAGACTCCTTCATTTGCTGCTTCCGAAGCAGCTATGTACTCCGCTTCACATGTAGATCCCGCCACGACGCTTTGTTTAGAACTGCACCAACTGACAGCTCCACCGTTTAATAAAAACACGTATCCGGTTTGCGATTTAGAATCGTCCGGATCAGTGTCAAAGCTTACATCGGCGTAACCATTTACGACTAGCTCTTTGTCACCTCCATATCGAGAAACATATCCTTAGTCCTTTTCGGTATTTCAGGATGTTCTTGACCGCTGTCCAGATGATCCACTCTGGATTACTTTGGTACCTTCCTGCCAAGCTTACAGCTAAGCATCGTCAGGTCTGGTACACAGCATTGCATACATGATAGAGCCTATGGCTGAAGCATAGGAACATCTTTCATTTTCTCTCTATCTTCTGCTGTGGTCGGGCATTGAGTCGACTCAATCTTACACCTTGTAACACGGTAAAAACCTTTCTTTGCTGATCCATTTTGAACCTTTTCAAAACTTTATCAAGGTATGTGCTTTGTGAAAGTCCAATCAAGCGTCTTGATCTATCTCTATAGATCTTGATGCCTAATATGTAAGCAGCTTCACCGAGGTCTTTCATTGAAAACTTTTATTCAAGTATCCTTTTATGCTATCCAGAAATTCTATATCATTTCCAATCAATAATATGTCGTCCACATATAATATTAGAAATGCTCTGAGCTCCCACTCACTTTCTTGTAAATACAGGCTTCTCCAAAAGTCTGTATAAACCCATATGCTTTGATCACACTATCAAAGCGTTTATTCCAACTCCGAGAGGCTTGCACCAGACCATAAATTGATCGTTGGAGCTTGCACACTTTGTTAGCACCTTTTGGATCGACAAAACCTTCTGGTTGTATCATATACAACTCTTCTTCTAGAAATCCATTCAAGAATGCAGTTTTTACATCCATTTGCCAAATTTCATAATCATAAAATGCGGCAATTGCTAACATGATTCGGACGGACTTAAGCATCGCTACGGGTGAGAAAGTCTCATCGTAGTCAACCCCTTGAACTTGTCGAAAACCTTTTGCAACAAGTCGAGCTTTGTAGATAGTTACATTACCATCAGCGTCAGTCTTCTTCTTAAAAATCCATTTATTCTCAATAGCTTGCCGATCATCGGGCAAGTCTACCAAAGTCCATACTTTGTTCTCATACATGGATCCCATCTCAGATTTCATGGCTTCAAGCCATTTTGCGGAATCTGGGCTCACCATCGCTTCTTCATAGTTCGTAGGTTCATCATGATCTAGTAGCATGATTTCCAGAATAGGATTACCGTACCACTGCAGTGCGGATTTTGTTCTGGTTGATCTCTGAAGTTCAGTGACAACTTGATCTGAAGTTTCATGATCTTTATCATTATCTTCCTCACTAACTGGTGTAGGTGTTACGAAACTGATTTACGTGACGAACTACTTTCAATAAGGGAGCTGGTACTATTACCTCATCAAGTTCCACTTTCCTCCCACTCACTTCTTTCGAGAGAAACTCCTTCTCTAGAAAGGATCCATTTTTAGCAACGAATGTTTTGCCTTCGGATCTGTGATAGAAGGTGTACCCAATTGTCTCCTTTGGGTATCCTATGAAGACACATTTTCCGATTTGGGTTCAAGCTTATCAGGTTGAAGTTTCTTCACATAAGCATCGCAACCCCAAACTTTCAGAAGCGACAACTTTGGTTTCTTGCTAAACCATAGTTCATAAGGCGTCGTCTCAACGGATTTTGACGGTGTCCTATTTAACGTGAATGCGGCCGTCTCAAGAGCATAACCCCAAAATGATAGCGGTAAATCTGTAAGAGACATCATAGATCGCACCATATCCATAAAAAGTGCGATTCGACGTTCGGACACACCATTGCGCTGTGGTGTTCGGGTGGCGTGAGTTGCTAAACTATTCCGCTTTGTTTCAAATGTAGACCAAACTCGTAACTCAAATATTCGCCTCCACGATCAGATCGTAGAAACTTTATTTTCTTATTACGATGATTTTCAACTTCACTCTGAAATTCTTTGAACTTTTCAAATGTTTCAGACTTATGTTTCATTAAGTAGATATACCCATATCTGCTCAAATCATCTGTGAAGGTGAGAAAATAACGATATCCGCCACGAGCTTCAACATTCATTGGACCACATACATCCGTATGTATGATTTCCAATAAATCTGTTGCTCTCTCCATAGTACCGGAGAACGGTGTTTTAGTCATCTTGCCCATGAGGCACGGTTACATAAGTGCCAAGTGATTCATAATCAAGTGACTCCAAAAGTCCATCAAGATGGAGTTTCTTCATGCGTTTTACACCGATATGACCTAAACGGCGGTGCCACAAATAAGTTGCACTATCATTATCAACTCTGCATCTTTTGGTTTCAACATTATGAATATGTGTATCACTACTATCGAGATTCATTAAAATAGACCACTCTTCAAGGGTGCATGACCATAAAAGATATTATTCATATAAATAGAACAACCATTATTCTCTGATTTAAATGAATAACCGTCTCGCATCAAACAAGATCCAGATATAATGTTCATGCTCAACGCGGCACCAAATAACAATTATTCAGGTCTAAAACTAATCCCGAAGGTAGATGTAGAGGTAGCGTGCCGACTGCGATCACATCGACTTTGGAACCGTTTCCCACGCGCATCGTCACCTCGTCCTTTGCCAGTGTTCGCTTAATCCGTAGTTCCTGTTTCGAGTTGCAAATATTAGCAATGAACCAGTATCAAATACCCAGGTACTACTGCGAGCTCTAGTAAGGTACACATCAATAACAAGTATATCACATATACCTTTGTTCACTTTGCCATCCTTCTTATCCGCCAAATACTTGGGGCAGTTCCGCTTCCAGTGACCAGTCTGCTTGCAGTAGAAGCACTCAGTTTCAGGCTTAGGTCCAGACTTGGGTTTCTTCTCCTGATCAGCAACTTGTTTGCTGTTCTTCTTGAAGTTCCCCTTCTTCTTCCCTTTGCCTTTCTTCTTGAAACTAGTGGTCTTATTGACCATCAACACTTGATGCTCCTTTTTTGATTTCTACCTCCGCAGCTTTTAGCATTGCGAAGAGCTCAGGCATAGTCTTTACTAACCCTTGCATATTATAGTTCATCACGAAGCCTTTGTAACTTGGTGGCAGTGATTGAAGAATTCTGTCAATGACACAATCATCCGGAAGATTAACTCCCAGTTGATTCAAGTGATTGTAATACCCGGACATTTTGAGTATGTGCTCACCGACGTAACTATTCTCCTCCATCTTGCAGCTATAGAACTTATTGGAGACTTCATATCTCTCAATCCGGGCATTCTGTTGAAATATCAACTTCAACTCCTGGAACATCTCATATGCTCCATGACGCTCAAAACGTCGTTGAAGACCCGTTCTAAGCCGTAAAGCATGGCACACTGAACTATAGAGTAGTCATCAGCTCTGCTTTGCGACGCTCACAACTTCGCTCAAGATCTGCAGCAGGCTCGTCACCCAGCGGTGCTTCGGGGCGTAACTTTTCAGTGCAGCAATGAGGATTATCCTCAGGTTACGGACCCAGTCCGTGTAATTGCTACCATCATCTTTCAACTTTGCTTTCTCAAGGAACGCATTAAAATTCAACGGAACAACAAAGACGAGCCATCTATCTACAGTAAACATAGACAAGCAAAATACTATCAGTACTAAGTTCATGATAAATTTAAGTTCAATTAATCATATTATTAAAGAACTCCCACTTAGACAGACATCTCTCTAGTTATCTAAGTGATCACGTGATCCAAATCAACTAAACCATAACCGATCATCACGTGAGATGGAGTAGTTTTCAATGGTGAACATCTTATGTTGATCATATCTGCTATATGATTCACGCTCGACCTTTCGGTCTCCGTGTTCCGAGGCCATATCTGTATATGCTAGGCTCGTCAAGTATAACCTGAGTATTCTGCGTGTGCAAAACTGGCTTGCACCCGTTGTAGATGGACGAGAGCTTATCACACCCGATCATCACGTGGTGTCTCGCACGACGAACTTTGGCAACGGTGCATACTCGGGAGAACACTACTTGATAATTTTTAGTGAGAGATCATCTTATAATGCTACCGTCAATCAAAGCAAGATAAGATGCATAAAGGATAAACATCACATGCAATCAATATAAGTGATATGATATGGCCATCATCATCTTGTGCTTGTGATCTCCATCTCCGAAGCACCGTCATGATCACCATCGTCACCGGCGCGACACCTTGATCTCCATCGTAGCATCGTTGTCGCCTCGCCAACTATTGCTTCTACGACTATCGCTACCGCTTAGTGATAAAGTAAAGCAATTACATGGCGCTTGCATTTCATACAATAAGCGACAACCATATGGCTCCTGCCAGATTGCCGATAACTCGGTTACAAAACATGATCATCTCATACAATAAAATATAGCATCACGTCTTGACCATATCACATCACAACATGCCCTGCAAAAACAAGTTAGACGTCCTCTACTTTGTTGTTGCAAGTTTTACGTGGCTGCTACGGGCTGAGCAAGAACCGTTCTTACCTACGCATCAAAACCACAACGATACTTCGTCAAATAGACTCCGTTTAACCTTCTCAAGGACCGGCGAGCCACACTCGGTTCAACTAAAGTGAGAGAGACAGACACCCGCCACCACCTTTAAGCAACGAGTGCTCACAGCGGTGAAACCAGTCTCGCGTAAGCGTCTGGCGTAATGTCGGTCCGGCCGCTTCATCTCACAATACCGCTGAACCAAAGTATGACATGCTGGTAGGTAGTATGACTTGTATCGCCCACAACTCACTTGTGTTCTACTCGTGCATATGACATCAACGCATAAAACCTGGCTCGGATGCCACTGTTTGGGAACGTAGTAATTTCAAAAATTTTCCTACGATCACGCAAGACCATGGTGATGGCATAGCAACGAGAGGAGAGTGTCCGTCCACGCACCCTCGTGAGACCGAAAGCGAAGCGTTATATTAACGCGTTGATGTAGTCGACGCCTTCACGATCCGACCGATCCAAGCACCGCACTCGCACCTCCGAGTTCTTGGCACACGCTCAGCTCGATGACGATCCCGAGCTCCGATCCAGCAAAGCGTCGGGAAGGAGTTCCGTCAACCTGACGGCGTGGTGGACGATCTTGATGTTCTACCGTCGCAGGGCTTCGCCTAAGCACCGCTACAATATGACCGAGGTGGAATATGGTGGAGGGGGCACCGACACGGCTAAGGAACGATCCGTAGATCAACTTGTGTGTTCTAGGGTGCCCCTGCCCCGTATATAAAGGAGCAAGGGGAGGGCGGCCAGCCTTGGGGCGCACTAAGGGAGGGGGGAGTCCTCCTCCTAGTAGGAGTAGGACTCCCTTTCCTAGTCCTACTAGGAAGAGGGAAGGGGAAGGAAAGAGAGGGAGAGGAGAGGAAGGGGCTGCGCCTCCTAGTCCAGTCGGACTCCCCATGGAGGCGCACCACCTCTGGTGCAGCCCTCTCTCCCTCTTGGCCCAATAAGGCCCATAACTTCCCGGGGTTCCGGTAACCCCTCCGGCACTCCGTTTTCTCCGAAACTTCCGAACCTTTCCGTGTCCGAATATAACCATCCAATATATCAATCTTTATGTCTCGACCATTTGAGACTCCTCGTCATGTCCGTGATCACATCCGGGACTCAACTCCTTCGGTACATCAAAATACATAAACTCATAATAACCGTCATTGAAACCTTAAGCGTGCGGACCCTACGGTTCGAGAACTATGTAGACATGACCTAGAACTATTCTCGGTCAATAACCAATAGCGGAACCTGGATGCTCATATTGGTTCCTACATATTCTACGAAGATCTTTATCGGTCAAACCGCATAACAACATACGTTGTTCCTTTGTCATCGGTATGTTACTTTCCGAGATTCGATCGTCGGTATCCAATACCTAGTTTAATCTCGTTACGGAAAGTCTCTTTACTCGTTCCGTAATACATCATCTCACAACTAACTCTTTAGTTGCAATGCTTGCAAGGCTTTATGTGATGTGTATTACCGAGAAGGCCTAGAGATACCTCTCCGACAATCGGAGTGACAAAACCTAATCTCAAATACGCCAACCCAACAAGTACCTTTGGAGACACCTGTAGTACTCCTTTATAATCACCCGATTACGTTGTGACGCTTTGGTAGTACCAAAGTGTTCCTCCGTAAACGGAGTTGCATAATCTCATAGTTACAGGAACATGTATGGGTCATGAAGAAAGCATTAACATACTAAACGATCAAGTGTTAAGCTAACGGAATGGGTCATGTCAATCAGATCATTCAACTAATGATGTGACCTTGTTAATCAAACAACAACTCCTTGTTCATGGTTAGGAAACATAACCATCTTTGATTAACAAGCTAGTCAAGTAGAGGCATACTAGTGACATACTGTTTGTCTATATATTCACACATGTATTATGTTTCCGGTTAATACAATTCTAGCATGAATAATAAACATTTATCATGATATAAGGAAATAAATAATAACTTTATTATTGCCTCTAGGGCATATTTCCTTCAGGCCTTTATTTCTTCCAGTCCGTCCGTCACTCCATCTGTCCACTCGAAGTGTTCGGTGCGTCGAAGAAGGCGATAAAGAGGTAGTGCCTTTTCTCCTAATCGGGAGATAAAGCGGCTTAAGGCAGCCACGCATCCAGTTAATTTTTGGATTTGTTTGAGGTCTGTTGGGGTAGCCAACTGTGACAAAGCTCGGATTTTAGCCGGGTTTGCTTCAATTCCTCTATTGGAAACGATGAAGCCCAGCAGCTTTCCGGCGGGAACGCCGAAAACACATTTTTCCGGATTGAGCTTGATGTCATATGTTCGGAGGTTGTCGAACGTGAGTCTCAGGTCGTCTATTAAAGACTCGATGTGTATGGTCTTGATGACCACATCGTCTACGTATGCCTCAACTGTTTTGCCGATTTGTTTTTCCAGGCATATCTGAATCATGCGTTGGTAGGTTACACCGGCGTTTTTGAGCCCGAAAGGCATGGTGTTGAAGCAGAAAGGGCGTAGGGGGTGATAAATGCCGTTGCGGCTTGATCGGACTCCGCCATCTTGATTTGATGGTATCCTGAGTATGCGTTGAGGAAGCACAACTAGTCGTGTCCTGCGGTAGCGTCGATGATTTGATCGATGCGGGGGAGGGGGAAGGGATCCTTGGGGCAAGCCTTATTGAGGTCCTTGAAATTGACACATAGGTGCCAGGACTTATCCTTCTTTGGTACCATCACCAGGTTTGCTAGCCAGTCTGGGTGTTTTATTTCTCTGATGAATCCAGCCTCGAGTAACTTGGCTAGCTCCTCTCCCATAGCTTGTCGTTTAGGCTCTGAAAAGCGCCGTAGTGTCTGCTTGACCGACTTGTATCCCTTCAATATGTTGAGACTATGCTTGGCCAGCCTGCATGGGATCACTGGCATATCTGAAGGGTGTCAGGCGAAGATTTCCCAATTCTCGCGTAAGAACGCCCGCAGTGCGGCGTCGATTGTGGGGTTCAGCTGTGCCCCAATGGATGCTATTTTTGTAGAGTCCGTTGGGTGGATTTGGAATTTGACTATTTCGTCCGCTGGTTTGAAAGAGGTGGACTTGGATCGCTTATCGAGTATCACATCGTCCCTATCCACTGTGGAGCGTAATGCAGTTAACTCTTCGGCCGCGAGGGTTTCGGATAATGCCTCAAGGGCCAGGGCGACGGTTTTATTTTCGGCGCGGAGTGCTATGTACGGATCACTGGCTAGAGTGATGATTCCGTTGGGTCAGAGCATCTTGAGCTTCATGTACCCATAATGGGGTATAGCTTGGAAACTCGCGAATGCGCCCCACCCTAAAAGGGCGTGGTATCCACTACTGAACGGGGCCACTTGGAATGTTATCTCTTCGGACCTGTAATTTTCCGGCGTGCCGAATACCACATCGAGTGTGATTTTTCCCGCACATCGTGCCTCCCGACTAGGGATATTCCCTTGGAAGGTCATGCTGCTTTGCTCAATGCGGCTCTTGTCTATTTCCATTTTGTTGAGAGTTTCCTCGTAGATGAGGTTTAATCCGCTGCCGCCGTCCACAAGCACTTTAGTAAGCTGGAAGCCGTCCACAATTGGACTAAGGACCAAAGCGGCTGGTGCTCGGACTGTTCGGAATTGAGGTTCGTCACTGGCATTAAAGGTTATAGCCGTGTCGTTCCAGGGGTTTATTGCTGCAACGCGGCAGACTTCGTCATTTTCGCGGAGTGCTCTCTTGCGACTGCTATTCGAGGCGAAAGTCTCGAAGACTATCAACACTGTATCGTTGTTTTCTGCGGGATGATGCTCTATGGTATTGTTAATGAGGAGATCCTCGCCGCTCTTGGACACCCACCGAAGTATCCAACAAGCTCTAAGGCTGTGTGTTGGTACGGTATCCGGTGTGGTTTGAATTTTGCATGGCCTATTGAGCTATCCCTTCAATACGGTTCCACGCCCTGTATTGGGCTTTGGTTTCTTTGTGATTGGATCGGGTGACTTGCGAGAGTGCACCCTTTTGGTTCAGACGAGGGGTTCAGTGAGAGCCAGAGGATCCCAAAATGTTGCATGGGTTTTCCAGGCGCTTTCCATCACACAGTACTTCTGTACTATGGCCGCCAAGTCAGTGAAGTGTAATATGTCACGGCGACTTATGGCGTTAAGGATTCCCTTGTCCGTGCAATTTTTGCAAAAGAATGAGATTGCGTCTTCGTCGCGACAGTCCTTAACCTTGCACATTACAAGGAAGAATCTGGCCCAAAAGTGATGTACTGTCTCTTGGGATTGTTGTCTGATGTGGGAAAGATCGCTTTTATCTGGGTGGGTGGGTGGATTTAAGTCCGAACCCTGACCCGATCTGAGGCCCAGGGGCTGAGGAACTTCCGAACTTGGTGGTTCGGGTTCCGGGATGTTACCCAGTTTTTCTGGCCCGCTGTCCGATTCTAAATTCAGAGCTTGGGTCATGTCCTCCCGCGAGCGGGTATCCGGCTCAGAGTGCTCTGGAATCCGGACATAGTTCGTCCTCAAAATAGAGGAAGAGTTGCTGCATTGCTCCTCAACCACCGCTATTTGATGGGTGATCGGCAGAGAGTTAATCTCTCTTTGATCGGGTTTAAGCCCAATCCGATCATAGTCCGTAGCGACTCCCAAAGCGGCGATGTGATCCAGCAGCTCGTTCAAGGACGAAAGTTCCATTGGATCCATCCGCTCAGCGTATTCCAAGCTGACGTGGAGGCTGTTTCCGATGACCCGAGAAGTCATCGTCGGCGCGGCGGCCGAACGGGCGGTCATGACGAAGCCGCCTAGTCGGAGGGTTTGGCCTAAGGCCAGGGCTCCCCCGGAGGCGATGTTGTCCTTGATAACAAGGCGAGCCATCAACCCTTTTTTCGACGTCACAGTGGAACTCTCAACGAAAGCACCAATGTCGGTGTCAAAAACGGAGGATCTCGGGTAGGGGGTCCCGAACTGTGCGTCTAAGGCTAATGGTAACAGGAGGCGGGGGACATGATGTTTACCCAGGTTCGGGCCTTCTCTATGGACGTAATACCCTACTTCCTGCTTGATTGATCTTGATGGTATGGGTATTACAGGAGTTGATCTACCACGAGATCGTAGAGGCTAAACCCTAGAAGCTAGCCTATGATTATGATTGTTGTTGTCCTACGGACTAAACCCTCCAGTTTATATAGACACCGGAGGGGGCTAGGGTTACATCAGGTCGGTTACAGAGAAGGGAATCTACATATCTGAATTGCCAAGCTTGACTTCCACACAAAGGAGAGTCCCACCCGGACACGGGATGAAGTCTTCAATCTTGTATCTTCATAGTCCAACAGTCCGACATAAGCATATAGTCCGGCTGTCCGAGGACCCCCTAAACCAGGACTCCCTCAATGGCCTCACGCGTTGGCTGAGTTGAAGCAGGAGGAGTGTACTCATGCGTTGTCTGAGTTGAAGCAGGAGGAGTGGCCTCACGCGTTGGAGGAGCGTGAGTTGTCTGCTCCTCGTCACCTCCTGGAATGTCAAGCTCTAGCTGACGTGGTGTCGGTGGCCTTCGAAAGATGATGCAATCCTTTCTCCATAGGATGATACGATGTATGGCCTCTCCCAGTGTGTGCTCCTCGTCACCTACAGGAATGTCAAGCTATAGCCCGGAATATTGGTCCACCACCTCATCAACCACGACACGAGCATAGCCTGCTGGAATCATTCTGCAATGGTAGGTTGCTCCGGGGGGGGGGGGGGGTTGTATAAGAAACGGCGTCCGCCGCCTTCACGGATATGTTCTTTATTTTGAAGTGTAGCTCACAGTTTGTGTTCTCCATGGGTATCTATCCAGCAGTGCGTCGCCCGAGGCGGAACCCACGCTGCTTCTCGGCATGGATTGGACGGTGCTATCCAATGCCGGATCATCCGCTAGCTGCGCCGCTGCTGAGACCCCCTTTCCTGGCTAAGCAAGTTGATCTGCTACTGCTGCCTCTGCAATTTGAGTGCCAAGTCCGCGTGCGCTGATTCTAGGCCTTGAAGGCGTTCTGCTTCCTGCTTCCTCTGCTCGACCTCCAGCTTCTTCTTCTTCTCCTCAGCTCCTTTAAGACATGCCTTCTTCGAAACCTCTCTTATCTTCGGCGTGAACACCCCCTTTCGAGCTTCTTCTATTTCTTCAACTAACTTATCATCAGCTCCTTTAAGACATGCCTTCTTCGAAACCTCGCTTATCTTCGGGTCCAACGCCCCCCCCCCCATGCGCATAGAACCAAGTTCTGCACCTGGGGGGCCAGCTCAATGTAACTGGAGTGACCTGTGCAGCCAGCATCTCTTGCTCAGACTTATCCTACTTAGGCATTTCCACCGTGTAGCCACCTGGCCCCAGCCTATGGAATTGCTTCTTTTTTGCGGCATTGGCCTTGTTTTTTCTGGACCGTTCCTTAGATAATTCTGATTCCTTGAATTTCATGAAATCGTCCCAGTGTTCTCTTTGGTTCTCCAGTGTTCCCTTGAATTCTGGAGTCTTCTTTCCTGCTTTGACGTAGTTATTCCATACCGTTTTCTTTTGGTTGTTGAATGCAATTGCCATCTTCCTAAGAGCAGCGTCCTTGACTTTCTCCACATCTGCAACTGTGAAATGATCTGGTAGGGTGAAATGTTCCATGAGATCTTCCCAAAGCGCTTTTTTTGCTCTGTCGTCGACAAAAGTAAGATCTGGACGGGGCTTTGATGCCTCTTTCCATTCTTGAAGGGAGATCGGGAGTTTGTCCTTCACAAGAACTCTGCTGACGAACGAACTTGTTCGCAATGTTCTTAGGCGCTATTGGTTCGCCAATAGTTTTGATGGCATCGATGTTGTACTTTACGCCCTCCTTCAACTTTTTCCCCGGGCCTCGCACTCTGCCTGTAGAAGATTTGCTCGATCCGGAGGGCTGAAAGAAGAAAGATCGATTTGTTAATATATCTTCAAATCATTTAAAACATGTGATGATCACCAGATGCCTGCTTACATAAATATACCTCGCCGGTCTCTGTTATTTCAAGATCAACATTTTCTTCGCCATCATAATCATTAATTTCTTCGCCATCATAATCAAAGTCGTCATCCATGACTTCATCAATTCGGTCGTCCCGATCGAATATCATATCATCACCCTCCCCGGTATTGTTCAGATATTGGGAGCCGTCATCTTCTTCATTTCGATCATCTGGCGCGCGAGGGGAGCGTATGATCTCGAACAGGGCCTCTTCTCCCTCTCTGCCAGTATTGTCCGTCATAGCTTTTATTTAACTAATCCAGAAGAAATATAAAACAATTTAGTATTCAAATTACAATGCATGCATGCAATCAATAAGAGGAAATCCTGAATCATAGTACATAATATGCATCGTCTCGAATAATATATAATCTCGAATACATCGTCTCGAATATTATATATCGAATACATCACTAGCTAGCTAGCTAATAATGATCGAATACTACAGAATAATCTAGGCCACTCGCGGTTCCTGAGGTGCAGGCGGTGGACACCCAAAGAGAAGGAACCATCACAGGATCATAGCTCCGGTCATCTCCCCAAAGACCCTGCCAGGTATTGGAGAACCTGACATCCATAGGAGCCATGTAGCGACTGACGTGCTCGTACTCCTCCCTCACACAGCGACGCACCACCTCCGATGGGGCCAGCTCCCTCCGCACCGAAAGTGGCCCACGGGAACGCCACCAAAGGAGCTCAGGGTCGACAATGGGACCCGGTTTCCTCACCAAGCGGCGAGCCCCTGAAGGTAGCACCTCCCAGTGCCAGCCCGGCGGAGCCCAGTCCCGGACATGGGTCCTCTGAAGCAGGACGTCGTCCCGAACGGGTCGACGGCGAGGATGCGGGCCGGGCATCGTCGAGAACAAATACTATACGCAGCAAAAGTAACATTTTTTAAATCATTGGATTGTGATTTCTTATATGCAAATTCTAAATTTGTATAACTAAATTATAAGAAACAAAAAACTAGCATTTCTATAACATTTCCATAACAATTTGAAATTAATCTAATTCATCTAGCTAAAACTAACATTTCTAAAATTTCTATACCATTTCTAACATTTCTATAACATGTCTAACATTTCTATATACTATTTGACATTAATCTAATCTAATTAATTAATTCATCTAAAACATTTGTATAAAAAACAGAAAAACAGAAAAACTAAAACTAAATGTGTGTGCTGCAGTGTGTATATGTTCAGATGCTGCTGCAAGACAGACACCTCACGAAGCTGGCGCCAAGCGGCTTCGATTGGAGGGAGGAGAGTGGCCGGGAGAGGGGCTCACAGCGCGGGCGACGGGACGGCGAGGCAGAGGGGACGACGACGGGGGCGGCGACGACGGCGGCGGATGACGACGTGGACGGACGGCGAAGGGGGTGGCGGCGACGGTGACGGGGACGGCGATGGGCGCGGCGACGAGGGGCGGCCGCGACGTGGCAGAGGAGAAGAAGCAGAGGGAGAACGAACTGACGAATTTTTTTGAAGTGTTTTCTTATATAGAATCTACCTTTAGTACAGGTTGGAGCCACCAACCGGTACTAAAGGTCTGTTTTGGCCAGACGAAGCGGCGAGAAGCGCACCCCTTTTAGTAACGGGTGGTGGCTACAACCGGTACTAAAGGCCCCCCCTTTAGTACCGGTTGGAGCCACGACCCGGTACTAAAGGGGGTGCGCTGGCACAGGTGCGGTGCCGGCAAGTTTAGTCCCACCTCGCTAGCCGAGGGGCGCCCACACCTGTTTAAAAGCCCCGGCGCGGCTGCTCTCTCGAACTCCTCTCTATAGCAGGCTTCGGGCCTAACTCGCCTCTCTCAGGCCTATCGAGCCTCATGGGCTCAGATCCTGGCCCAACTACAGGTTGGGTGACCAGTCGTATGCAGGCCGCTGTGGCCCAGTAGGTGGGTTTTTTTATTTAGTTCTTGTCTCAACAAAAATTTAGTTTTTTTCTACTTTATTTATTTTTATTTATTTATTTTCATTTATTTATTTCTGAATATTTTTTCTTTAGGTACAAAAAATTACAAACTTTCTGTTAGTGCAAGTAGTTTTCAAATTTGAACAGTTTAAATTTTTTATTTAGTTTTGTCTCAACAAAATTTAGTTTTTTATTTTCTACTTTATTTATTTTCATTTATTTATTTCTGAATATTTTTTCTTTAGGTACAAAAATTACAAACTTTCTGTTAGTGCCAGTAGTTTTCTAATTTGAATAGTTTATATTTTTATTTATTTTTGTCTCAACAATTTTTTTTCTTTTCTTCTTTATTTATTTCCATTTATTTATTTCTAAATAATTTTTCTTTAGGTACAAAAAATTAGAAACTTTCTGTTAATGTTAGTAGTTTTCAAATTTGAATAGTTTAAATTTGAATTATTTGCCGAACTAATTTGTAGACGAAGTGCATCCAGTTTTTGCACATAAAATTTCTTCACGCTTCAAATACCAAAATACATAAGTACCCTAACTATTACAAATATTCCCTCCGGTTTGTTCGAAGCGACACTTTCCAGATATATAAGTCCGGAAAGTCACTACAGAAAAAGGTGATGACGGTGAAGCCTATCACATCCCAGAGTGGGATCTTTGGGTGTGAAACTTTTTCTTCGTGTGTGTCCCTTTGTGCCGTAACCATGGACAATCTTCATCATTTAACTGGATGCTCGGATCAATATTCACTGTGAATGGAGCAATTTCATCAAACTTTTCATAATCTTCTGACATGTCTGTCTTGTCATCCACTCCCATGATGTTTCTTTTCCCTGAAAAAACTATGTGGCGCTTTGGCTCATCGTATGATGCATTCGCTTCCTTATCTTTTCTTTTTCTCGGCCTGGTAGACATGTCTTTCACATAGAAAACCTGCGCCACATCATTGGCTAGGACGAATGGTTCGTCTGCATATGTAAGATTGTTGAGATCCACTGTTGTCATTCCGTACTGCGGGTCTTCCGTTACCCTGCCTCGTGTCATATTGACCCATTTGCACCGAAACAAAGGGACCTTCAAACCACCTCCATAGTTAAGTTCCCATATGTCCTCTATGTAACCATGCTATGTTTCCTTTTCCGTGTTGGTTGTTGCATCAAAGCGGACACCACTGTTTTGGTTGGTGCTCTTCTTATCTTGGGCGATCGTGTAAAATGTATTCCCATTTATCTCGTACCCTTTGAAAGTCATTATATTCAAAGATGGTAACTGGGACAGCAAGTACATGTCATCTTCAATATCGCCATCATGCATGGCACGTGTCTGCAACCAACCGGCAAAAGTCCTCGTTTGTTCACGTGTAATCCAGTCGTCAGACTGCTCTGGGTGTTTGGAGTGTAGAAAATTCTTGTGTTCCTCCATATACGGAGCCACCAAGGCGGAATTCTGTAGAACTGTGTAGTGTGCTTCAGGAGAGAATGCCCGCCCATACATATTATTTGATCCCTCCTAGCGTGCCTTTTTCCATCGAAGTCTGCTCTTATGCCGCGATTCAGGAACACCAATCGGCTTAAGGTCAGAAATAAAGTCAATACAAAACTCAATGACCTCCTCATTTTCATGGCCCTTCGAGATGCTTCCTTCTGGCCTAGCACGATTATGAACATATTTCTTCAGGACTCCCATGAACCTCTCAAAGGGGAACATATTGTGTAAAAATACAGGACCCAAAACGTTAATCTCTTCAAGAAGGTGAACTAGGACGCAAGGCCATGATGTTGAAGAAGGATGGTGGGAACACCAACTCGAAACCGACAAGACATTGCACCAAATCATTCTATAACCTTGGTATGATTTCTGGATCGATTACCTTCTGAGAGATTGCATTAAGGAATGCACATAGCTTCACAATGGCTAATCGAATGTTTTCCGGTAGAAGCCCCCTCAATGCAACCGGAAGCAGTTGCGTCATAATCACGTGGCAGTCATGAGACTTTAGATTCTGGAACTTTTTCTCTGCCATATTTATTATTCCCTTTATATTCGATGAGAAGCCAGACGGTACCTTCATATTGAGCAGGCACTCAAAGAAGATTTCCTTCTCTTCTTTGGTAAGAGCATAGCTGGCATGACCCTGATGTATGCCATCTTTTCCGTGCATACGTTGCTGGTCCTCCCGTGCCTCCGATGTATCTTTTGTCTTCCCATACACGCCCAAGAAGCCAGCAGGGTCACGCAAAGATTCTTCGTCACGTACATCACGTCGATCCAACAGCATAATGATACCAAGCCACACTATCAATGGCATATTTTCTAATCTTTCTAATCCTCAACCGCATTTTCTCCATCTTGATCTTGTGATCATTGACGACATTGGCGACATGCAACTCCAATTCCATCTTCTCCCCCTCAATTCTTTTCAATTTTTCTTTCAAATACCCATTTTCTCCTTCAACTAAATTTAACCTCTCGACAATAGGGTCGGTTGGAATTTCCGGTTCACATACCTCCTAGATAAAAATATCTATGTCAACTTGATGGGCACAATTTGACATAAACACGAAATGCAACAAATAGTTTTAAAAGAGAATATACCACATTTGAATCATAACACGGATGAGGGCCGACGGAGATGGATATCAAAACCATGGCACTATGTATAACAAACAACGTACGGTAAGATCATTATACAAGTAACTATATATCTAAATCACACAAATATGATTTTTTTATATAAAGAATATAAGAACAATAGGCTCACCACAAGATGGTGCCGGCGACGGGTCGGTGCGGACGATCGACGGTGGTTACGACGGAGACGGGAAGACACTAAGTAAACCACACCTACATATGCAAACTAAGAGCTATTTTAAGCTCAAATTGCATATAAATCAAATAAACTACCACATATAATTCCTCCCAAATTACTAAAACCCACAAATTAATCACTATATAAAGCATTGCAAGAGCTAATCTAGCAATGAGAGATGAAAGGACAAAGTTGCTAACATTTGTGATCACTTGAATGGATGGGGGCCTTCAAATCTTGACAAAATTTGAGCAAAATGTGTGATGAGCTTGAGGGGAAGAGAGGAAGAATAGAGAGGAGGAGAGGGGAAAGGGGGAAGAACAGCGCGAGCTGGACGAATGGTTTATATGTAGGATGACCTGTAGTACCGGTTCGTGGCACGAACCGGTACTAAAGGTGTTGGACGGGCCCCAGTCTGACAACATCCTGCCACCACTCTCTTTAGTACCGGTTCGTGGCACAAACCGGTGCTAAAGGTTCCGCACGAACCGGTATTAAAGAGAGCGGCCCGCCTAGCCGTTGGAACTGGCACTAATGGTCACATTAGTGCCGGCTCAATTTCAAACCGGGACTAATGAGCTGCACATTAGATCCTTTTTATACTAGTGTTGCGCTAGTGACATGTGTTCCATAAAAAAAGAGACCAAACAACTATAGTGTGGCAACTGAAGGTTGATGTTGAGTATAGCTGAGTTTACTTTTACACTTCACCAAGTGCATACACAAATCTATTAACAACATCTAATATTCCTAACACACATATTTTCCTTGTACCATGCGAAGCATGAAGTTTGAATTATTTCTCCACATTAATGACCACGGCATTAGTTTGTCGTATACCTACATCCCAGCTGATTCATAACATTCCCAAGTTAGATGGAATATATTTGAGGGCACTATATGTGGAGGAACTGTGGAACATCAAACTGATTGTTTTCATCTTCAGGTATTATAAATATTTTATGGGTCTAACCATGGGGGCATCCAAATGTTACCAAATATGTACCAGTGACATGTTAGCGCACAAGCAGAGATAAAGTTTATCAATGGGTACTTCCACATGTTACCAATAAAATGTTGACTTAAAAGGTCTATAAATTCAGAATGTATAGAACATGAGGTGATATAAATATGTACCTTAATTTAGAGCCTTTGGAAAAAAAAAACTTGGTTGTCGAGCACTGGCAGCACCTCGCCTCGTGAAGAACTCGTGCTTGACAAGGCTTTCTTTTAACCTGTGCCCAGTGGCACTCCAACCTTGTGACCGGGGATTCCAGTGGAATTCCTCTAGCAGCTTGCCGGTGCTGTCACAATGGAACATGTAGCATGCAGAAATGTTGTAGACCAGCACATCTCCCCTGTGGGATAAAATGACATGTTGTGTATCTGTACGGTGGCACAGGCTCTCCACAGGGAATATAACATGGTACTTGAATGACCATACCTCCCTCTTGTAGTCCTCCAGCAACCAAATTTTCGCGACAGTCCTCCCATCGTCGAAACAACTGAAGACCAGAACACTAAGTACTTTCAGAATAGATGCTCACACCACAAGAGAAAGAATACTGTCAAGGCTCTAAGGAGAGAAGATGGATCTAAATGCACTACGGACGAGGGCATGCGGGAGATGGCGGCCACTTTCTATGAGAACCTGTTCCGGAGGGATCGGCGGATGCTGACCTGCTTTTAGAGAACATTGCGCCTTTGGTTTCTGATTTGATGAATGATAATCTAACGTCAGTTTTTACTGACTTAGAGATCGAGAGGGCTTTGTTCCAGATGGGGCCGACCAAGGCGCCGGAACCGGACGGGTTACCCGCAATGTTTTACCAGAGACACTGGTCTCTGGTGAAGGAAGATGTGTGCAGAGCTGTACGTGATTTCTTGGAAGGAGAGGCAACTCCTGACAGTTTTAATGCGACAGTTATTGGGATGATCCCTAAAGTAAACTCACCGGAGTTACTTTCACAGTTCAGACAATTAGTTTGTGTAATGTGCTATACAAAATAGCATCTAAGGTTCTTGCCAACAGATTAAAAGCTATCCTTCCGGTGTTGATCTCTGAAGAACAAAGTGCTTTTGTACCCGGAAGACTCATAACGGACAACGTGTTGATTGCATATGAGAGTGTTCATGTGATAAGGACTAGAAAGAGGAAGAAGTCGTTGTGTGCTGTGAAGTTGGACATGATGAAGGCGTATGCTAGAGTTGAATGGATTTTCCTTCAGCAAATGCTTGAACGATTTGGTTTCAACCGGAGTTGGATTTCCATGGTAATGAGGTGTGTTACATCAGCTAGTTTTGTTGTTAAGTTAAATGGAGGATGTTCCAGAGGTTTCTTGCCATCAAGGGGGCTGCGGCAGGGTGACCCCCTGTTGCCCTACCTGTTTCTCTTTTGTGTAGAAGGATTCTCAGCTCTACTTAAGAAGGCGCAGCAAAACAAAGATATTAGGGGTGTTTCGTTTGGAAGCACTGGCCCCCACATTACACACCTACTATTCGCAGATGACAGCATAGTGTTTTTGGAAGGATCACAGGATAATTTGGCGGTGCTCAAAGGGATTCTCATCAAGTATGAGGCAGCCTCTGGACAAAAAGTTAATCTTCAAAAGTCCACTATATTTTTCGGGAAGGGATGTGCTAATGAGGACAAGGGGCCGTTGATGCAAGCAATTGGGATCCAAACAGAGGCAATTGGCGAAAGATATTTGGGCTTACCAACAGTGGTGGGCAAATCTAAAGACGGAACGTTTAAGTATGTAACGGAGTTCTCGAAAGGCAAGGTCTCAGGATGGAAAGGGCAAGGCCTCTCTAAAGCAGCGAGAGAGGTGCTTGTCAAATCGGGGTTGCAATCTACACCAACTTTCAACATGAGCTGCTTCCAACTCACAAAGAAGATGTGCGGGAACCTGACTTCAATTTCGTCAAATTTCTGGTGGGGTGATGCAAATGGAGAAAAGAAGGTACATTGGTTAGCATGGGAGAAGATGTGCATGGCGAAGAGGGATGGGGGGATGGGGTTCAGAGACCCAGTAGCTTTCAACCAAGCTTTGCTAGCTAAGCAGGCATGGCGAGTGTTGCAATGCCCGGACTCCCTCTGCGCTAGAGTCTTGAAGGCCCGGTACTATAGAGACGGCTCTATTATGAACGCTACTTGCCCATCCGGTGCGTCCTACGCTTTCCGAAGTATGATTTACGGGCGGGACCTGCTACGAGAAGGCACGATCTGGCGCATAGGTGATGGGTCAAAAATCAACGTCCATCACGATAATTGGATCCCGAGGCGTGGAAGCATGAAGCCGTTGGGGCAATCTTTTGTTCCGGAGGCTATCAAGGTGCAGAACCTAATGACACCGGATGGGAGGGGATGGAACGAGGAGCTGGTGGATGACATGTTTTCGCTAGATGATGTGAGAGACATCAAGCAGATAGCTATTGGTGGGCCGAACATGGAGGATTACATAGCTTGGAACTTTACGAAGAACGGGTTGTTCACGGTAAGATCAGCCTATCACCTGAGGATGGCATTGAACAGGGTGAAGTCCGGACGGCCGGGCCCTTCCTCCTCGGTCAATGCACACAAGGGCTGGCTCGCGCTGTGGGATGCTAGTGCCCCAAATAAGGCAAAGATTCATATGTGGAGACTCATGAGAAATGGACTAGCTGTTGGGACAGAGCTTCATCGTCGTCATATTAAGCCAGGTGTGCTTTGCGTGGCATGTGGACGGGAAGAGGATCTCCTCCATCATTTTTGGACATGTCCGCATTCTGCCTTGTTTTGGAGGATGCTGCGCTTGGAGAAAGGAGTTATGGTGGCAGCCCCACCGTGTCAGATCGACTCCTCGAGCGCGCTATCATCATGGCTGCTTGGGTGGTTCGCGGAAGCGGGAGAGGAGGAGAGAGCCACGATGATCTAGGCCTGCTATGGCTTGTGGCTGGCAAGGAATGATGCAAGGGACGGTAAGAGGATTGCACCACCACATGAAATACTGAACTCTGTCTGTGCATATATGGCCGAATGGTATGCTGTCCATAGGAAGGAGACCCAAGCAAAAACCACCAAAGAAGCTGCCAAGTGGACGCCGCCGGACCAAGGGTGGATCAAAGCTAACGCTGATGGTGCGATCTCCAAGTTTGGCAACAAAGGAGGAGTGGGAGTCATCCTTCGTGGCCACGCGGGGGACTTCCGAGCGGCAGCATGTCATGTTTATCATCATGAATCTGATCCTGAAAGCGTGGAGGTGCTTGCATGCAGACGCACTGTCCAGTTAGCGGCCGAGATCAACGTCAGGAAACTCCATCTGGAGACTGATAACCAAACGGTGGCATCGCTGCTTCAGGAGAAGGAGAAAAGCTTGGCTGCTTTGGGGCCAAGGGTGCAAGAGATTAAAGACATGATCAGGTTTTTCGATGACGTGAAAGTGTCATGGGTGGGTCGTGCTGCGAATTCTGCCGCGCATAAGTTAGCAAAAATAGGAGTAGGAGATGAACTTTGTAAGGTTTGGCTTATGGTTCCCCCGGAGTTTGTGATCTCGGTCAGTGGCGGAGCTACAGGAAAAAGGCTGGGCGGGCCAGGCTAAGGAATTACACATAGTACTTGTACTTAAGGCCCAAATTTCATCTCATCCTTCCCCATTTTCGGCTGGGCTGGGCGGGCCACGGCCCATTCGGCCTTGCCTAAGCTCCGCCAGTGATCTCGGTGGTCTATACGGAGATCCCAGACTTGTTTTAGTTCTTTAATAAAGTGGCAGTTTTTCCTTCAAAAAAAAAAAAGAAACAACTGAAGCCAAGCGAACCATCCATGTCGCACAAACGTGTGCAACAGCTTGTAGCACCAGGCGGGGAACCCATGGATCTGGATGACTCAACCAGCGTGTCAAAAACGACTATGCCACCGGCATCCAGGTTCCCAGTGAAGGCAGTTGCCGAACACGACGGGTGGGGACACCTTAAAAGGGGTCACTCCGTTCCCGGCCATCATAGCTTTCTCAATGGCGGGGTTATCTGAAGGAACTCCAATGCATCTCGGCGAGCCTCTCTGCCCCAGCGTAAGGATGTAGTAGGCAACTGCTTGGTCGTGGTTTTCCCCTTTCCAGTACATGACGCGGTACTTGTTGGACGGGTGGTGCAGGTACAACGTCAAAATCTTGATGCGGCCTTCGGCGTGGAGGCCTGGCAGTGGAGCGCACTGACGCGTGCCTGGGCTGCATGTGGTAAAGCGATCACCAGTGTAAACTGAGAAGATTAGGGAGAACTGATCACCACAATCGATTATGCTCTAGGCAGTGCCATATATACACTTGCAGGACGGCACCCCAGGGAGATCATGGGTGCTCCACTACTAGAGATCGTGCGCCACTAACACTGCAGGAGGGCGCCACGATCACACGCACGCTCTACACCGTATGCCAGCGGCTATACGTATACACATGTGATATACAAGAGCAGTACAGTCTAACACCCCCCGCAGTCGTGACGTCGTCGCCGGCGACGCAAAGACTGGATCGGAACTCCGAAAAAACGTCCGACGGCAGGCCTTTGGTCATGATGTCGGCGAGTTGTTGACGCGTGGGGACGTGAAGAACACGAAACTGGCCGAGGGCGACGCGCTCGCGGACGAAGAGGATGTCGAGCTCCACGTGCTTGGTCCGTCGATGATGCACGGGGTTGGCCGACAAGTAGCTGGCAGACACGTTGTCGCAGTACACCAGTGTCGCCTTGGTCACCGGAGCGAAGAGCTCGCCGAGGAGCTGGCGGAGCCAAATGCACTCAGCAATGGCGCGGCGACGCCAGCGTATTCGCCTCGGCGCTGGATCGCGAGACGGTGGCTTGGCGCTTGGAGGACCAGGAGACGAGTGCATCGCCAAGGTAAACACAGAAGCCGGACGTGGAGCGGCGCGTGTCGGGGCAGCCGGCCCAGTCCGCGTTGGTGAATGCACGGAGATCCAGAGTGCTCGACGCGCGGAGGTGAAGGCCGAGTGCACACGAGCCGCGCACATACCGGAGCACGCGCTTGACGAGCGCGAGATGGCACTCGCGCGGGTCATGCATGTGGAGGCATATCTGCTGCACGGCGTAGGCGATCTCGGGCCGCGTGATGGTGAGGTACTGGAGAGCGCCGGCGATGCTCCGGTACGCGGACGGGTCGGTGACGCACGGCCCGTCAGCCGAGGGAAGCTTGCTCTTCGTGTCAATGGGCGTCGGCGAGGGACGGCAGGTATCCATGCCGGCACGATCCATGAGTTCTTCAGCGTACTGGTGCTGGGACAGGAAGAACCCAGCCGAGGTGCGCGTGACACGGATCCCGAGGAAGAAGTGGAGGGAGTCTAGGTCCTTCATCGCAAACTCGCCAGTGAGGCGCGTGATGACGCGCTGGAGCACGGCGTGCGAGGACGCGGTGATCACGATGTCGTCGACGTAGAGGAGGAGGAACGCCGTGTCGTCGCCATGCCGAAAAGTGAAGAGCGAAGAGTCCGAGCGCGTGGCTGTGAAGCCAATCGAGCGAACGAAGCCGGCGAAGCGGAGGAACCAGGCACGGGGTGCCTGCTTCAGCCCGTACAAGGACTTGGAGAGGCGGCAGACGTGTTCTGGCTTGGCCGGGTCGACGAAGCCGGCAGGCTGTAGGCAGTAAACTTCCTCCTCCAAGGTGCCGTGAAAAAACGCGTTGGACATGTCGAGTTGGTGCACGGGCCAGCCATGCGACGCGGCCAGGGTGAGCACCGTACGGATCGTCGCCGGCTTGACGACGGGGGAGAACGTTTCGCCGTAGTCGATGCCGGCGCGCTGACGGAACCCACGCACGACCCAGCGGGCTTTGTAGCGGGCAAGCGCACCGCTGGCGTCGGTTTTGTGCTTGAAGATCCATTTCCCAGTGATCGCTAGCACGGGGAGGGGGGGGGGGGGCGCGCACCAGTTCCCACGCACGGTTGCGGACGAGAGCGTCAGACTCATCTTGCATGGCGACAAGCCAATGCGGTCGCGGACGGCAGCGCGGACGGAGCTAGGAACCGCGAGACCGACGATGATGTCGAGGAAGTAGATGTCGAGGCAGCGCCGCGCCGTAGTAGCGCGGGTTGGGGCGGAAGATACCGCTGGGCCCGCGGACCATGGCGCCGGTGGCGCGACGGGCGGTCGCGCTGCGCCGCGCGCGCGGGCGCTGTTGATGGAGACGCCAGCGCACCCAGTGGATGCAGAAGTGCTCGACGAAGACGTGGCCGAGCCGCCAGTCGAAGAGCCCGCGGCGAGACTGGGGCTGCGTGGGGCAGCAGGCGGTGAAGACGAGCCGGTCGTGGGAGAGCCGACGGTGGAGCTTGAATGTGTCGAGGGCACGCTTGGCGCAGGCGACGCCGAGGCGCCCGATGAGGATCCAACGCCTGAGCTTGAACCAGGAAGAAGCGCGGGCACACCACGGCTCCTGATCGCGAGCGGGACCTGCAGGACAGGGGGCGAAGCGGGCGATGCAGGCTGCGTGGGCGAAGGAGCAGGCGGTGGTGTTGAGAAGGGAAAGACTGTTTCATGAAAGAGGACATGGCGGGAAGTCAGGACGCGGCGCGAGACCGGATCAAAGCAGCGAAAACCCCGGTGATCAGAAGGATATCCGAGGAAGACGCAGGCAATAGACCGAGGCTCAAGCTTGTGGTGAGTAGTAGCAGTGATATTCGGATAGCACAAGCATCCAAAGACGCGAAGCCGGGAGTAGTCCGGGGTGACACCGAGCAGAAGCTCGTGCGGAGTGCAAGGCGCCGAGGCGCGGCACTGCTGGCGATTGATGAGATATGTGGAGGTGTTGAGGGCCTCGGCCCAGAATCGCGGCGGCATCGACGCATGACAGAGGAGCGAGCGCACCCGCCGCTGAGCGCATGGGACACGCTCAGCCTTGCCGCTCTGCTGGCTTGTGTACGGACATGTGAGGCGGAAATGAGTGCCATGGCGTGCAAGCAAGGCGCGCACGGCGGCGCTGTCGAACTCGCGCCTGTTGTCTGTCTAAAGCGCAAGGACAGGAAGCTGGAACTGGGTCTGAACATAAGCGAAGAAATCAGTGAGGACAGAGAGAATTTCAGACTTATGTTTCAGAGGGAACGTCCAGACGTAGTGACTGAAATCATCGAGCACAACTAAGTAAAATTGATAGCCTGAGATGCTTACAACGGGAGATGTCCATACATCAAGATGTAAAAGCTGGAAAGGAAAAAAGCTAGTGGTGCTAGATGACTGAAACGGAAGTCTAGTGTGCTTGCCCAAGCGACAGGCATGACAGAAGGGCGGCTCGCGGCTGAACTCCAGGTGCAGATCATCAGCGAGGGCGCGAAGCGAGGTAGCACCGGGATGCCCAAGGCGTTGGTGCCACAGGTCGGTCGCAGCGACGCCGGCGAAGATGCACGAGGAGGGGAGTGTGGGCCGCACAACCGGGTAGAGGTCGCCGTCGGAATCACATCGAAGAATCACCACCCTGGTTTGAAGGTCCTTTACAGAAAAGCCACGCGCGTCAAATTCAACAGAGATGGGATAATCACGGCAAAGCTGGCGAACTGAAAGTAGATTTTTGACAAGAGAAGGAGAAACGAGAATATTGCGAAGAGGAATAGGTGAGGTGCCGGTGATCAGCGAGCCAGTGCCAACATGGGTGATGGGCAGGTGCTCGCCGCTGCCGACGATGATGCATGCATCAGTAGAAGAGGGGCGAGCAGAGAGAAGGTTACCGGGCGAGGAGGTCATGTGGGACGCCGCGCCGGAGTCGAGGTACCACTCCGGTGCACTCCCAGAGGACGAAGGGCCGGCCGAGGCGCTGTGAAGGGCGGTTCAGAAGCGAGGCCATGTCCTGTGCCTGGTGAGGAGGTGTGGACGAAGCCGCCCGGGCTGCCGGGCCGTGGAGGGGCGGCAGCGTACCCAGGAGGAGGAGCCCCATAGCCGTACGACGGGGGCGGTGGCGACGGAGCCGCGAACATGGCCTGCTGGTGCGGTGTGCCAGGGCGTGGGCCGAGCACGCCAGCGCCGGGCGCGCGCCAGGCCATCGACCAGGCCTGAACCAGGCCAGTCCACGAGTTGGCACCGGGCGCCGGCGCGGGGTACGTCGGAGGACGGGGAGCCGAAGGAGATGGCGGAGGAGCCCCGCCGCCGCCGTTGCCGCGTCCACGGCGACGCTGGCGCCCGCGCCCCTGGTTGGTGTTGCTGGGCGGGGGCGCAGGTGGTGTCGAGGGACTGCCGCGGCCCGCGACGAGAGCATGCACGGACTGCTGGCGAGCGGACTACTCGACGCGGTGCTCTTCAAGCAGGAGGAAGGAGCGCACCTGCAGGAACGAAGGGAGCGGGACCTGCGAGGTGATGTGCGGGATGGCGGTGTGGTACTGCCGGTTCAGGCCGCGGAGGAGGTTGAAGACCTGCCGTGGCTCGGTCACCGGCTGGCCAAGATCCCGAAGCTGATCGGTGAACTGCTTGAGTTTGGTGCAGTACGCCATGACCGTCATGTCGCCCTGAACAATGGCGTGGTACTCGGCGTCGAGGTAGACGGCGCGAGCGAGCTGGTTGTCACGAAGATCCTGCCGACGGCCGCCAGACGGTGAGCGCGTGTCGTCCGCTGCATGACGGCGCCGAGGAGCTTTGGCGAAATGGTGGTGTAGAGCCAGTGCACCACAACGTGGTCCGCCATGTCCCACTCTGATCGCCGTGGACGATGGACGGCCGCGAGTCGACGTGGTCGCGGAGGCCGAACATGCCGACGATGGTGTCGAAGTGGCGGTGCCACTGCGTGTAGTTGCCAGCGAGGAGGTCGAGAGTGACGGGAACATGGCGGCGTATGTCCACCGTCTGCAAGATGGAGGACGGGACGGAGGGCGGGACGGAGGGCGCAGGCGCAGGGCGCACCGGAGCGGGAAGCACCGGGGCGGCAGGAACCGCAGCAATGGCAGCAGCGTCGGCAGGAGGTGGTGGTGGTGCATCGGCTAGGGGAGCGGCGTGAAGAACGCCGTCGGCGCCGTGCTGAGAGGAGCGAGGAGAGACGACAGGGTTGTCGTCCATGGCAGCGGAAGTAAGATCGGCGACCGGCGCAAAAGGATTGAGCTGGTCGGGGGAATCTGATACCATGTAAACTGAGAAGATTAGGGAGAACTGATCACCACAATCGATTATGCTCTAGGCAGTGCCATATATACACTTACAGGAAGGCACCCCACCAGGAAGATCATGGGTGCTCCACTACTAGAGATCATGCGCCACTAACACTGCAGGAGGGCGCCACGATCACACGCACGCTCTACACCGTATGCCAGCGGCTATACGTACACACACGCGATATACAAGAGCAGTACAGTCTAACAACCAGACCGTCTGAGCAGGAGGCCGCCGTCGCAAGAGGCTAGCAGCTTGAAGCCATGGTAGTCGTCGTGGTCATTGAACCTGAGGGTAGGCCAAGACTCCAAGGCCGGGAGGCTGGCCTCTGTATGTGTACTGGCTGCACTGTAGAATTCAGCGAGGGGGAGAGACGGTTGACGCCGGTGGTGGGCATGGAGGAAATCAGGGGTGGAGGCAAGGCGGCGCCACGAGCAGCAGACCGCGCGGCAGCGGAGGATGTCCCTGGACGGAAGGCGGATAAGGATCTCCCATGCCACGATCTCCTCCGGGACTCGGGCTATGGCGGCGGCGCGGTGGCGGCTGCGCGTCCGCCTCGCCATAGGTTCACCCGCGGCCTCACGCTCAAGCACAACGCCGCCGTCGGTGGCTGCCCCCTGCTTGGCGCATATAGGGTTTGGCGATAGAAGAGACACGACAATTATCCGCTGCGTTCTCGTCTGCCGGCGCGCGAAGCCGCGTGTCCTGGCCATCTTGAGGAATTGCTGAGAGAGATTCGAGGTCTCCGTTAGGGTTTAGGTTTTGAGAAGGATCTGCCGGCTTGGCTTGCTTATTTTTGTATAGTATTTTTTCCGTTCCAAATTACTCGTCGCTGAGATGGATGTATCTAAAACTAAAATATATCTAGATACATCCATATGTGCGACAAATAATTCGGAACCGAGTGAGTATTTTGTAGACTATGGGGTTGGGCCTTCTTTGCATGCAACTGCTGCTGAGCGCGCTCCCCCGGCCAGTTGAAGCATTTGGGCCGCACCGAATCCTGTTTGTGACAAGCAGCATTGTTCGCAAGCTTGCGTATGTCTATATATTGCACTAATTTTGAAGCCCATATAATCTACTTCCTCTGTTCTTAAATATTTGTCTTTATATAGATTTCAACAAGTAACTACATACGGAGCAAAATGAGTGAATCTATACTCCAAAATATGTCTATATACATCTGTATGTGGTAGTCTATTTGAAATCTCTAAAAAAATAAATATTTAGGAACACAGGGAGTAGTCAAGTATGCATGTAATCTTGATATAGCATGATATATTTGGTTGGTAATCCGTATGATGATACCCTTGTACTCCCTCTGTAAATAAAGAAATATAAGAGCATTTAAATCACTGAAGTGGTGATCTAAACACTCTTATATTTGTTTACGGAGAAAGTGCCTATGAACATTATGCATTAATAAAGTTGGACGAGAATTCTCAACAACAAAAAACAAATATGTCGGAAGAAAACATTACTGTAATTATCCTGATATACTAGTAGTATTTCGGAAGAAAACTTATAAAGGAGGAGCTATGGGATACAATCTTTGTCCCGGCTTATCTTTGAGTTATATATTGACTGCATCGGATATTACAAAATCAGGGATCTGTTATACTGCCTACTAATTACAACTATATATATGACCTATATTCTTTTTCATTCAAAAAGAATATAGGTCATATATATAGTTGTACATCCTCCGTCTGAAAATATTTGTCACAGAAATGAATGTATCTAGATGCATTTTAGTTCTATATATATTCATTTTGATCCATTTCTCCGACGAGTAGTTTCGGACGGAGGGAGTAATTAATAGGCAGTGTTCTCTTCGATCTTTCCTTCTGGCTGGCTGCTTCAGTTCCCTTGAACCGCTAGAGGTGCCGTTACTCGGCAACATCCATGCTCGAGCCGGAAAGGTGCCGCCTTAATTTCTAGCATGTTTTTTAGTACCACGCCCTCAATGGCATTTATTCATTCAGTGATTGTACTCAATATTCTGATTTGCACCGCGGCATTCAGAAAGTCACGGATTACATTGAAGGACACACAATCCATGTCTACAAATAGTGCATGCTTAACACATTTTTGAGCTGCATCATTTGCCTCTCCCAGAAAATTGCAGCTCAAACATCTGAAAGTTTGAGAGATGGGCTCGAATAATGTGGCCACCAACGGACCAGTCGTTCCCTTGATGTTAATCGTCCACAAGGGCTTTACAATCTGATTCATTGGTAATCTTTATCCAACACCATTCAGCGGCCAACACCAGGGCATCCTGGCAGGCCAAGATTTCTCTGACAAAGGGATCGATGATCCCGAGATATCGGAAGCACCTACCAGCGAGGAAGGATCCCGCTTGGTTGCACGCCGCCACACCACATCCCGCACATCCTCCAGATACATCTATAGCACCATCCATATTTAAGTTCACTATGTCATCCTTTGGTGGCTTCGACTTAGCTCTTGCCGCTACTAGCTTTGGGACAGGACATTAGCAGGAATATCCAACGGTTTGATCAATTCCATTGAAGCTCAACGCAACAGCAGGTGTGAGAGGAGGGGGAGGTTGTGCCACCGCTCAGTACAACTACTTATACTACTAGAGGATGTTTTTGAAACAAGATCAAAATTCTTGTGGAAAGTCCCCACTCCGCGCTGACGACAGTTCCAAGAAAGTAAATCATCATCTCTGACCCGTCGGCGACCCGTCAAAGGCCGACCAATCAGTGGTGTCCATCATATGGCCGATCATGCATGAGGCATGTCACTACTGACCAGCCCTCCCACTTTGGCCAATCAATGTGTCGGTGTTGTGCAGCCGTGGCACAAACTTACGTGCAAGAAGATATTGAATGTTTGTTTTCTTGGTTTGAAAATATCTATTTAGAACTTATAACCAGTACAGAAACCAAGAAAACATCGATAACAATGTATAGTACATTAGGACCAAAAGAAAATGAACTCAAGGAGCACAAGTAAGAGCTGAGATATGTGTCTATGTTGAGTTTGGACAAGACTGTCTCGTGACAAAATCGATTCTATCATTGGCCGCACCTGAAAATTAATCTTCACATTGTATCTAAGTACTCAACATAGGTGTTGGTCTGCCACAACCTACAAACAGCAGAGTCATCCAATGTCAATAACTTATATATTAATAAGAATTAGATCTGAACTTTAAAATTAAACTAGCATCCGTGGAGGCTTAGGATTTGTGATAGGGTAGCTTAAATGGACATATGCACAAGGCAAGTGGAACGAAATTTCAATCTAATTATAACAAATTGGAACGAATCCACCAGAAAATTTCTTGACTTGCAAGTCTCGACATTGTATCTACATTATACACAATAACCTTACTATAGAGATTGCCACACAACATAGTGAGATGGCGGTTAAAAAGTATCCTCTACCATGGAGGAGAAACCGTGTTTTGAGAAAGAACAACTAAAGTCTATCCTTGCGCTACTGACCTACGTATTGTCATATGAAAATAAAAAGATCAACAACTGTCGAGTGGCAACTAATGTTTGATGTTATACATATAGCCAAGTTTACCTTCACACTTCATGAATGCATAGGCAAATCAACTAGCAAGATTTACAGTTCCCAACGGACACTTTTTGTTTAAGATGTGAAGCAAGAAGTTTTTATCCTTCTCTCGAAATTTATGACACGCAACGTCTTATCTTCCAATGTTAGTAGGGTGTCACAGTTCAAAAAATGCTGGCACTCGGAAAAAAATTAGTAGGGCGTACTTAATTACATCCCAATGGTAATTCACAACCTTTCCAAATTAGATAAATCAAATTTGAGAAGTTAATTTGGCCCTAGATGAGGAATATTTATTCTTATATATAGACATACATCAAACTGATTATTTCCATGCGGTATTTTACATTTTTTAAGTGTCTAAGCACGGTGGCATCCAAATGTAACCAAATATGTACCGGTGACATGTTTGCATGCAAACTGAGATAGCATTTATATGTGGATACTTCCACATGTAATCAACAAGACCGACTTAAAGGTCCGTGTAAACTCGGATTGTATGGAAGATACCTTGTCAATGAGGAGAGAAATTGCTCTGTTAAATCAGTGCATTATAAAACGCACAAAAGATGGGAAATATAGGTCTGTGGAGGTACCTATTTAGAGCCTTTGGAAAAAACTTGGTTGTCGAGCACTGGCGGCACCTCGCCTCATGAAGAACTCATGCTTGACAAGGCTTTCTTTGAACCTATGCCCACTAATGCTCAAATCATGTGACATGGGATTCCATTGGAATTCCTCTAGCAATGTGCCATTGCTATCACAGTGGAACATGTAACGTGCGGACATGCTGTAGACCAACATATCTCCCTTGTGGGACAAAATGAAATGTCGTGTATCTCTATGGCGACATAATCTCTCCACCTGGAATTTAACATGGTACTTGAATGACCATACCTCCTTCTCGTAGTCCTCCAGTACCCAGATTCTGGCCACTCTCCTCCCATCGACGAAGCAACTGAAGCCAATCAAACCTTCCAAGTTGAATAAGCAAGTGTTGCAGCTGGTAGAACCAGGTGGGCAACACATGGGCCTGAATGCCTCGACCTCTGTGTCAAAAATGAGTATGCCCTCCACATTGTTGCGAAGCCATCCAGGTTCCCAGTGAAGGCAGCTGCCAAACACGACTGGTGGGTCCACATAAAGAGGGTCCATTCTGTTCCCGGCCATCATAGTTTTCACGATGGCAGGGGTATTTGAAGGAACTCCGATGCACCTCGGTGAGCCTCTCGCAGGCGGAGTGCAGCTTGAAGCCATGGTAGTCATTGTAGTCGTCGAACCCAAGGACAGGCCGCCCGCGGTCGCGCCCCAATATTGGGAGACCGGCCTCTCTATTCGTACTGCATGTGCCGCTATAGAGCGGGACGAGGGGGAGCGACGGCTGGCGCCGGTGGTGGGTGAGGAGGAAATCAGGGGCGGAAGCGAGGCGGCGCCAGGACTGGCAGACAGCGCGACAGCGGAGGATGTCCCTGGCCGGAAGGCGCACGAGGATCTCCCACACCAGGATCTCTTCCGGTAGACGGTCGACACGACGGCTGCGCGTCCGCCTCTCCGCAGGTTCCTCCTCGGCCTCAGGCTCAGTCACGACGCTGTTGTTGTCGGCTGCCTCCTGCTCGGCCCTAGCGGCGGATGTAGGGTCTCGGATCAGGAGGGACACGACGAGTATCCGCCGCAGGACCCGATGACAGATGCTGTACATCAAGCTCCTAGCCATCGTGATGGCTACTTGCCTGGCAAAGCAGGAGCGATCGCCGCCGCCCTCCTCGCAGTTTCAGAGAGAGGTTTGAGGCTTCGGTTAGGATCTGCCGGCTTTGTTTTTTTTTGACGTCGATAACTTTCACACGTGTGGCAGTAAAGAAGACGCACCACACGTCTCTAATGCAAATAGATTGCCACATCATCGCATGCATGCATGCGAGAATCTTTTCGGATTTTTAGTTTTTAAAATGTTGTATCTCTTAAATGAAAAATCCGATTGAAAATCCGTTTTCACCATTAAATCCCTCTCGACAAGATCTTCAAAACTAGATCTCATATCGATATATTTCAGCGAATTTTTTTTTTTGGTTAAAAGTTCCCATGTCTATTGCACACGAATTGCCATGATATTTACACTGAAGTTGCCATGATATGTTTCAACTATTTTCTTTTACATTTAAAAGTAAATTTTAACATATTATAAAATAAAGAATTAAGAAACTAGACTTGCCATGCACCATAAACTAAAATTGTCATGATACATGCACTTAAAATTGCCATGGTTAATAAAAAAAATATTTTCATGGTCAAAGTACTGAAATTGCCATCATCAAAAAACTAAAATTGCCATGATCTACAAACTAAAATTGCCACATGGCAATTTTAGTTCAAGCACTATGGCAACTATAGTGTAAACATCATCGCAACTTCTGGGCAAAAAAAAATCGTTGAAACATATCAACACGGGGTCTAGTTTTGAAGATCTCGTCAAGACGGATTTAATGGTGAAAACGGATTTTTAGTTCTCTTTTTTATTTAGGAGATAAAACATTTTTAAGCCGAAAACTAAAAAGATTTATGCTGATGTCATATATTCATACGTGGCAAAATGACTGGTGATGGAGGCGTGTGGGCGATCTGCAAACACCCACACGTGTGGGCGTTAGATTTTCCGTTTTTTAGTCAACGCCGGCAGTTTCAGAGAGAGGTTCGAGGCTTCGGTTAGGATCTGCCGGCTTTGCTTTTTTTTTGGTCACGCCGGCTTGGACTTGTGGTATATGCCGAGATCGATGTTTGTGTATATGTGTGTCTTTGGGGCTTTGGGCCTTTTTTTCAATAATACTACACCCACGACCACGAGCAGCTATTCGTTACGTAAACTTGCATGGGGTGGGGCCCTTCATCCCCTTTCCCCAATAATAAAGCCCTACGTTCCACGTTACGTTAATCACGTAGAAACCTCATTTCAAAAGGAAAAAAATCACGTCAAAAGTTTCGCGTAGGTCTAGTGTTACCCCTTTTATTTAGCATACAACTGCGCTTTCTAATTTTACTTTTTCTTAGCTTCCTATATGCTTTGGAAGGAAAATTTTGAAGGATTAGAATGATTCAACCACGTGTAAGGGCAATGTACAATATTTGATAAGATAGTCTTACTAAGTCTTATATGTAATTTAGAGATGACAAAAAAACATGTCTACAATGGGCCATCTCTTAGCCTTATCTTCAATAACTGGCTATTCCTGAAAATATGGCGAGACATATTGTGCTAAGAGATCATCTCTTAAATATGAGAAGACAAACTTTTTCTTATAATTTATCTCTCCTTCACCTCATCATTTATCTTACGTGGCACTCCTAAGATAACACCATTATACATGCCCTAAAAACGGCTATGGCACTGACATCATAGTAAAGCCATCCGTATTCCGAGTGAAGGTAGTTTCCGAACACAACGGGTAGGGACACATTAAAATGGGTCACTATGTTGCCGGCCATCATAGCTTTTCAATGTCAAAGTTATTCGAAGAAACTCCAATGGACCTTGGCTAGCCACTCTGCCACACCGTAAGGATGTAACAGACAACTGCTTTGTCATGGTTACTTCCTTTCCAGTACAGGACGCGATACTCGTTGGACAGATGGTGCAGGTTCAACGCTTGTATTGTCTAATGGCGCATGCCGCCGGGTGTCCTAACCATCATGATGAACTGCCGAGAGAGATTCGAGGCTTCGGTTAGGTTTTGTCATGTGGAAAGATCAAGGATCCGCAGGCTTGACTATTTTATGTATGCATCCTTTGTCATCCCGCTTTTTATATCAGCAAATATTAGAATACACGGCCGAATGATAATCGGACAATATAAACGCACATGACGATGATGCTAAAGGAAAACACTTAAACACAAGGCTGCCTGAATACAATGCCTTTATATATCCTAAGATAACTAAGTTTCATGACAACGCCCTCAGGAAGGAAAATGGCGCTGAGCATGGCCGCTGCCGAGTCCAAGATGGACTAGGGTTTTCACCTGGAACCTTCACACAAAGAGTAGAATCACAACGGTGGGCTCAAGAGGAAAGCAACACCCGCGGGTGTCGCCGCAGTCGGCACAGAGCTTTCCCTTGGAAGCTCACCCATGTCATTACGAGGCACCTAGGACAATCGTGGCGAGCACAAGCCTCTAGATCTAATCTGGGCAATGCCAAAAGGCAACGAACAAGCTCGAGCAACCTGCCACTACACCTCTCACCACCTCTGCAACCAAGAGGCATAGTCACCACTGCTGCCATGGCACCCGCCGGAGAGCCAAGCATGTGTACCGTCTTCCGAAGCCGCCGTTGACCCAATGTCCATGGACGAAGACATCGCCAGCCGCCCAATTCACATCAACCAACTACTCCTATCCCGCCATCAGCCACGAAGTCCGGGTAAGAACCTCGAGTGTAGGAGGTGCCCACACAGGGGGGACTAGGCTTAGTGACTACCGACGGCCGCCGCGATGCAAGCCCCAGCCATAGCCCTATGACTTTTGCCAAGGCAAGCTCACTTGAAGCCATGTTCGCGACCAAACGCGCCGATCCATCTGTCGACATAGCATTGTCCCAACCTCTGAAAGATAATCTAGCACATTTGTGGGCTGCATCATTTTCCTCTCTCCCAGAAAATCATAGATCAAACCCCTGAAAGTTTGAGAAATAGGTGCATATCTCTTGAATAATATGGCTATAACTGGATCAATCATTCCCTTGATGTCTGTCGATCGTGCACCAGGCTTTACAATCTGATTCAGGATTATCTTTATCTAACACCATTCAGCAGCCAACGCCATGGCATCCCGGCAGGCCAAGACTTCGCTTACAAAGGCCAGACAGTCCATTATTTCAATGCACAAGTTTACGTGCAACAATGGACTTAATATTTGTTTCCTCGGTTAGAGAACATCTTTTTAGACCATATGACCAGTGCATACCACCCAAGAAAACTTCAATAACCAGGAGCAGTATACTAATACTAAAATCAAATAAACTCATGGAGTAAAAGGAGAGCGAGGTTATATTGTGTGTGATTGGACAATACTGTGGCACAACTAGTTCAAATTATGTCACTGCGCGAGCGCCTCCGCGTTATAGCCAGTAGTACTTATCAACATTTGTGTCTTGCAACCCCTAAAATACAAGAGCAGCCAACATCAGTACACTAGCGCAGAATCGGCCTTTAGTGCCGGTTCGTAACGGCCTTTAGTGCCGGTTTGCCAACCGGCACAAAAGAGTGGGGACTAAAGGCCCCCCTAGTACCGGTTCGTCACGAACCGGCGCTAAAGTGACACCACGTGGCACGAGCCAAACCCGTGTGCGCGTAGGACATTAGTACCGGTTGGTAACACCAACCGGTACTAAAATTTTGGAGGTTTTTTGCTTTATTTTTCATTCCATTTTTTTTGTTTGCTGGTATTTCACGATACTACAAATTGTACACGTTATGCATATATATAAATAGATTTTCTGGTATGTAGAATCATATATATATATATATATATATATATATATATATATATATATATATATATATATATATATATATATATATATATATATATATATATATAGTGGGTCTATTATGATAACACTCTTAAGTGTCTTATTCTAATAACAACAGGCTTATTCTGCTAACACTTTCACACTGCACAAAACACCGGAGCGAACCGCAGCAAAACAAATAAAAATGACAACCCCACCTTCTTCCTCTGCCTGCGCACCCACCCACCCACGATCTGTTTCCTCATCCCCTGCCCCGCGCCGCCCGACCACCCCCTCCACCGCGCCGCCTCACCACCCTCCTACCCGGCGACCACGGCGACGGCGCCAACTACCGCGGCGCCCTACCCCACCACCACCAGCACCCTTCCCCTACACCGCCTTCCTCTCCCGCCCGCCGTCGCGTACCCCAAGCAACCTACCTCCGCCGGCCAAGCACCGCCTAGCAACCACCGGATCCGGCTCCACCTCCCCTCATCTCACCCTCCTCAGAATCTCTGCCGCCGCACGGGTCCCGGTCGCCCGCCCTTCCTCACGCCACCGATGCGCCGCCCCCAGCTACCTCCGTCCTCCTCCGTCAGCAACCACCACCCCCGCCCAGATCCGTCAGGCGCGCGCCGGAGGTGCCGATCCACGGCCGGATCCATGGAGTCTCTGCACCTCCTTCGCCGTTGCGCCCTGCCACCCGCCGCCCCAACCACCATCTCCCCTGCGTAGCCGCGCCGCCACCTTCCCCCGTGCCGCCAGCCTCCCCCGCGGTCACCGCCGCACCCCTCCCCCACGCGCATTCGGCCCCGCCGCGCCACCCAATCGACAAATCCGAGCGCCGCCGGTCCCCAACGTCGTTCGGCGACTGCCCCACCAACTTCCTCCCGATCTCATCCCCGCGCCGCCCCACTCCCCTCTCCTTCGGGATCAACTACTGTATACAACGAGCGACGACCGGGATCCCCTGACACGACCTGCAGCTCACCGGTCCACGGCGTGCAGTTCGCCGGGCCATGGAGTGCGGCTCACCGGCCTGCAGCGGCAGCGCGTCCCCTGCGGTCCACAACTTCGACCGTGGAGCTCGGTTTTGCATCCATGGCCCCCTCCCGTGAATCTCCTGTCACCGACGGTTCTGCCACCAGCCACCACAGTCAACCCAATCCCCCTGGTGGTGGGTGACTGCTCCCCTGCGTGTGCGTGTGTGAGCGTCCCCATCTCAAACAAGAGATCGTAGGCATCCGCTACACTAACATGCAGATCGGTCGTCGCCGGTGTGCAGTTCGTTAGTTGAAGTGTCACAGGATTCAGAGCGTAGCCGTGCAACCCAGGCTGCAACTTGTCGATGGTGGTGCGGTGCCATTGAAGCTCTGCTGCAATTCGAGATTTTTGTTTTCTTTTTTCAGATTTTGCTTGTTGCACAGCACTGCAGTTCCGTGGGTCCTCGACACAGTGCGGTTCTTTCTACAATTACTTTTTTATTGTTGATTTTCCAGATTTTCAGTGACGTTGTGAAAATTGTTGAGAACTGTAGTTCTTTGTAAAAAAACTATGAATGCCATGTGGTGAAGTTCCGCGGGAGGCTACAATACGGCTCATCTCTATTATTGCACATTGTTACGACAAAAATGTATGTGGTTTCACTTTGTAAAAAGTTAAAAAGAAAAAACATGCAGTTCGGTACTCTCGCCCTTGCAGTACTGAACGCAGTAACAAAACATTAGAAAACACTACAAAAAAGTAAGCCGTCCAAAACGTCGGGGAACAACAAAGAAGGTAATGTGATTCACTTTGGAGTGTGTTGCGGTTCACTTATTAGATTCTCAGCCCCTGCGGTCCACTTGCCTAGTCTACGCAAGTAAATAAAATAAAAAAGTGAAAAAATACAACAGAAAGTCACGTGGTTCACTTTCGATAATGTTGTGGTGCACTTTCGGGTAGTGTCGTGGTTCACTTGGCTCAATCATGTATTTCTCATATGTTCGTAAAAAGAAAACGTAAAAAAATCACAACAAAGAAACCATGCAGTTCTCTTGCCCGTCTGATGTAGTGCTATTTTTCGTCCAATGCAGTGCCGTTTTCGGATGAAGTACGCACGTAGATTTGGGTGTTGCGAAAAACAGAGTGTCGGCATTTCACAACAAAGAAACCAAGCAGTTCTCTTACCCCTCTGATGCAGAGTGGTTTTTCATCCGATGCAGTGAGGTTTTCAGTCGGATGAAGTACACACGTCGATTTGGGTGTTGCGGAAAACAGAGTGTCCGCATTTCGGTAAATTCAAAATTCCTCTTAAACCGTAAAGAATTAGAGAGTGTGTTCTACATTAAAAAGTTGCGCCTCGTTAATATCTTTCCAACGGCGTATCGTTTGAATCATTCCGACCAGCGGTTTGCAAAAATTTCGCCAAAAACAGCCACTGCCACTCGTCGTCCGCCGCACGATTTTCAAAATTAACTTAAAATCGTAAGGAATTTCAAAAATATTTCAACATATTAAAGTTGCGCCTCGTTCGTAGCTTTCCAACGGCGTATCACACGCCTCGTTTCGACAAATGATTCAAAAACTGGAGCGAAAACAGTACCGTAAATTTGAAAAAATTTGAAAAACATAATTCCGCGATTTAGTAAATTTGAAACTGCTCTTAAACCGTAAGGATTTAGAGAAAAATTTATATATGAAAAACATGCGCCTCGACGATATCTATCCAACGGCATATCGTTTGCTTCATTCCGACGAGCGGTTTAGAAGAAATCGAGAAAAAACGATCGCTGCCACTCGTCATGGGCCGCACCATTTTCAAAACTGCTCTTAAACCGTGTGAAATCTTGAAAAGTGTTCAACATGTCGAAGTTGTGCCTAATCCAGAGCTTGTCAACGGTATATTACACGCCTCATTCCGATAAACAGCTTAAAAATTAGAGCGACAACAGTACTGAAAAAATAACGCGTGCAGTTTTTTTCGACGAGAAGTTCACTCGTGTGAGTACTGCAGCACACTTGGTTGAAAGAATGACGTGCACTTCCATTCAGCGTGCAGTGCGGAAGTGGTGTGCAGAATAGTTATTCTGCTAATATTAGCAGAATAGACAGTCTGTATATATACTTTTGTTTTATACGTTCTATGTAGTATCTATCATATCGAAGAGTATGTACGCGTAATATGTAGTATATAAGAATATTTAGGTAGTATATATACTACTTTTTGGTACTATGTATCATATTTTATGATACTTTATTTCACGTACAAATATGTACGTATTTCACAAATACAATAAAATTGTGAGCTCCTTGCCATTTTTTCATATAAATCACTTGGGAGTATCTTAGATATAGTATATTAACATACTAAAAATAATAAAGTAGAGTATATACTACCACATGATAGTATATGAGAAATGAGTGTAGCTACACCCGGTAGTAGGATGCATTTTCCCTATATATACACACTAATGGCGCACCAGGGCACAGTGCGCCATTACTAGTTTAAACTAGTAATGGCGCACCAGGGCACAGTGCACCATTACTAGTTTAAACTAGTAACGGCGCACCGTGCCCTGGTGCGCCATTAGTAGTTTTGCAAAAAAAAAAGAAGTAAAAAAATGTAGTAGTGGCGCACTGTATGGCTGGTGCACCATTACTAGTTAAAACTAGTAATGGCGCACCGTGCCCTAGTGCGCCATTAGTATGTTAGGAAAAAAATTTGTTACTAGTGGCGCACCATGTGTCTGGTGCGCCATTAGTGTCTTTCACACTAATGGCGCACCATCACATGGTGGGCTACTACTATATACTAGTGGTGCACCAAATGTCTGGTGCGCCATTAGTGGCCATATCATTTATAGCCCTTTTCCTAGTAGTGTACCATCGTAGTGCTTAGGGGAAGCCCTGCGCCGGTAGCATCATCATCACCGTCGCCATGCTGGCGTGCTGACGGAACTCACCCTCGTCCTCAACTGGATCAAGAGCACGAGGGACGTCATCGAGCTAAATGTGTGCTGAACGCGGAGGTGTCGTATGTTCGGTACTTGGATCGGTTGGATCGTGAAGATGTTCGACTACATCAACCGAGCCAGGTCTATGCGTAGATGTTATATGCACGAGTAGAACACAAAGAGTTGTGGGCCATAATAGTCATACTGCTTACGACCAACGTCTTACTTTGATTCGGCGGTATTGTTGGATGAAGCGGCCTGGACCGACATTACATGACCGTGTTCATGAGACTGGTTCTACCGACGTGCATTTGCACAAAGGTGGCTGGCGGGTGGCTGTTTCTCCAACTTTAGTTGAATCGAGTTTGACTACGGCCGGTCCTTGTTGAAGGTTAAAACAGCATACTTGATGAAAAATCATTGTGATTTTGATGCGTAGGTAAGAATGGTTCTTTCTAGAAGCCCATAGCAGCCACGTAAAACTTGCAACAACAAAGTAGAGGACGTCTAACTTGTTTTTGCAGGGCTTGTTGTGATGTGATATGGTCAAGGCATGATGTGATATAAATTGTTGTATGAGATGATCATGTTTTGTAACAAAAGTTATCGGCAACTGGTAGGAGCCATATGGTTGTCGCTTTATTGTATGCAATGCAATCGCCATGTAATTGTTTTACTTTATCACTAAGCGGTAGCGATAGTCGTAGTGACAATAGTTGGCGAGACGACAACGATGCTACGATGGAGATCAAGGTGTCGCGCCGGTGACGATGGAGATCATGATGATGCTTCGGTGATGGAGATCATGAGCACAAGATGATGATGGCCATATCATGTCACATATTTTGATTGCATGTGATGTTTATCTTTTATGCATCTTATTTTGCTTAGTACGGCAATAACATTATAAGATGATCCCTTACTAAATTTCAAGGTACAAGTGTTCTCCCTGAGTATACAACGTTGCTACAGTTTGTCGTGCTGAGACACCACGTGATGATCAGGTGTGATAAGCTCTACATTCACATACAGCGGGTGCAAGCCAGTTTTTCACACGCAGAATACTCGGGTTAAACTTGACGAGCCTAGCATATGCAGATATGGCCTCGGAACACTGAGACCGAAAGGTTGAACGTGAATCATATAGTAGATATGATCAACATAGTGATGTTCACCATTGAAAACTACTGCATCTCACGTGATGATCGGACATGGTTTAGTTGATTTGGAGCACGTGATGATTTAGATGACTAGAGGGATGTCTATCTAAGTGGGAGTTCTTAAGTAATATGATTAATTGAACTTTAATTTATCATGAACTTAGTCCTGATAGTTATTTTGCATGTCTATGTTATTGTAGATCAATGGCACGTGCTACCGTTCCTTTGAATTTTAATGCGTTCCTAGAGAATGCTAAGTTGAAAGATGATGGCAGCAACTACATGGACTGGGTCTGTAACTTGAGGATTATCCTCATTGTTGCACAGTAGAATTACGTCCTGGAAGCACCGTTGCGTGCCAGGCCTGCTGCAGATGCTACTGATGACGTTAAGAATGTCTGGCAGAGCAAAGCTCATGTCTACTCGATAGTTCAGTGTGCCATGCTTTACGGCTTAGAATCGGGACTTCAAAGACGACGTCATGGAGCATATGAGATGTTCCAAGAGTTGAAGTTAATATTTCAAGCAAATGCCCGAGTTGAGATATATGAAGTCTCCAACAAGTTCTACAGCTGAAAAATGGAGGAGAATAGTTCTGCCAGTGAACACATACTCAGAATGTCTGGGTACCATAACCACTTGACTCAGCTGGGAGTTAATCTTCTTGATGATAGTGTCATTCACAGAGTTCTTCAATCACTGCCACCAAGCTATAAAGGCTTCGTGATGAACTATAATATACAAGGGATGAACAAAACTATTCCCGAGCTCTTCGCAATGATAAAGGGTGCGGAGGTAGAAATCAAGAAGGAGCATCAAGTGTTGATGGTCAACAAGACCACTAGTTTCAAGACAAGGGGTAAAGGGAAGAAGGGGAACTTAAAGAAGAACGGCAAGAAAGATGATGCTCAAGAGAAGAAACCCAAGTCTGGACCTAAGCCTGAAACTGAGTGCTTCTACTACAAAGGGACTGGTCACTGGAAGCGGAACTGCCCCAACTATTTGGCGGATAAGAAGGATGGCAAAGTGAAAGGTACATTTGATATACATGTTATTGATGTGTACCTTACTAATGCTCGTAGTAGCGCCTAGGTATTTGATACTAGTTCTGTTGCTCATATTTGCAACTCGAAATAGGGGCTACGGATTAAATGAAGATTGGCTAAGGACAAGGTGATGACGCGCGTGGGAAATGGTTCCAAGGTCGATGTGATCGCCGTCGGCACGCTACCTCTACATCTACCTTCAGGATTAGTTTTAGACCTGAATAATTGTTATTTGGTGCCAGCGTTGAGCATGAACATTATATCTAGATCTTATTTGATGCGAGACGGTTATTCATTTAAATCAGAGAATAATGGTTGTTCTATTTATATGAGTAATATCTTTTATGGTCATGCACCCTTGTTGAGTGGTCTATTTTTGTTGAATCTCGATCGTGATGATACACATGTTCATAATATTCAAGCCAAAAGATGCAAAGTTGATAATGATAGTGCAACTTATTTGTGGCACTCCCGTTTGGGTCATATCAGTGTAAAGCGCATGAAGAAACTCCATGCTGATGGACTTTTGGAAGCACTTGATTATGAATCACTTGGTGCTTGCGAACCGTGCCTCATGGGCAAGATGACTAAAACTCTGTTCTCCGGAACAATGGAACGAGCTACGGACTTATTGGAAATAATACATACTGATGTATCCGGTCCAATGAGTATTGAGGCTTGTGGCGGGTATCGTTATTTTCTTACCTTGACAGATGATTTGAGCGGATATGGTTATATCTACTTAACGAAGCATAAGTCTGGAATATTTGAAAAGTTCAAATAATTTAAGAGTGAAGTGGAAACTCGTCGTAACAAGAAAATAAAGTTTCTACGATCTGATCGTGGAGGAGAATATTTGAGTTACGAGTTTGATCTTTATTTGAAACAATGTGGAATAATTTCACAACTTACGCCACCTGGAACACCATAGCGAAATGGTGTGTCCGAACATCGTAACCGTACTTTATTGGATATGGTGCAATCTATGATGTCTCTTACTGATTTACTGCTATCGTTCTGGGATTATGCTTTAGAGACGGCTGCATTCACTTTAAATAGGGCACCATCAAAATCCGTTGAGACGACGCCATACGAACTGTGGTTTGGCAGGAAACCAAAGTTGCCGTTTCTTAAAGTTTGGGGCTGCGATACTTATGTGAAAAAGCTTCAACTTGATAAGCTCGAACCCAAATCGGAGAAGTGCGTATTCATAGGATACCCAAAGGAAACTATTGGGTACACCTTCTATCACAGATCGGAAGGCAAAATATTTGTTGCTAAGAATGGATCCTTTCTAGAGAAGGAGTTTCTCTCGAAAGAAGTGAGTGGGAGGAAAGTAGAACTTTATGAGGTAATTATACCTTCTCCCTTATTGGAAAGTAGTTCATCACAGAAAACAATTACACTGATTCCTACACCAATTAGTGAGGAAGCTAATGATGATGATCATGAAACTTCGGATCAAGTTACTACCGAACCTTGTAGGTCCTCCAGAGTGAGATCTGCACTAGAGTGGTACGATAATCCTGTTTGGAAGGCATGTTACTAGACCATGCTGAACCTACGAACTATGAGGAAGCGATGATGAGCCCAGATTCCGCGAAATGGCTTGAAGCCATGAAATCTGAGATGGGATCCATGTATGAGAACAAAGTATGGACTTTGGTGGACTTTCCCGTTGATCGGTAAGCCATAGAAAATAAATGGATCTTGAAGAAGAAGACAAACACTGACGGTAATGTTACTGTCTACAAAGCTCGATTTGTTGCGAAAGGTTTTCGACAAGTTCAAGGAGTTGACTACGATGAGACTTTCTCACCCGTAGCGATGCTTAAGTATGTCCGAATCATGTTAGCAATTGCCGCATTTTATGATTATGAAATTTGGCAGATGGATATCAAAACTGCATTCTTGAATGGATTTCTGGAAAAAGAGTTGTATATGATGCAACCAGAAGGTTTTGTCGATCCAAAGGGTGCTAACAAAGTGTGCAAGCTCCAGTGATCCATTTATGGACTGTTGCAAGCCTCTCGGAGTTGGAATAAATGCTTTGATAGTGTGATCAAAGCATATGGTTTTATACGAACTTTTGGAGAAGCCTATATTTACAAGAAAGTGAGTGGGAGCTCTGTAGCATTTCTCATATTATATGTGGATGACATATTGTTGATTGGAAATGATATAGAATTTCTGGATAGCATAAAGGGATACTTGAATAAGAGTTTTTCAATGAAAGACCTCAGAGAAGCTGCTTACATATTGGGCATCAAGATCTATAGAGATAGATCAAGGCGTTTAATTGGACTTTCACAAAGCACACACCTTGATAAAGTTTTAAAGAAGTTCAAAATGGATCAGTCAAAAAAAAGGGTTCTTGCATGTGTTACAAGGTGTGAAGTTGAGTAAGACTCAATGCCCGACCACTTCAGAAGATAGGGAGAAAATGAAAATCATTCCCTATGCTTCAGCCATAGGTTCTATCATGTATGCAATGTTGTGTACCAGACCTGATGTGTGCCTTGCTATAAGCATAGCAGGGAGGTACCAAAGTAATCCCCGAGTGGAGCACTGGACAGCGGTCAAGAACATCATGAAATACCTGAAAAGGACTAAGGATATGTTTCTTGTTTATAGAGGTGACAAAGAGCTCGTCATAAACGGTTACATCGATGCAAGCTTTGACATTGATCCGGATGACTCTAAGTCGCAAACCAGATATGTATTTTTATTGAATGGAGGAGCTGTCAGTTGGTGCAGTTCCAAGCAGAGCGTCGTGGCGGGATCTACGTGTGAAGCGGAGTACATTACTACTTCAGAAGCAGCAAATGAAAGAGTCTAGATGAAGGAGTTCATATCCGATCTAGGTGTCATACCTAGTGCATCGTGTCCATTGAAAATCTTTTGTGACGGGTGCAATTGCCTTGGCAAAGGAATCCAGATTTCATAAGAGAACCAAGCACACCAAGAGATGCTTCAATTCCATTCGTCATCAAGTGTCGGAGGGGAACATAGAGATTTGCAAGATACATACGGATCTGAATATTGCAGACCCATTGACTAAGCCTCTTCCACGAGCAAAAAATGATTAGCACCAAAACTCCATGGGTGTTAGAATCATGTAACACCCCGGATGTAACTTTCCATATTTGTAACTCCAACTCTTGCCATTTTCGGCATTGTGATATGATATTCCCTCCGTGGTTGGGTTTTTCTTCTTTTTGCATTTTGTCCATGTCATGCATTTCATATCATGTCATCATGTGCACCGCATTTGCATACGTGTTCGTCTCATGATTCCGAGCATTTTCCCCGTTGTCCGTTTTCCAATCCGGCACTCCTATGTTCCCCGGCGTCCCCTTTCACGTTTTTCTGTGAGCGGGTACTAAACTTTCTCGGAATGGACCGAGGTTTGTCAAGTGGCCTTGGTATACCACCGATAGACCACCTGTCAAGTTTCGGGTCCTTTGGAGCTCGTTTGGTACTCCAACGGTTAACCGCACCCTCGCAAAGGCCTCTTTTAAGTTGCAGCCCAACACCCTTTCAAAACAGCCCAATAACCCATCTAAGTCACTTCCATGCTCTCCGTCGTCGGATCACGATCGTGTGGGCGAAAACTACACCTCATTTGGAGCTTCCTAGCTCCTTCTACCTATAAATATGCATCTCCCCCTCCAAATCCGGATCCCAAACCCTAGCCTTCCTCCCTCCGCGCGCCGGACACGTCCGGTCCGCGCCGGACGAAACCCGCCGCCGCGCCCCGGCCAATCAGGCTGCGCCACGTGGCCTCCGCCGCGCCAGCCCCGCCCGCTGCCATGAGGCCCGCCCAGGGCCCCCTCCGCGCCCGTCCCGAGGCCAGCGGCGCGCACGCCCCGCACCGGACCCGCCGCCGCCACTGCCCTCGCCGACGCCCGGCCGCCCTCGCCGCCACCCGGCCGCCGCCGCCGCCGCTTCAAGCGCCGGCGCCGCCCGGTCCCGTCGTCCCCCGCCGCTCGTCGCCGCCTCCCGCCGCGCCGCCCGCCCTCCTCCGGCGGTCCCTCCTCTGTCGCCGTCCCGGCCGCCGCTGCTCGGCGAGCCGCCTTGCCTCGGCTTCCACAAGAGCCGAACCCCAGATCCACGATCGGTTGACTTTCTCCTCCTCCCCCCCCCCCGCTTCCCTCTAAGTCTTTTCGGTGATTAATTTGTGGCATCTTCAACGATCATAACTTTGCACCAGTAGTCTGCTTTCAATGCGTGTAATATGTCAAAATGTTCGCCCGAAGAGTAGATCATTTCATCTCATTGCATCATTTTCATTTGAGCTTATCTTGATTCCCGAAATGCTGTTGTAAGAAGGCTATGTGATGTTAGTTTCTGTTTCTTAACAGAACATGCACTTTTGTCATTTTTGCCATGATTAATGTGTGCACCCTACGAATTTGAGTCCTACATGTGTTTTGTAATATGCCATGCCATATTTCCAGGGGTGTATGCCATGTATTTTTGTGATCTCTGTGGTGACTAGCACAAGCATGCAAACTAGGCCTCATGATGTTGCTGATTTCAGCCCCTGTTTTGCTGATATTTCATGCCATGTTAACTTGATGCTACCGAGAGATCCATGCATATTTTGAGATACTTCAGTAAGGATATTTTGAACATATGGTTATGCTCTATCCATCCATGCCTTTGTTTGAAATTATGGAGTGCCATAGCTTGAGTCAATCGAGCTCTACTTTTGCTATAAAATGTTTCCTGGCACATTGTTTACATGTTATTCAATTTTGCCAAGGTTGTTGTAGTTGATCCGTGTATTCTATGATGTTGTTCTTGCCATGTATATCTTCTATGCCATGTCTTCTTGATGTATGTATGCTTAGTTTATCATGAAATGCTCTGTAGTGAGTGCTTCGAGCTCTTAAACATGCCTACATGTTATCTGTTTTTGCCATGCCCTGTTGCTGAATCTGTTAACGAAACTTGCTATATTGACATGGGTGCTATTGTATTTTCTGATCCTTTTTGGCTTATGGTCAGTAAGGGACTTTTCATCTATGCTTTGAGTAGATTCATGCCATGCCTTGTTTTGCTATTATAAGTTCCTGTAGCATGTTGTTTTCTTGCTCTGAACATTGCTTCCTGATGCTGTTTTTGCCATGTTCAGTAATTTTCTCTAAGTCTGTGAAGCTGATATGTTTTGCACTTTTGCCATGCTTGTTTGGACCTGTTATGATGTGAATTAGCCGTAGCTCGGTGTTCATCTTTTGTCAAGCATCTTGAGTAGATCACTGCCATATGCTTTGTTGTTACGTTTGGGTGCAGTAGCTTAATTTCTTATTGCTTGCTATGTGGCATCATGCTGTTAATGGCAGATTTGTGCCATTCTTGTTTTGCTTGTCATTTGCAAACCGTGCATCCGATTCCGGTGATCTTTATATCGATTTCAACCGAAATCATCTCATCTTTCCAGCGGCATACTTGGTTTGCCAAGTTGATGCCTGATTCATCATTTTCCTTCCGGAGCGCGCATACGCATTGCATATCACATCTCGCATATCATGCCATGTTTTGCATCATGTTGCTTGTGCATTGCACCGTGATTTATTGTGGTTCCTTTGTTTGTGTTCTTGCTTTGGGTAGAGCCGGGAGACGAGTTCGTGAACGAGGAACCTGTTGAGAACGCTTACGAGGATCAAGCTTTCGACAACTCTGAGAACTTTGCAGGCAAGATAACCATACCCTCGAAATCACTTCTATCTTTGCTATGCTAGATGCTCGCTCTTTTGCTATGCCTATGCTACGATGCCTATCACTTGCTTATCATGCCACCCAGATTGCCATGTCAGCCCCTAACCATCCTTTCCTAGCAAACCGTTGATTGGCTATGTTACCGCTTTGCTCAACCCCTCTTATAGCATTGCTAGTTGCAGGTGAAGATGAAGTTTGTTCCTTGTTGGAACATGGAGATGTTGTTCCTTGTTAGAACATGTTTACTTGTTGGGGATATCACAATATATATCTGCTATAATTAATGCATCTATATACTTGGTAAAGGGTGGAAGGCTCGGCCTTATGCCTGGTGTTTTGTTCCACTCTTGCCGCCCTAGTTTCCGTCATACCGGTGTTATGTTCCTTGATTTCGCGTTCCTTACACGGTTGGGTGATTTATGGGACCCCCTTGATAGTTCGCTTTGAATAAGACTCCTCCAGCAAGGCCCAACATTGGTTTTACCATTTGCCACCTAAGCCTTTTCCCCCGGGTTTTCGCGAGCCCGAGGGTCATCTTTATTTTCACCCCCCCCCCGGACTAGTGCTCCTTCGAGTGCTGGCCCGAACCGAAATACTGCTGGGCCACCACGGGGAAACTCGAGGCTTGGTTTTACTCGTAGCCTGTCTCATCCGGATGTGCCCTGAGAACGAGATATGTGCAGCTCCTATCGGGATTTGTCGGCACAATCGGGTGGCTTTGCTGGTCTTGTTTTATTGCTGTCGAAATGTCTTGTAGTCCGGGATTCCGAGATTGATCGGGTCTTCCCGGTAGAAGGAATATCCTTCGTTGACCGTGAGAGCTTATAATGGGCTAAGTTGGGACACCCCTGCAGGGTATTATCTTTCGAAAGCCGTGCCCGCGGTTATGAGGCAGATGGGAATTTGTTAATGTCCGTTGTAGAAAACCCGAAGTTGACCTAATTAAAATACACATCAACCGCGTGTGTAACCGTGATGGTCTCTTCTCGGCGGAGTCCGGGAAGTGAACACGGTGTTGGAGTAATGTTTGACGTAAGTAGTTCAGGATCACTTCTTGATCGCTACTAGCTTCACGACCATGCCTTGCTTCTCTTCTCGCTCTCTTTTGCGGATGTAGCCACCATATATGCTAGTCGCTTGCTGCAGCTCCACCTCACTACTCTGTCCTTCCTATAAGCTTAAATAGTCTTGATCTCGCGGGTGTGAGATTGCTGAGTCCCCGTGACTCACGGATTCTACCAAAACAGTTGCAGGTGCCGACGATGCCAGTGCAGGTGACGCAACCGAGCTCAAGTGGGAGTTCGACGAGGAACGTGGTCGTTACTATGTGTCTTTTCCTGATGATCAGTAGTGGAGCCCAGTTGGGACGATCGGGGATCTGTGTAGCATTTGGGGTATCTTCTTTTATTTTGGTTCCGTAGTCGGACCTTGAGTGTAATCTGAATGATGGATGTTTATTCATGTATTGTGTGAAGTGGCGACTGTAAGCCAACTATGTATCTCTTTTCCTTATGTATTACATGGGTTGTGTGAATATTACCTCACTTGCGACATTGCTTTCAATGCGGTTATGCCTCTAAGTCGTGCTTCGACACGTGGGAGATATAGCCGCATCGAGGGCGTTATAAGTTGGTAATCAGAGCCATCCCCGACTTAGGAGCCCCTGCTTGATTGTTTGCTGGCGTTGTTGAGTCTAGAACAAAAATGTTTTGAGTCTTAGGATTATATATATCGGAGAGTAGGATTCTTTTACTCCCCAGTCCCTTCGTCGCTCTGGTGAGGTCTCCGACGAGAAGTTTTGACTCTCCTCCTCAAATTTCACTAAAAAAAATTTAGGATCACGCGGGTATCTTGGAATCGTTCCGCTGGTTTTGTGACGAGAACATTGTTCTTGGTGCCTCCTGACATTTAGGGGTTGTGGCAGTGTCCCGGGGAGTTGAGCTCCGAGGTGTTGTCGTCACAATTTTATCGTTGCTGTTCTGGAATACCTGAGTTTTGCCGACATCGAAATCTCTTTTGTACAGTTGTTGGTGAGATAACCCCGATAACCCAGTACTGGGGCGAGCTCGGGAGTATTGCCATGACTTGTATAACGGATGCTTTTCGAAGGTCGAGGTACACGATTTCCGAAAGTTTCTTGGTTATGTGTTGACGGATGGATATAGCTGGATCTAGGTATTGTTAGTTTGGGTGATATATTTTGTGTCCCCTGTATCCCCAACACCAGATTGCATAACCAGAAAGTTTCGGGAGTTTATAGGTGGGATTCCAGTAGCTCTTAGCATTTCTTCCCGCAGATATTTGGTTCGTGATTGGGTAATCCTTACCACTTATTTGTTCCAGTCGTACCTTGTTAATTTTTTTCCATCAACCCTTTATCAAGTGGCTTCTCACCTTAATGGACGTGTGATGTTAACTTTGGAATTCATTCGTTCATCCTTGTTCGAATGTTTATTGTGAAGACTATATGTTGCAATTTCTACCCGTTGATTCAACTTGATTATCTGTCTATCAAGTGCTAACGGATGTCACCCTCTTCAGGATGGCTCCGCCAACGCGTCAGAATCCGGAACGAAATGATGGGAGTCGATCAACCTCCACCTCCACCTCCGCCTCCGGAGGCTGGCAAGCTATCATGGCAGCCACCAATGCCAATGCTCAGATGATTTTGCAGCTCTTGCAAGAGCGTACCCAAGGGCAAGGCAATCAAGGAAATCAAGGTCAAGGCAACAACCAGCCGCACTTTGCTACTCTCAGTCAGTTCCTCGCTAATCAGCCGAAGTCTTTCAGTTTCTGTGTCGAGGCCACAGACGCCGACGATTGGCTTGTGGACATCTGCAAACATTTTGAATGTAGCAATGTCAGACCTGAGGACTTTGTCAAGTTTGCATCATTTCAACTCAAGGACCAAGCTGCTGAGTGGTACCAGCAATACAAAGATTCCAGAGGAGGTCGTGTCATTACAGGATGAGTTCCACGAGACTTTAGAGCTCACCACATTCAAAAGTGTTGTTGAGAGCAAGCGTGAGGAGTTCCGCAATCTCAAGCAAGGCAACATGTCGTGTATCAATACAATATCCAGTTCCAGAAACTCGCTCGCTTTGCTAAGCAAGACGTCCCTGATGAAAAGAGTATGATCTATCAATTCAGAGGTGGTCTCAGAGAAGATCTGCAATTAGCTCTTGTGCTTTTTGAGCCAGAAAAGTATGATGAATTCTACAACATGGCACTGAAGCAAGAAGCTGCCCAGCTCAAATATGAGGCTTCTAATAAGAGAATCAGGGATGCAGTTCAGTCTTCTTCTTCCTCTCAAGTGGCAGCTAAGCAGCAGAAGTTCTACCTTCCTCCTCCTCCGTTCCGTCAGCCTTATCAGCAGAAGAACTCAGGTGGTCGTGGATCTTCCCACTCGCCCAACCCAGGCTATCAGAACAAGTCTAATTCTCAAGCTCCAAGGTCAAGTGCTCCTTACCACCGTCCGCTCTCAGAGGTGACTTGCAACAAGTGTCAGCAGAAAGGTCACTATGCGAACAAGTGCTTCAACCAAAGGCGCCTTCCGCCTCCTCCTCCTGTGAAATCTTCAAGCAATGCAGTGGTCAAGCATAATCCCAAGTCTGCAAAGGTGAACATGATGAATGCAGCTCAAGCGGAGGATTCTTCTGATGTGATAATGGGTAATCTCTCAGTTAATGATATTCCTGCAAAAGTCTTATTTGATACTGGTGCATCGCATTCTTTCATGTCATATCCTTTTGCATCGAAGCACAATTTTGATACAGAGGCATTACCTAAAGCTATGCAAGTTATTTCTCCGGCTAAGCGTTTGAGATCTACCATGTTGGTTCCGAATGTCGGTATCAAGATGGGCGACTATAGATTTTTGGCTAAACCAATTGTTCTCGGTGACTCGGATATTGATCTTATTCTCGGGATGGACTGGCTTTCTCAGCACAAAGCTCAGCTTGATTGTGCTGCCAGGGAAATTCAATTGACTCACTCTTCTAATGATGTGATCATCTATGCCGCTCGTGATGAAACCATTCAGTTGTTTTCTCTCAATGAGAAGGGCGAATTGATGCTATCTCTCGATTCCAATCGCTTGTGAGTACCAAGATGTCTTTCGGAAGAGCTTCCGGTATGCCTCCTCACCGCCAGCTTGAGTTCGTTATCGATCTTGAGCCCGCATCGAACTCGCTTGCAAGCGTCCATACAAGCTTGGACCTAATGAGCTGAAGGAATTGAAGAAGCAGCTCGATGAACAAGAGCGTCTGGGTTTGATCGACCGAGTTCATCTCCTTGGGGTTGTGGTGTTCTTTTGTCCGTAAGAAGGATGGCACGGACCGACTTTGCGTCGATTACCATCCATTGAATAAGAAGACAATCAAGAACAAGTATCCACTTCCCAACATCAATGAGCTTTTCGAGCAACTCAAAGGTGCTAAAGTGTTCTCCAAGCTTGACCTTCGTATGGGTTATCATCAGATTCGATTCGTGAACAAGATATTCCCAAGACAGCATTCAGGACCAAGCTTTGGTTCTTATGAATATACTGTCATGTCTTTCGGCCTTGTCAATGCTCCTCCAACATTCTCTCGGATGATGAACTTCATCTTCAACCCCTACACCAATGAATTCGTCTTGGTCTATCTTGATGATATTTTGGTCTTCTCCAAGAATAAGAAGGATCATGCCAAACATTTGCGATTGGTGCTAGACAAGCTTAGAGAGCATCAATTCTATGCGAAGTTTTCCAAATGTGAATTTTGGCTTGATGAAGTGCTTTATCTTGGTCATATCATCTCCGCCAAGGGCATCGCTGTTAATCCCGAGAAGGTGTCTGCAGTTGTGAATTGGGAACCTCCTCAGAATGTCAAGCAGCTCCATGATTTTCTTGGTCTTGCAAGCTATTGCCGAAGATTCGTTGAGAATTTCTCCAAGATTGCAAAGACTCTTTCCAACCTCCTCTAGAAGCATGTGAAGTATGTCTGGTCTCCTGAGTGTGACGTTGCTTTCAATACTCTCAAAGAGAAACTCGTCACAGCTCCTGTCTTGACTCCTCCTGATGAATCCAAGCCATTCGAAGTTTTCTGTGATGCTTCTCTTCAAGGTCTCGGTGCTGTGTTAATGCAAGAGAAGAGAGTTGTGGCCTATACCTCTCGCCAGCTGAAGCCCAACGAAAAGAACTACCCCACTCACGATCTTGAGTTGGCGGCAGTTGTCCATGCTTTGATAACATGGAGACATCTCTTGTTGGGAAGGAAAGTGGACATTTTCACTGATCACAAGAGCCTCAAGTATATTTTCACTCAACCCAACCTCAACCTCAGGCAGACTCGATGGGTCGAAATGATTCAAGAGTACAACCCAAGTATTGAATATACTCCGGGCAAGGCCAATGTCATTGCAGATGCTTTGAGCAGGAAGGCTTACTGCAACAGTTTAATCCTCAAGCCCTTCCAACCGGATCTTTGTGAAGCTTTCCGCAAGCTGAATCTTCAAGTTGTTCCTCAAGGCTTTCTTGCCAACCTCATAGTCTCTCCTACTTTGGAAGATCAAATTCGTGAGGCTCAACTCCTGGATACCATGGTGAAAAAGGTGAAACGTGGTATCGACAAGGGCATTTCCAAGTACAAGTGCTTCCACATTGATGACAAAGATACTCTTTTCTTCGAGGACCGGATTGTGGTTCCTAAGGGTGATCTACGTAAATTCATTATGAACGAGGCACACAATTCGCTTCTATCCATTCATCCTGGAAGTACGAAGATGTACCATGACCTCAAGCAGTCATATTGGTGGACTCGAATGAAGCGAGAAATTGCTCAATTCGTGAATGAATGTGATGTCTGCAGAAGAGTGAAAGCAGAACACCAACGACCAGCTGGTCTCCTCCAACCTCTTGCTATTCCAGAATGGAAGTTTGATCATATTGAAATGGACTTCGTGACTGGATTTCCAAAGTCTAAGCGTGGAAATGATGCTATCTTCGTTGTCATTGACAAGCTTACTAAAGTGGCTCATTTTCTTCCTATCAAAGAATCTATCACAGCAGCTCGGTTGGCGAGCTATACACCTCGTGATTGTCTCCTTGCACGGCATTCCACAAGTGATCTCTTCAGACCGTGGCAGCATCTTTACCTCCAAGTTTTGGGATTCTTTTCAGAAGGCCATGGGCACCAACATTCGTTTCAGCACAGCTTTCCATCCTCAAACAAGTGGCCAAGTCGAGCGAGTCAATCAAATCCTTGAAGATATGCTCGCTTGTGTCATTTCCTTTGGTATGAAGTGGGAAGATTGTCTTCCATATGCCGAGTTCTCCTACAACAACAGCTTCCAAGCGAGTTCGGGCAAGGCCCCATTTGAAATTCTCTATGGCAGAAAGTGCCGTACTCCTCTCAATTGGTCCGAGACAGGTGAACGCCAACTTCTTGGCAACGACTTGATCACAGAAGCCGAAGAAATGTGCAAAGTCATTCGTGAGAATCTCAAAGCCGCGCAATCGCGCCAGAAGAGCTATTATGATGACAAGCACCGTGATGTGGCTTTTGAAATCGGAGACCATGTCTACCTCCGCGTCTCTCCAATGAAAGGCACTCGTCGCTTCGGTATCAAAGGGAAGCTTGCCCCTAGATACGTGGGTCCTTTCAAGATCATTGGCAAAAGAGGCGATCTCGCCTATCAACTTGAGCTTCCGTCCAACTTCGTGAACGTGCACGATGTGTTTCACGTGTCACAGCTTCGCAAGTGCTTCAAGACTCCTGAGCGCACTATCAACTTCGAAGAAATTGACCTTCAAGAAGATCTCTCTTATCATGAGCACCCCGTTGCTATTCTTGAAGAAACCGAGCGCAAGACTCGCAACAAGTCAATCAAATTCCTGAAAGTGAAGTGGTCACACCATTCCGACCGAGAAGCCACCTGGGAGCGCGAGGATCACCTCGTTCCGAATATCCGGAGTTCTTTCAGTCCTAGATCTCGGGACGAGATCCTCTTGTAGTGGTGGAGTGTTGTAACACCCGGATGTAACTTTCCATATTTGTAACTCCAACTCTTGCCATTTTCGCATTGTGATATGATATTCCCTCCGTGGTTGGGTTTTTCTTCTTTTGCATTTTGTCCATGTCATGCATTTCATATCATGTCATCATGTGCATCGATTTGCATACGTGTTCGCCTCATGATTCCGAGCATTTTACCCGTTGTCCGCTTTTCCAATCTGCACTCCTATGTTCCCGGCGTCCTTTTACGTTTTTCCGTGAGCGGTACTAAACTTTCTCGAATGGACCGAGGTTTGTCAAGTGGCCTTGGTATACCACCGTAGACCACCTGTCAAGTTTCGGTCATTTGGAGCTCGTTTGGTACTCCAACGTTAACCGCACCTCGCAAAGGCCTCTTTTAAGTTGCAGCCCAACACCCCTTCAAAACAGCCCAATAACCCATCTAAGTCACTTCCATGCTCTCCGTCGTCGGATCACGATCGTGTGGCGAAAACTACACCTCATTTGGAGCTTCCTAGCTCCTTCTACCTATAAATATGCATCTCCCCCAAATCCGGATCCCAAACCCTAGCCTTCCTCCTCCACAAGACGGACACGTCCGTCCGCGCCGACGAAACTCCGCCGCCGCTTCGCCAATCAGGCTGCGCCACGTGGCCTCCGCCCGCGCCAGCCCGCAGCCGCCCCATGAGGCCCGCCATGGCCCTCCCACGCCTGTCCCAGCGCCCGCGCCGTCACCTCCTGCCATGCCCGCCGCGCCGCCGCCACCGGACCCGCCGCCGCCACGCCCTCGCCGCCGCCGCCCGGCCGCCGCCGCCGCCGCCTCGCGCGGCGCCGCCGCCCGCGCGCCGCCTCGCGCCAGCGCCGCCCGCCGTCCTGCCCGCCGCCGCTCGATCGCCGCCTCCGCCGGGCGCCGCCCGCCCTCCGGCCGGTCCCCTCCTCCGTCGCCGTCCCCGGCCGCCGCTGCTCCGGCGAGCCGGCCTCGCCTCGGCTTCCGCGCAGCCGAACCCTAGATCCACGCATCGGTTGACTTTCTCCTCCCCGTTTCCCTCTAAGTCTTTTCGGTGATTAATTTGTGGCATCTTCAACGCATCATAACTTTGCACCTGTAGCTCCGTTTCGTGCGTGTAATATGTCAAAATGTTCGCCCGAAGAGTAGATCATTTCATCTCATTGCATCATTTTCATTTGAGCTTATCTTGATTCCCGAAATGCTGTTGTAAGAAGGCTATGTGATGTTAGTTTCGCTTTCTTAACAGTAACATGCACTTTTGTCATTTTGCCATGATTAATGTGTGCACCCTACGAATTTGAGTCCTACATGTGTTTTGTAATATGCCATGCCATATTTCCAGGGGTGTATGCCATGTATTTTTGTGATCTCTGTGGTGACTAGCACAAGCATGCAAACTAGGCCTCATGATGTTGCTGATTTCAGCCCCTGTTTTGCTGATATTTCATGCCATGTTAACTTGATGCTACCGAGAGATCCATGCATATTTTGAGATACTTCAGTAAGGATATTTTGAACATATGGTTATGCTCTATCCATCCATGCCTTTGTTTGAAATTATGGAGTGCCATAGCTTGAGTCAATCGAGCTCTACTTTTGCTATAAAATGTTTCCTGGCACATTGTTTACATGTTATTCAATTTTGCCAAGGTTGTTGTAGTTGATCCGTGTATGCTATGATGTTGTTCTTGCCATGTATATCTTCTATGCCATGTCTTCTTGATGTATGTATGCTTAGTTTATCATGAAATGCTCTGTAGTGAGTGCTTCGAGCTCTTAAACATGCCTACATGTTATCTGTTTTTGCCATGCCCTGTTGCTGAATCTGTTAACGAAACTTGCTATATTGACATGGGTGCTATTGTATTTTCTGATCCTTTTGGCTTATGGTCAGTAAGGGACTTTTCATCTATGCTTTGAGTAGATTCATGCCATGCCTTGTTTTGCTATTATAAGTTCCTGTAGCATGTTGTTTTCTTGCTCTGAACATTGCTTCCTGATGCTGTTTTGCCATGTTCAGTAATTTTCTAAGTCTGTGAAGCTGATATGTTTTGCACTTTTGCCATGCTTGTTTGGACCTGTTATGATGTGAATTAGCCGTAGCTCGGTGTTCATCTTTTGTCAAGCATCTTGAGTAGATCACTGCCATATGCTTTGTTGTTACGTTTGGGTGCAGTAGCTTAATTTCTTATTGCTTGCTATGTGGCATCATGCTGTTAATGGCAGATTTGTGCCATTCTTGTTTTGCTTGTCATTTGCAAACCGTGCATCCGATTCGGTGATCTTTATATCGATTTCAACCAAATCATCTCATCTTTCCAGCGGCATACTTGGTTTGCCAAGTTGATGCCGATTCATCATTTTCCTTCCGAGCGCCGCATACGCATTGCATATCACATCTCGCATATCATGCCATGTTTTGCATCATGTTGCTTGTGCATTGCACCGTGATTTATTGTGGTTCCTTTGTTTGTGTTCTTGCTTTGGGTAGAGCCGGGAGACGAGTTCGTGAACGAGGAACCTGTTGAGAACGCTTACGAGGATCAAGCTTTCGACAACTCTGAGAACTTTGCAGGCAAGATGACCATACCCTCGAAATCACTTCTATCTTTGCTATGCTAGATGCTCGCTCTTTTGCTATGCCTATGCTACGATGCCTATCACTTGCTTATCATGCCACCCAGATTGCCATGTCAGCCCCTAACCATCCTTTCCTAGCAAACCGTTGATTGGCTATGTTACCGCTTTGCTCAGCCCCTCTTATAGCGTTGCTAGTTGCAGGTGAAGATTAAGTTTGTTCCTTGTTGGAACATGGAGATGTTGTTCCTTGTTAGAACATGTTTACTTGTTGGGGATACCACAATATATATCTGCTATAATTAATGCATCTATATACTTGGTAAAGGGTGGAAGGCTCGGCCTTATGCCTGGTGTTTTGTTCCACTCTTGCCGCCCTAGTTTCCGTCATACCGGTGTTATGTTCCTTGATTTCGCGTTCCTTACACGGTTGGGTGATTTATGGGACCCCCTTGACAGTTCGCTTTGAATAAGACTCCTCCAGCAAGGCCCAACATTGGTTTTACCATTTGCCACCTAAGCCTTTTCCCCCGGGTTTTCGCGAGCCCGAGGGTCATCTTTATTTTAACCCCCCGGCGGTGCTCCTTCAAGTGCTGGCCCGAACCGAGCTACCAAGGGCCACCACGGGAAACTCGAGGCTTGGTTTTACTCGTAGCATGTCTCATCCGGATGTGCCCTGAGAACGAGATATGTGCAGCTCCTATCGGGATTTGTCGGCACAATCGGGTGGCTTTGCTGGTCTTGTTTTATTGCTGTCGAAATGTCTTGTAGTCCGGGATTCCGAGATTGATCGGGTCTTCCCGGTAGAAGGAATATCCGACCGTGAGAGCTTATAATGGGCTAAGTTGGGACACCCCTGCAGGGTATTATCTTTTGAAAGCCGTGCCCGCGGTTATGAGGCAGATGGGAATTTGTTAATGTCCGGTTGTAGAAAACCCGAAGATGACCTAATTAAAATACACATCAACCGCGTGTGTAACCGTGATGGTCTCTTCTCGGCGGAGTCCGGGAAGTGAACACGGTGTTTGTCGTGGAATTGTCACGGCAGATGTCCTCGTGAAAGGACTTAGTCGCAGGGCCATCGTACGGGTTAACCTAGAGGGGTTAATGCGGACACAAAGACACGGGAGTTATACTAGTTCGGCCCCTTCGATGAAGGTAAAAGCCTACGTCCAAGGACATGGTGGGGCCTTTTAAAAGGTCCAAGGACAAGAAAACACACTTGCTGGTAGCAGTTGACAAATTTACAAAGTGGGTCGAGGCAGAGCCTGTTAGCAAGTGTGATGCGGCCACGGCGGTTCAGTTCATAAAAAGAGTGATCTTCCGGTTTGGATTTCCGCATAGTATCATCACGGATAATGGCACCAATTTGTCCAAGGGTGCCATGAAGGAGTTTTGTGAACGTGAGCACATCCGGCTTGATGTTTCTTCAGTGGCCCACCCGCAGTCCAATGGTCAAGCAGAACGAGCTAATCAGGAGATCTTGAGAGGTATCAAACCCCGGCTTATGGCCCCTTTACAGAGGACGCCGGGTTGTTGGGTAGAAGAGTTACCGTTTGTGATATGGAGTATCAATACTACCCCTAACAGATCCACTGGATACACACCATTCTTTATGGTTTATGGAGCAGAGGCGGTCCTTCCCAGCGATATCCGTCATGACTCAACTCGCGTGGCAGCCTATGTTGAGGCAGATAGCGAGGCTGCACGGCAGGACGCTTTGGATCGACTGGATGAAGAGCGAGATATGGCGGCTGCTCGTTCGGTGATTTACCAGCAGGATCTTCGTCGGTATCACAGTCGACGGGTTAAAACCAGAACCTTTCAGGAAGGAGACTTGGTGCTTCGGCTCATTCAAGACCTGACAGATATGCACAAGCTATCCCCACCTTGGGAAGGGCCTTTTGTGGTCAGCAAGAATCTGCACAACGGGTCATACTATCTGATTGATGTTCGAGAGCGAAAAGACTCACGCACGTCAGAAGAGGAGACCAACAGGCCATGGAACATAGCTCATCTTCGGCCTTATTATACCTGAGCCATCGGCTCTACTTATGTACATATTATGACAATGTATATATTTTGAATAAAAGCAATAAACCGGAGCCTCGGTTAAAGCGGGGTATCCGTTCTGTAAAAATCCGGTTTGGGTACATGGAGTTGTTGTCGCAAAGCAGCCTCCGGTTTAGCCCTTGATCTTGATTTTCAGAAGTTTGTCATCTGGGGGCTTGGTCGTGTCCGAACCAATGCAACACCTTTTGATGGGCGAAAGCCACCAGATCACTTGGGGACATGGTCACATCTGAACCAGTCACGCCTCTTGGTCGGCCTAAGGTCATAGAGTCACTTGGGGGCTTGGTCGAACCCGAACCATTGCCATGCCACTTGGCCGGCATAATGCCACGGTTTCAGTTGGGGGCCTGGCTGACTTGAACCATAGCTACACCTTATGGGGAGCTTGGTCCTGTCCGACCATGGTAACACCATCTGATCGGCTCAGTAAAGCCTCTTCTTGCAAACGGTTTTATCATTGCCTTTGCTTCCATATGGTTTTCATAACTGTTATTTGATTTTTATTGGCCTTTTTAAACCGATAACCTTTTTAAACCGGTTCAAGCTGTCAATTAACGGAATTCGGTCCATTTTTAATCCGGAGATATTTGTTTCGGTTTGATTTTTTCTGTTAACATCCCATCATGGAGTAACAGGGGGCTTGTTATGACCCGACACGGTTTACACGGTAAACCGGCGTTATAAACACAGGAGTTGTTTTCTCCTTTGACGGTAATGGTTTATACAACCTCCGCCTCAAGATTGGCTAAGCCAACTGCATGCCCGAAGCTGGCAGGTATTTTTGTATCACAAAGTTTTGATCATATACATCAATATTTTCTTATATAAATATATCGGCATCACAAGCCGGCTGGCGACACAAGCCGCCGTGGCGGTTTAAGAATTTGTGATTGCAGGCAAAACGCATTGAAGGTTTCAATTCTTCAAACCAAAGTATCAGCACCTCCGCGCAAAGGTTACAGACTGAGGGCATAAAAGCATGTTCAAAAACAAAGTGCTAGCTATTCTATTACAAAGCCTTCCAAGGCCCGGTGTTTCGCATGGCGTTATGACTAGCAGCTTCTGATGCATCACCCGGCTTGACGGATTAAGCTTCCTCGCCGGGTTGACGTGAGGAAGAGGGGGCGTCTGGCGTCGGTTCAACTTCTTCTTCTTCATCACCCAAAGGCCGGAAGTCATTGGTAGACCAGTCAATCCGGGTTAAGGCCTGAAAGACAGCCTCTTCACTTATAAGCTCAGCCGGATCAACGTCAGGGGCATAAGTGTGCTTACGGATTGGAGGAACAAGGCTCTGCACTTCCGGAATGACAAACTCCACCCGCTTGTTGTTCGCATCATAGAAAGAGCGGTGAACCGCCAGGTTGGCTTCCGCTGCCAGTTGACTCGCCAGTGGACGCATCTCCTTTGTTATCCGTTTCAGGGCGTCATTATCAAAGGCTTCACCATTCTCTTGAGCGCTGGGGAAACCCTTGGCTATGTCAGCCGGATCAAGGTCCGCTATCCACGCCTTAGCGCGGGTTAGAGCCAGTAAAGTGCCAGCCCGGGCCGTGGATCGTTTCAACTCTTCAAGCTGTGTCGGAATCATGGATAGCCTGTCCAGCGTATCTTTGATCAAGGACGGAGCCGTGTTGTCGTACGATGTGGCACATATGACTCGCTGGGCGCCGGTATACAACTGCTCAATCAGCGTATAAGCGGCCTTGAGCTTCTTCCGCACATCGAGCCGGATGAGCGATCGCTTCCTGCACGGTTTCGAGACAGGTCAGGTTAAACCGGAGGAAATATCACAACAGGGGTAATCAGTGCAAATTTTCTTACCAAAGATGGCAGAGGTCATGGCGTGAATCTAGCGCTTTAGTCTGGTCAGCTCTTCTGTCACCGGTTTAAGAGCCGCTTCAGCATCTTCCGCCCGCTTTTTCAAACCGGTCTTCTCGAGGTCCCAGTTGGCCTGCTCGGATTTATACCATTCCTTCAGCTGTTCCATAGTGGCCAAGGCAGTTTTCAATTCATCCTTGGCCTTGGTGGTTTCTGCTTGTTGAGTTTCCAGATTGGCACGAAGGTCCTTGAGTTGTACGGTTTGCTGGTATATCTCATTCTGATAACAAAGGGAGCATGTTAGTTGTTTCATTATAATGTCCCAAGCTCAATACAAATATTCAACTTGGCACTTGGGGGCTAATGGCTAGTTGATCTCAGATTACTATGGGGATACAGAAATTAAGTCCCGGTTTAACTATGCTAAGTTGAACCGACCCTTGGGGGCTACAGCACTGAAGTTTAAGGCGTATGGGTCCTATACAAAGTAAAGTGCCGGTTTAACTATGCAAAGTTAAACCGACCCTTGGGGGCTACTACACAGCAAAAGTACAAGAGAGGCATAACTCCTTACCTCATAGCGGTCCTTCATGGGATTTACCAGACCGGCTTCGAAGTCACGACTTGTGTAGAGTCGGTTCAGAAAGCCGGAGTGAAGTTCTTGGGCAGAGAGGTTGTCATAAGCTGACAGATCGGTTTTCCCTTTCTCTTTACTCATGGAGGTGGACTCTTCCTTGGCGCTGTGTTTTGCTAAAGCGACCGGCTGGCTAGGAGTGGTGTAGCCAGTGCCCGTCACTATAACGTCATCATTTTTGGTCGGGCTGGCCAGATTGGCGGTCTTCTTTGGGCTCGGCGGTTCAACAGTTACGACCCGCTCGGTGGCTGGACTCGGTGGAGCAGGATGTGAGGTTTCCACTTGGGCGTCCGGTTCAAGTTCTGGCGGATCAGCGTTGTCGTTTTGGTTTAACCCGGCAGAGCTATTTTTAACTTCAGGATTCTCGCCATGCTGCTCTAGGGTCTCTTCCGGATCAACATCCGCAGTAGGATCAAGGGTTTTCGCTTTTTTACTCAAGCGAGCCTTGGTGCTGCAGTGTTCAGAATTAGAGTAAGATAAACCGACCAACGCAAATATAAACCGAATTGGCGGGACAGAAGTATGGTGCTTACCCTGCAGCAACTTTAAGCGGAGGCAGTTGCGTGGTTGATGAACCGCCAGAGGAGTTGGAAGAGGCCTGATAATTTGGGTCAGACGGATTGAGAGGACATCGGAAGAAACCTTTCAAAGGATAACGCTTTTCAGGAGAACAAATCACCTCTGGACGACGCTTCCGGGTTGGTGTATCTGGTAAACCGGACGATGTAATCTGCTGACCACTGTGCCGGGTTGTACGGCGTTCTTCAGCCTGCTGTGTCTTCAAGGAAAGGTTTGGATTCAAATGAGCACAGGAATGAGATTTTTTCACTTTCCGGACTGTGCGGCGAATTCTTTTAACCGGCACGAGGTCGGATTCGGAAGGAAGAGAGATTACCTCAACAGGGTCGGCATGACTGGCTTCAGCATCATCCTGGGAGTTAAAATTGTCAGTAAAAGGAAGAATAAAGAGGGACAAGCTACAAGCAAGAAGAAACACAAAGAGGAGAGCCGGTTTACGGCGACTCCCTCGTGAGGATATCAAGCTTTACCTCAGCTTCTGAATCTTCGTCTTCCGGCGGATCAGAAGACTCGGCGGTTTTCCTCTTGCCAGCCTTCTTGGTGGCCTTGGACTTTACGCGCGGAGCCCGGGCCGGTTTGGTACGCTTCCAGAAGGAGCTGTTAGCCTGAGAGGTAACAAGGATTAATATATGTCAACAAAGCATTAATGTCAGAAAAGCGGTGAGTAGAGCCTACCGCAGGCGGTTTGTTGGCAACACAGAATGGAGCCAACCCGGTTTGGCTGCAGACAGAGATCGGTTCATCAAGCAGCCGCTTTACTGCCTCTGTGACTTCAAGCTCAGTTATTGGTAGCTCGTGACGTCTTTGAGGGTCTTGGAGGCTGCCAGTGTATTCGTGCATCAATCCGGGCCGGCGACTTAACGGCAAGATGCCCCAAGAAACCCAGCATCGCACAAGGTCCACACCAGTTAATCCATTGGCCATTAGAGCCCGGAGTTTGATAATTTGAGGCGCAAAATTCTTCCGTTCTGCGGCGGTCAAGCGTAAAGGCAACGGATGATGGTTGCTAAGCCGGTGAGGACGGTAACCCGGCAAAGGATTCTCGTTGTCAGGAGCAGTATTCCGGCAGTAGAACCAGGTTTGGTTCCAATCTTTCGGATGGCTATGGTGTTTGGCGTGAGGAAAATCTACTTTTTCCTTTTTGGATTGAAACGCCACCCAGCTCCGTGTTAGGGCCATCCGAAAATTCTGTACGGCGGTTCAAGTGAAAGAAATCCCGGAACAGCTCCACAGATGGTTCTTCTTGAAGGTAGACTTCACAGAAAACTTGGAAATTGCATATATTTGACACGGAGTTCGGACCAATATCCTGTGGATGGAGTTGAAAACTTGCAAGGACATCCCGGAAGAATTTTGATCCGGGCGGGCAGAATCCCCGGTCTAAGTGCTGCACAAACACAATTACTTCCCCTTCTTGTGGATCGGGAGGGCATTCGGCATCCGGAACCCGCCAGTGGAGGACATTTTTCGAAGCTAAAGCGCCAGTGGTGACGCATCCGTTGAGTTGCGTCTCAGTGACCTTAGACCGGACCCAATTGCAAGCTGAGAATTGTTTGGCCATTCCGGAAGACTAAGCTGCGAAAGGAAAGGAGAAACGATTTACCATTAACGGTTCGGACACAGTATACAATGTTAAACCGGCGATTCGGCAGCCAGTTCCCAATTCCGGTTTAACTGAGGACTAATGGAGTGACGGATTAGCTATCAAAAGTCAAACCGCCCAAAGAGACAGAACTGGAAAATCTACTAAGTGTGGACAGAAACAGATTTCACATGCGAATGGAGGTAATTTAGATCTACCGAAGATTCAGTAAGAAAAATTTCTGCGACCTATGTAAGCCTCGTAAAGGGCAGGAGGGTTCGTGCGTTCTAAAAAAGAGGATCTGAACAAAAAGAAGGATGCACAAAGAGTTAAACTGACGGCGGAGCAGTCGCCGCACAGGATGTATACTACGGTTGAATCATACGGCCATGGCAGGGCAGGTATGAGGAAACTAAGATGAACACCTATGAACTACGAGATGAACAGGGATCTTCAGATGCGGATCTAGGGCTTGAAGAGGGGCCTCACCTGATGCACAGAACAGCGGAGGAGCGCCAAGAGATTCTGGTCCAATCAGGTTGATGCAGCGGCCTGGCGCTGACGCGGCGTTCGAAGGTCGGAGGCGACGGCGGAGCTTCAGAGCTGGAGCGTAGCGAGGAAGAAGAAGCGCGGAAGAAGAAGAGAAAGGGCCCACCGGTCTATTTATAAGGAAACGGGGTCATTGACAAGCGCGAGAATCGAGGAGTCAAAAGCGGTGGACGGCGCAGCGGTCGCCTCGATTTCCGGGATAGAATTAAATGAAGGGAATCTTACTGTTTGGATTTCTTTATTAAGGATGACGTCAAGGCGCCCTGTTGCTGTGGTCGGAAGATGACATCATGGCGGTTTAAGAAGACGGCGGTTTACGAAAAATGAAGGGAGATTCAGATTTTCCTAAGATGTTGAAGATTAACGTGAACCGGTTCAAGTCAATCTGGGGCCTAATGTTGGGGATATAACTACTGAATGTAAACCGCCCTGAAGGGGCCGGGTTAGCCTCGTCCATAATCAGGGCCCACGAAGGCACGCTTGAGGCCCAGAGCCCAGAGGCGGATTAGGGTCCATCAATGTAAACCGCCCTAGTCGTGTAACTTGTGCTGTAAGATAAGAGAAGGAAGAGACCGAGCCGGACACTTGTATAAACCGGATCGGGACTCTGTAGACCGGCCGGGCGTCAACCCGTGTATATAAGGGGACGACCCGGCGGCGGTTTAGGGACAGACAACTCGAGGCTTAGGCGAAGCTATTGCTCCCTAATCGCCGAAATCACATCAATCCCATCACAAACTAGACGTAGACTTTACCTTCATCGAAGGGGCCGAACTAGTATAACTCCCGTGTCTTTGTGTCCGCATTAACCCCTCTAGGTTAACCCGTACGATGGCCCTGCGACTAAGTCCTTTCACGAGGACATCTGCCGTGACAATTCCACGACAGTGTTGGAGTAATGTTTGACGTAAGTAGTTCAGGATCACTTCTTGATCGCTACTAGCTTCACGACCGTGCCTTGCTTCTCTTCTCGCTCTCTTTTGCGGATGTAGCCACCATATATGCTAGTCGCTTGCTGCAGCTCCACCTCACTACTCTGTCCTTCCTATAAGCTTAAATAGTCTTGATCTCGCGGGTGTGAGATTGCTGAGTCCCCGTGACTCACGGATTCTACCAAAACAGTTGCAGGTGCCGACGATGCCAGTGCAGGTGACGCAACCGAGCTCAAGTGGGAGTTCGACGAGGAACGTGGTCGTTACTATGTGTCTTTTCCTGATGATCAGTAGTGGAGCCCAGTTGGGACGATCGGGATCTGTGTAGCATTTGGGGTATCTTCTTTTATTTTGGTTCCGTGGTCGGACCACGAGTGTAATCTGAATGATGGATGTTTATTCATGTATTGTGTGAAGTGGCGATCGTAAGCCAACTATGTATCACTTTCCCTTATGTATTACATGGGTTGTGTGAAGATTACCTCACTTGCGACATTGCTTTCAATGCGGTTATGCCTCTAAGTCGTGCTTCGACACGTGGGAGATATAGCCGCATCGAGGGCGTTACAAATCATTACTTTGTAATCTAGATTATTGACTCTAGTGCAAGTGGGAGATTGAAGGAAATATTCCCGAGAGGCAATAATAAACTTATTATTTATTTCCTTATTTCATGATAAATGTTTATTATTCATGCTAGAATTGTATTAACCGGAAACTTAGTACATGTGTGAATACATAGACAAAACATAAGTCCCTAGTATGCCTCTACTTGACTAGCTCGTTAATAAAAGATGGTTATGTTTCCTAACCATAGACATGTGTTGTCATTTGATGAACAGGATCACATAATTAGGAGAATGATGTGATGGACATGACCCATCCGTTAGCTTAGCATTATGATCATTACAGTTTCATTTGCTACTCATTTCTTCATGACTTATACATGTTCTTCAGACTATGATATTATGCAACTCCCGAATACCGGAGGAACACTTTGTGTGCTACCAAACATCACAACGTAAAATGGTGATTATAAAGGTGCTCTACAGGTGTCTCCGAAGGTGTTTGTTGGGTTGGCATAGATCGAGATTAGGATTTGTCACTCCATGTTTCGGAGAGGTATCTCTGGGCCCTCTCGGTAATGCTAATCACTATAAGCCTTGCAAGAAATGTGATTAATGAGTTAGTTGCGGGATGAAGTATTACGGAACGAGTAAAGAGACTTGCCGGTAACGAGATTGAACTAGCTATGATGATACCGACGATCGAATCTCGGACAAGTAACATACTAATGACAAAGGGAACAATGTATGTTGTTATGTGGTTTGACCGATAAAGATCTTCATAGAATATGTAGGAGCCAATATGAGCATCTAGGTTCCGCTATTGGTTATTAACCGGAGATGTGTCTCGGTCATGTCTACATAGTTTCTCGAACCCGTAGGGTCCGCACGCTTAACATTCGATGACGATATGTATTATGAGTTATGTGTTTTTGATGACCGAAGTTTGTTTGGAGTCCCGGGTGAGATTACGGACATGACGAGGATTCTCGAAATGGTTGAGACATAAAGATTGATATATTGGACGGCTATATTCGAACACCGAAAGTGTTCCGAAAAGTTTCGGGTAAAACCGGGGTGCCGGAGGGGTTACCGGAACCCCCCAGGGAACTAATGGGCCACATTGGCCCTTGGTGGAGAGAGAGAGGGGCGGCCAGGGCAGGCCGCGCACCCCCTCCCCCTTGGGTCCGAATTGGACTAGGGAAGGGGGGGGGGCGGCTCCCCCCTTTCCTTCTCCCTCTCCCTCTCCTTCCTTCCCCCTCTCCCCCTCTTGGTGGAATCCTACTAGGACTAGTAGTCCTAGTAGGACTCCCCTCTTGGGGGCGCGCCCTAAGGGACAGCCGTCCTCCCCCTTGCTCCTTTATATGCGGGGCAGGGGGGCACCCTAGAACACTCAAGTTTCTTTCCCAACCGTGTGCAGTGCCGCCCTCCACAGTTACACACCTCGATCATACCATCACAGTGCTTAGGCGAAGACTTGCGCCGGTAGCATCATCATCACCGCGGCCACGCCGTCGTGCTGACGAAACTCACCCTCATCCTCAACTGGATCAAGAGCACGAGGGACGTCATCGAGCTGAACGTGTGCTGAACGCGGATGTATGATACGTTCGGTACTTGGATCGGTTGGATCACGAAGAAGTTCGACTACATCAACCGCGTTATTGAAACGCTTCCACTTTTGGTCTACGAGGGTACGTAGACACACTCTCCCCTCTCGTTGCTATGCATCACCTAGATAGATCTTGCGTAATTTTAGGATTTTTTTTGAAATTACTGTGTTTCCCAACACCATAGTGGGTAAAGAACCAGCACAAGTACAGAAATCTTGAATAACCCCTTTTCCAATAATATTACCACTACTAATGCAGAACTTTTTAATGTGTAAAATAGTAGTTTCTTCATGAGGATTCGTTTTATCAAAAGCATCAAAGCTCCCCCCATCGTTACTACTATCCTTTTCAATGATAACCTCCCCACTTTCAGACGTGATGGCAACAAACCAAATGAGCACACAAGAAGCAAGGGAGAGGTGAGAAGAAAAGGCAAAGGTTTTCGAAAATCGTTTTAGAAGTGGGGGAGAGGAAAACGAGAGGCGAATGGCGAATAATGTAATGCAAGGGAGAAGAGTTTATGATGGGTACTCGGTATGTCTTGACTTGGCGTAGATCTCCCCAGCAACGGCGCCAGAAATCCTTCTTGCTACCTCTTGAGCTTGCGTTGGTTTTCCCTTGAAGAGGAAAGGGTGATGCAGCAAAGTAGCATAAGTATTTCCCTCAGTTTTGAGAACCAAGGTATCAATCCAGTAGGAGACAATGCACAAGTCACCGAATACCTGCACAAATAATCAACAACTTGCACCCAACGCGATAAAGGGGTTGTCAATCCCTTCACGGTCACTTGCAAAAATGAGATATGATAGAGATAGATAAACAGTAAAGTAAATATTTTTGGTATTTTTGGTTTATAGATTGGAAAGTAAAGATTTCAAAATAGTAGATCAAAAACTAGTAAGATGTAAAAGAGATTCAACATAATGAAAAAGAGACCTGAGGGCCATAGGTTTCACTAGTGGCTTCTCTCAAGATAGCAAATATTACGGTGGGTGAACAAATTACTGCCGAGCAATTGATAGAAGAGCGCATAGTTATGATGATATCTAAGGCAATGATCATGAACATAGGCATCACGTCTGTGTCAAGTAGACCGAAACAATTCTGCATCTATTACTATTAGTTAAACGCCTGTGCATTGCTACAGCTTCATAAAAATTCAATGTAATTCACAACATTGCTCATGTGGCATATGAATGTGTTGCCACAAATATCATATTCTACTTGATAATATAACAAAATCCATGTGGCTCGTATTCAAATCACCATGACTCAACTTACGAAGTCTACCTTCACACTATTGCTTTGTGTTCCACAATGGAGAAACATAGGGCCTCTATTCCACCCAACTTTGACATATATCTTCTCCATCCAACTTGGATAAAAATTATTACTCTCCACCCATCCTAATTTAAATGGCATGCGTGCATTTCGAAAAATCAATTTCATCAGCTAAACATGGAGTATGTTACAAAAAAATCACCAAATTTGTTATTAGCCAAACATAACTGCTTAAGTTGGCTGCGTAAAATGCACATAAATCAGAAAAGGAATAAGTATTATTAGGAGATGAGCAATATGTCCTAAAAAGAAAAGATATATAGCTCCTGAGCAGACGTCTCTTTTTCCTTCACTCCAAATAGTTGAACACCATATTTGAAGAATGTAATGTTACTTCTGATTCAAGTTAATTTACGCAGCCACTATACAATCTCCTCTATACATTGCATAGACGTTGAGTTAATTAATTCGGATCAGAGGGCGTATGAGTTTATATCTAAACAAATAGGGAAACTTCAGGTGAGATTGCTTCATTCTAAAATAAGGTAGAAGCATATTTCCCTGAGGTGAGAACACACAACTCTCAAGCAAGTACATATTATTCTCTATTAAATGGTATTTATTTGCTAAGGTTTTTTGGTTTTCGTAATATTTTGCTTATGGTGATCTCTTCTCCTACTAATTTTCTCTCTTAATTGTTGGTTCCGTTGTGCTAATGTCAACATTTTATCTCGTTCAGACCCAACTTGTATTGAAAGCTAATGAAGGTACAGTATAGGAGAAGTCAAATGTGTTCCCCGGAGAGGCAACGTACAAGAGTTTGGATTAACACAGCCGACAACAAGGAGAAGCAGCTACAACAAATGAAACACAAGTTGAAAGCATCTAGGCTGCTTTATACAAACAAGTCAAAGAACCTGAACTCAACTCCAATCCCTGACCACAACTGAAGGTGTGCACTAAAATTTTTAGAAGTCATGAACCTGAGCTCTTGAAGGACCGAACCATTGGGCTCGATGCTGACCTGAATCGTATGAGTGGTAGACACGACAGTGCGAAGATTACGTACATTACCTATCCACTTAATCCACAAGACCACAACACAGTCTGACAGCAATCAAGCTATTCTATTTTCACTACTAATACAGTATATGACAATCGCTTTCAGGTTCAGGCATCAACCTAGTTGAAGCTTTTTTCAGGTTTACACAAATTCGCAAGATAATAGTGAAGAAGAAAGTAAGACAAGTAGTTGCACGACAAGGATTTGCAGCATGCACCCCAATGCCGGTTTCAACATGTGGTCCACCGACCTCTGGACTCAACAAAAGAACATCGTGCCTACAACAATATGTAGCTAATTTGTACTAAATAATACAGTGTTGATCAAACATTGGTAAGGGTACAAAAGCATGCACGACTAAAATCTATTTTGGAAAAGGCATGACCAGAAAAGTTTCGGATAACAATAAAGATTGAAGAAACATTGGACTCTTCAACGCCCTATCAACATTGAGGCCTCAAACTTCCTTCTATTAACTTGCAGTGGAGCTTGAACAAGAGTTCCTTGGGGTAAAAGAGAAGTGAAAAGAAATATTTTTTTAGAGGTTAATAGCTGCACCAATAATAACTTGGAAAAGGAAAATTAATCAAACTTCAATAGCAGGACTATTAATCTATACGTGGACTGCAGTTGCCAATGTAAACAAACCTCTTCAAAAAGTGAAAGCCGCTCTTTCTAAGATACATGAAAACTCAAGAATCCAAATGAAACCAATGTGTTACATGTGTAGCTATATGAGCAGATGGGTATTTCACTACAGGAGATGTGTTCTTGAAATGCCAATGGTCAGTACCTTGCTATATGAGCTAAGAATAATACGTTGAGTTGTGAATGTTTGAAATAAAGGCATGAGAGTCGCAACTCGCAATGAGAAGAAGCATTTGTAAAATCGTATTGTCCTAAATGCAGGCAATTGTCTGATGTGTTTTCCTTATCTTAAACGGATTACTAAACAGAGATACAAATTGTCTTAAATGTGACAAATAGTATGAATCTTGACACTACTAATGCAGGTAGGATTTCTATGCTTACCCTGATGCAGAACTCCTAAGGGTTAAAACAGAGCAGCTACGTGATCACATCATTGGATAGGTCGTCGACGACCTGCGACTACTGGGCGTCGGGGCCACCTAGGCCAGCTGCCACCGCCTCTTCATGAGGCGGGTAAGGAACGGATCCATCGGCCGCTCCGCTGCAGTACTGAAACCCCATATGTGAACGAAGGAGTGCTGGAGCACAGCCTACTGGGAGAAGACTGGTAGGGAGATAAGGTTACCGAGCCTGTCGTTCGTTGCCGTTGCCGCCGCGCCGTCCTGCTCTTTGCCCCTCCCCGGGTCGAGCACATCCTGGACTGGGTGAAGAATAAATGAGATGGCAAGCGGCTCCAATCTAGATCTAGGTCGTCGTATGTGGGGAAGGTCGCCCGAGGTCGCCATAGACGGTGAAGTTCGATTGGATGACGATGACTCCGATGAGAGGGCAAGTGCATCCGAACCATGGGCCTCTCGATGGAGGGTGGAGGGTTGGCGGCCAGAAAGCTCAAGCCCATGGGTGAGAGGAGAGAAGGAGACGTCAGACTCTGGCCCTGCCGAGTCGAGCGCCAAAGGAACAGGTCAGTGGCAGCGATTGCTCTCGGGGACAGGGGATCGGGAGCGAGGGACTCGGGGAGTGGGGGTGGGGCGTGCGTACGTGGTTTTGTTTCTATCGTGCCGGATCAGTTTCGATTTTTTTCTCTGTTGTGCGGGGATGCTGCGGGCGCGGCCCGTCGCTAGATTGTTGTCGTAAGAAGGAGGTGGGGATCGAAGGAGGTCGAACCATCACGACGTTTAATTCTCCTTTAATAGTAGAGATTACTTCACACATAAAGAACGGAGTGACGCGTTAAGTAAGATGACATGATGTAGAGGAATTGACTCCAGCAATATGATGAAAACCCCATCCTTTTATCCTTAATGGCAACAATACAATACGTGTCTTGCTGCCCTTACTATCACTGGGAAAGGACACTGCAAGATTTAACCCAAAGCTAAGAATTTATCCCATTGCAAGAATGATCAATCTAGTAAGCCAAACTAAACCAATAATTCAAAGAGATTTGCAAAGATATTAAATCATGCATATAAGAATTCAAAGAAGAACCAAATAATATTCATAGATAATCTGATCATAAATTCATAATTCATCAGATCTGGGCAAACACACCGCAAAAGAATATTACATTGAATAGATCTCCAAAAACATCGAGGAGAACATGGTATTGAGAATCAAAGAGAGAGAAGAAGCCATCTAGGTAATAACTATGGACCCGAAGGTCTGTGGTAAACTACTCACGCTTCATCGGAGAGGTAATAGTGTTGATGTAGAAGCCCTCCGTGAAAGAATCCCCCTCCGGCAGGACGCCGGAAAAGGTCCCTAGTTGGGATCTCACGGGTACAGAAGGTTGTGGCGGTGGAAAAGTGGTTTCGTCGCTCTCCTGGATGTTTTCAGGGTATAAGAGTATATATAGGCGAAGGAACCAGGTCAGGGGAGCTACGAGGGGCCCACGAGGTAGGGGGGCGCGCCCTACCCCCCTGAGCGCGCCCTCTTGCTTCGTGGCCGCCTCGTTTCATCTCCGACTTCATCTCCGACTCTTCTGGTTTGCTTTCGGTCCAAGAAAGATCATCTCGAAGGTTCCATTCCGTTTGGACTCCGTTTGGTACTCTTTTTCTACAAAACTCTAAAATAGGCAAAAAAATAGAAACTGGCACTGGGCCCTCGGTTAATAGGTTAGTCCCAAAAACAATATAAAATAGCATATAAATGCGTACTAAACATCCAAAACAGATAATATAATAGCATAGAACAATCAAAAAATATAGATACGATGGAGACGTATCAATGCGGACGCCCACAAATAAAAGATATGTTCTTTTGTTGTTTAGGAAACTTGTGATAGTCAATTAATAGTGGAAATAATAATAATGACATAGTGCACAGGATTAATGATTTGTTATTGAGGAATGTCTTTTTTTTGAAAGGTTATCAAGGAAAATATTACGTCTATAATTTAAGAAGGTAATCTCAAATATATGGTGCAAGTTCTGAATTCTTAATTACCTATTTATTTACGTGATTGAAATGAATCCAAACTTGCCAAAGAAAGCACGAAACAAGATATCTCTTTCAATAAGACTTGGTTTTTTAATGGGAAGGAGAAAAACTAGGTGGTGGGGGTGCTGGGAGGTGAGACGGATAAAAACCGGATGAAAATAAACCGTACCAGTCTATCAACACCTCCATTAGGAGTAGAGATATATGTACGTCAGGCATGTTTCCTATGAACAGTATAAGTATATATATGAGCTCTCGGGCAGGGCACGAGACGACGAGCAAGAGAATGAGGCGGCAAGGGAGTACCCCCTACCCCGACGGGGGAAGCCGTTGTCGTCCTTGGCAGGGGAGAGAGGCCGTCTGAGATCGTCGTCGACAGGCTATCAATGAGCTTCCAGCAACAAGATATAACATCGTAATGGCCTGTTTGCCACAATGGACGCTATCCTAATTTACAAATGATACTGATGTTTTGTTAAAGATGGCAAATTGCCAATTCCATGTGGTATAATCGATTGATGTTGCTTCTCTATTTGTTCTGATAAAGGACGCTTTTGTTAACACATCAAAGTGATACCCGGCCTATGCATGACTACGATGCACATAACCAGACTAACAATCTGACTCGAGTAAAAAGTAACATGTTGACAACAGTAAAGTTATATCATACAGACACTATGCCTATGTCGAATGAGCTAGTGGACTGATTCGGAGATTATGATTTTGGGTAAAAACCTCCTGGGCACCGCTCTAACCGCATGCACAACACCTCTTGAATATTGAATGGTACTTCGTCCGGTGTAGTATAGATCACGTACGACAAAGCCATTGTGTACAACGGTATATAACCCGCACAGAGATTTTGTCATTAGAAACATATTGTTTCTGCATAGCCAAATCAACCATAATAAGCAGACGGTCCCACCTTATTGGCATGCTAAAAATATTTGTTATTTCGTGAAGCCAGTGACCATATATATTGATAATAGTAGTGAACGGGTATAAAATGAACGCTATTTGAATGGTTGATCATGTAGAGCGTGAAAACTTGCATTGTAAGAAAAGATGTTTGATTGTTTCATCATGAGTATAAAAACTACACTTCTTTTATTGCCAGTTGGGAGGAGTGAGGTTGTCTTTCGGTAGAGAAACTCCCTCCAAAGATACCACATTAATATCTTAATTAAAGTGGTACCTTCGACTTTCATATTTGTTTATTATTATCCGCTAAAATCTCTAGGTGCTTGTGTTGGGGAACGTAGTGATTTCAAAAAAATTCCTACGCACACGCAAGATCATGGTGGTGCATAGCAACGAGAGGGGAGAGTGTTGTCCACGTACCCTCGTAGACCGAAAGCGGAAGTGTTGAGGATACAACTACAGAGTGTGAACCGCCCCGGAGGGGCCGGTTTACCCTCGTGCGTGATCCAGGCCCATATGGAGGCCTGGAGCCCAGAAGGGAATTAAGATCCATACATGTAAACCGCCCTAGTACTATAACTTGTATTGTAAGACAAGAAAGAGAACCCAAGCCGGACTCTTGTATGAGCCGGATTGGGACTCTGTAAGCCGGCCGGGCGTTAACCCGTGTATATAAGGGGACGACCCGGCGGCGAGTTAGGGACAGGAGATTCGAGGCCAAGGCAAAGCTATTGCTCCCTAGTCGCCGAATCATATCAATCACACCACAACTGGACGTAGGTTTTTACCTTCATCGAAGGGGCCGAACCAGTATAATTCCCGTGTCTTGTGTCCGCATTAACCCCTCTAGGTTAACCCGTACGATGGCCCTACGACTAAGTCCTTTCATGAGGACATCTGCCGTGACAATTCCACGACAGTTGGCGCCCACCGTGGGGCTATCGCACGATGGTTTGATGATCTTAGAGGGCAAGTTCGAGGGACTCGAAGGCTATGCAGTGGGCCGGCTGACGAAAAGTCGTCGTGGCAAACTCTACATCGACGATGCGGACTGGGGCCCCGAGGCCGGCTCGGTTGAGTACGGGTACCGGGTCCCCTTTGGCGGTATACACGTGTTCATCGGCAAGATTGGCGAGTCAGGGCCTGGGCCGGACGTCTGCACCGACCTCGTCGAGACGGCTCAGCGGTCGAAGAAGAGTCCCGCCCTGGCTAAACCGGCGGTCAGGCATGTTTTCGTGGGAGTCGTTCACGGAGGCTACGAGGACGGATCAGCATCGGGTGACGAACCTGTGGTCTACTCTGGGGACGAATCGTCGGCCGGAGAAACTGAGTCTCTATACCAGCTACGAGAAGGCCAGATCGGGGGTAGTTCCGATGGGGAGAGCATTCCGGACCCTTTCGATCTACCCAACCGGGTTGGGATCTTCATGGCCGGTACACAGGCGGTGCTTCACTCTTCGACCGCGGCGCCCCTGGTCGCCGGTTCAACAGCGGTGATGGCAGCCGGGGAAGGAGGCCTGGCGCCCGCCGGCTCAAGTTTTGTCAGAGCTTTTCGACGCGTTAGCTGTGCTCCTGGCGGAAGCTAATCCGCGGATCAGGCCCTTCTGGCGGAGATTGCAAAGGTGAGGGAACAGATCACTAATGCTAAAGCGGACTTGGCAGCCGCGACGAAAGGATGGCAGCGGAACGGGCCGCTTTGGATGCACAGGCTTATAGGCTCAGGCTGGACCAGAAGCGTCACAGAAGTCATGAAAAGGAAGTACAGGTCCCGCTTACCTTCCGCTTTTGAGGGAAGGAGCTTTTCAATACCCGTGGGCAGGGACCAGATAATCCGCCACCATTGGTAAACCGGCGGAAGCACTGGGGCGGCGCGCCGTTCAGCCCGTGTGATAGATCTACCTCGCCATCATACCGGCGCGCGCCCTGCACCGTCACGAACACCTCCGGTCACTACTCCAACCCGATGGATAACCTCGTGGCGGCTGCGGCACGGTTAGAGGCAATTCCAATCGAAGGCGATTCACCACAGGCAGTGGAAACACGCCGGGTTAAGGAGCTCCTCAGGACGGCCTTGGCTCAGCAAGAAGCGTACTCGTACAGTCGAGATCGGATCCATTCCACCCCCCGCCCGAGTCGGAGCTACAGCCGACGCGTCGATGAACCGGCCGTGTCGAGCAATGCGCAGCGTGGACCGCCTCGCGGCAACAATCCGGCAGGCGGCTTTGAAGATGCTCAAGTGGTAGTGGACCGCGCCAGGGCACGAAGGGAGGCCGAGTTAGCAGCACAAACGGAGGATCATCCGCCCGCGCCGGTTCGACCAACCATCTTCGAACCTGGGGTCACATCCGGCTCTTTGGGGGTACCTTGCCTCGTCCCTGCTTTACGCAACGTGCGTTTGCCCAAGGACTTCAAGGGGCCGCGCAAGGTGCCGAATTATACCGCCGACTTAGCTCCGGAGGCATGGATAGAAAGCTACGAGATGGCCATGGAGATGCTGGACGTGGATGAAGCAGCATGTGCAAAGTACTTCACAATGATGCTGGAAGGTACTGCCCGAACTTGGTTGAAAAACTTGCCGCCCGACTCTATCAACTCGTGGACACAGTTGAGAACCCGGTTCATCCAAAATTTCAAAGACACCTGTAAACAGCCCATGTCCGTGGTGGATCTGGCGGCCTGCGTCCAGGCGGACGGAGAGTCTACAACCCATTGGGTGCGCCGTGTCTCGGAAGTTTTACATTCTTCAGACCGGATCAACCCTGGTTCCGTGATCATGACCTTGGAAGCCAATTGCCGGTTCGAGCCATTGAAGCTGAAGCTGGGTCGCATGAAGCGTTTTTGCCATGACATGGGCACTCTAATGGGCGTTTTGGTAAAGTATGCTGATTCTGATAGTACCAAGGATCCTGAATCGGAGAATGATGAAGTGGGGAAGGGAAAACAGAACGGCAATTCCAGGAGCCAGCAGCATCAGTCGGCAGGCAATGGAGGGCACAAGCGTAAAGAGAACGGCAACATGGGCTTTGTGGCCAACACCAACGCACAGGACAAGGGTCAGCGGCGCCGGGGTAGGCAGTCAAACCGGGGTGGTCACAATCCGGATCGTTTGAACTTCATATTAAATCAACCTTGTCCGAAGCACGGGACGAAGGAGGTACCGGCGAACCACCTTTGGAAGGATTGTTATATTATGCAGGAGTTTAAGAACTCCAACTCCTTCCGGTATGATCAAGGGTCCGGTGGCGGTTCAGGGTCCGCTCCGGGTTACGGCGGAGGGAATTCCGGCCCGGGATTCGGCGGTAATCCGGGCGGACAAGGCAATCAGAATAATCAAAGTAATCAGAACAGTCAGAACCAAGGGGGTTACAATCAACAACAGCAGCAGTCGGGTTATCAGAGCAATCCAAAGCAATTGAATGGCGGGCAGTACCACGTCTTTACCACCAGCTTGGACCGACGAGACCGGAAACTTCAGAGGCGGGCGGTCAGTGTTGTTGAACCGGCTGCGCCGCATTACCTGCGCTGGTCCGAGCAGCCGATTGTGTGGAGCAGAGAGGACCATCCTCCCCGGGTTTACAATCCGGGTCAGTTAGCCCTGGTGGTGGCGCCCCAGGTAGGCGGGTACAAGTTTACCAAGGTTCTTATGGATGGAGGAAGCAGCATCAACATCCTGTACTACGAGACTTTCCGACGGATGGGGTTAACAGATAGGCATCTTAGGCCGTCCGGTACAGTGTTTCACGGAGTGGTGCCTGGTAAGTCGGCATACCCGGTCGGTAAAATAGCTTTGGAGGTAACCTTTGGAGACGAGCATGACTCCAGAACAGAAACGTTGACATTTGAGGTGGTGAAAATTCAAAGCCCTTACCACGCCCTCTTTGGGCGGCCGGCTTATGCTAAGTTCATGGCACGGCCCTGTTATGTCTACTTACAGCTGAAAATGCCGGGTCACAAAGGAACAATAACAGTTCACGGGAGCCGCCGGATCGCTCTGGAGTGCGAGGAAGGTGATGCGGCTTACGCAGAGTCGGTTTGTGCCACAGAGGAGTTAAAGTATTATAAGGATAATGTTGATCCGGCAGATATGACCCCTTTGAAGAAGCCAACTACAGAGCATGATCCGGACTTGAAGTTCAAATCGGCGGCTGAGACGAAGCTTGTTGATTTTGTGCCCGGCGAGTCATCCAAGCAGTTCACCATCAGTGCCAACCTGGATCCTAAATAGGAAGGCGCTCTCATCGAGTTCATCCGTGAGAATCGGGACATTTTGCATGGAAACCTTCCGACATGCCAGTGTACCGAGGAACTCGCTGAGCACACTCTTAATGTGGACCCAAAATACAAACCGTAAAACAGTTTCTTCGCCGGTTTAACGAGGAAAGGCGCAAGGCCATCGGAGAAGAAGTTGCTAGACTTTTGGCAGCAGGGTTTATCGTTGAAGTATTTCACCCAGAGTGGCTTGCTAATCCGGTATTGGTCCTTAAGAAAAATGGCACTTGGCGACAAAGCGTGGATTACACAGATCTTAACAAAGCTTGTCCAGCGGATCCCTTCGCCCTCCCCCGCATTGACCAGATCATTGATGCAACAGCGGGTTGTGAGCGTTTGAGCTTTCTGGATGCGTATTCTGGTTATCATCAGATTAAGATGGCGGTTAAAGACCAGGAGAAGACGGCGTTTATTACCCCTTTTGGAGCCTTCTGCTATGTGTCCATGCCTTTTGGGCTCAAGAGTGCCCAAGCCACTTACCAGCGCTATGCATGAATTGTTTGCATAAACAGATTGGCGTAATGTGCACGCCTATGTGGATGATATCGTGGTGAAATCAAGGCAGAAGGAGACATTGATTGAGGACTTAAGGGAAACCTTTGACAACTTGCGGTGTACAAGATGATGCTCAACCCGCCAAGTGCGTCTTTGGTGTTCCGCGAGCAAATTGTTGGGTTTTCAGATCGAACCGGGGATTGAGGCTAATCCGGAGAAGATTACAGCTATCACCTCCTTAGCTAAGCCAAAGTGCATCAATGATGTTCAACGCTTGGCAGGCGGATTGCTGCGCTAAGCGGTTTATCGATCGCCTAGGAGAGAAGGCTATCCCTTTATACCGAGATCAAGAAGACGGATCAATTTGTTTGGAGCTCACCGCCGATGAGGCTTTGGAGGATCTAAAGCGGCAGCTGGCCAACCCGCTTGTTCTTGCTGCCCCTATTGACGAGGAGCCGCTCTGTTATATGTTGCTGCTAATGCCGAGGCAGTGAGTGTAGCCATTGTGGTGGAGCGCAAGGAGGCAGGGAAGGAGTATCCAGTTCAGCGCGATTTACTACATCAGCGAGGTTCTCATCGAATCTAAACAAAGGTATCCCCATTGGCAGAAGCTGGTGTATGGAGTTTTTATGGCAAGCCGGAAGCTGAAGCAATATTTCCAAGGGCACCCCATCACGGTGGTCAGCTCGGCTCCTTTAGGCGATATCATCTTGAACCGGAAGCAATGGCGGGTTGCTAAGTGGGCTATAGAGCTTGGGCCGCATGGTTTAAAGTATGTGCCCCGGACAGCCGTAAAGTCTCAGGCACTTGTGGATTTCATTAATGATTGGACGGAGTTGCAAGCACCAGAGGAGAAGCCGGATCACACCTATTGGACCATCCATTTTGATGGGTCCAGGCAGTTGGAGGGCTCGGGGGCTGGAGTCGTATTAACTTCCCCACGAGGTGACAAGTTCTGTTATGTTCTCCGCCTCATGTTCCCTTGTACTAACAATGCAGCTGAGTATGAAGCTTTACTTCATGGTCTCCGGATGGCCAAGGAAATGAATCTCAGCCGGGTTAAATGTTTTGGTGACTCGGACTTGGTGGCCCAGCAAGTATCCGGCACTTGGGACTCCAAAGATCCACTCATGGCTGCATATCGTCGGGAAGTGGATGTTGTTGCAGGATATTTTAAAGGGTATCAGGTGGACCATGTGGATCGTCGGAAGAACGAGGCGGCTGATGCTTTGAGCCGGTTGGGTTCCCAGCGTAAACCGGTCCCGCCCAACGTTTTCCTTGATGTGCTGCACAAACCGTCAGTTAAAATTCCTGATGAAATTGATTTGGCTATCCCTGATCCGGAAGTTTATTTGGTGGCGGCCTTGCATGTTATCCCGGATTGGACGCTCCCTTATTTGGCGTACATGAACCGGGGCGAGTTACCGGAGGATGAGACGTTGGCCCGGCAGATAGTCCGGCGGTCTAAGTCTATGACCATTGTTAATGGCGAGTTGCACCGTCGCAGTGTGTCAGGGGTGTTTCAGCGTTGTGTGTCCCCTGAAGAGGGCTGTGAGATATTGCGAGAGATTCATGAAGGGGATTGTGGTCATCACGCCGGTTCAAAGTCCCTGGTGGCCAAAGCATTCCGCCATGGTTTTTATTGGTTGACCGCCCATGCTGATCGGAGGATTTGGTCGACGATGTGACGGTTGCCAAAAGTTCTCGAGCGTGCTCATGTGCCGCCCAAGAATTGAGGATGATTCAATTACTTGGCCATTTGCGACTTGGGGGCTGGATATGGTTGGACCTTTCAAAGGTCCAAGGATAAAAAGACCCACTGTTGGTGGCGGTGGATAAGTTTACCAAGTGGGTCGAGGCGAGCCTGTTAGCAAGTGTGATGCAGCCACGGCGGTTCAGTTCATCAAGCGGGTGATTTTCGGTTTGGGTTTCCACAGTATCATCACGGACAACGGCACCAATTTATCCAAGGGAGCTATGAAGGAATTTTGTGAACGAGAGCACATCCGGCTTGATGTTTCTTCTGTGGCCCACCCACAATCCAATGGTCAAGCGGAACGAGCTAATCAGGAAATTTTGAAGGGTATCAAACCCCGGCTTATGGTCCCTTTAGAGAGGACGCCGGGTTGTTGGGTGGAAGAGCTACCATCAGTGATATGGAGTATAAACACTACCCCCAACCGATCCACTGGATATACGCCGTTCTTTATGATCTATGGAGCGGAGGCGGTTCTTCCCAGTGATATCCGTCATGACTCGCCCCGAGTAGCAGCTTATGTTGAGGCAGATAGTGAGGCAGCACGGCAGGATGATTTGGATCGACTAGATGAAGAGCGTGATGTGGCAGCAGCTCGCTCGGCGGTTTACCAAAGGATCTTCGTCGATATCACAGCCGGCGGGTTAAAACCAGAACCTTTCAAGAAGGAGACTTGGTGCTGCGGCTCATTCAAGATCAGAAAGATATGCACAAGCTATCCCCACCTTGGGAGGGGCCTTTTGTGGTCAGTAAGAATCTATACAGCGGGTCATACTATCGATTGATGTTCGAGGCGAAAAAGACTCACGCACGTCAGAGGAGGAGACCAACAGGCCATGGAACATAGCTCATCTTCGGCCTTATTATACTTGAGCCATTGGCTCCACTTATGTACATATCACGACTGTATATATTATGAATAAAAGCAATAAACCGGATCCTCGGCTAAAGCGGGGTATCTGTTCTGTTTAAAAGACCGGTTTGGGTACATGGAGATGCTCTTGTGAAGCGGCCTCCGGTTCAACCCTTAGCCTTGTTTTCCGAAACTTTTGTCATTTGGGGGCTTGGTCGTATCCGAACCAATGCAATGCCTCTTGACAGGCGAAAGCCACCAGATCATTTGGGGACATGGTCATGTCTGAACCAGTCACGCCTCTTGGTCGGCCTAAGGCCATAGAATCACTTGGGGGCTTTGGTCGAACCCGAACCATCGCAATGCCACTTGATCGGCGTCATGCCACGAGTTCAGTTGGGGGCCTGGCTGACTTGAACCATCGCTACGCCGTATAGGGGGCTTGGTCCTGTCCGACCATGGTAACACCATCTGATCCGGCTCAATGCAGCCTTGTCTCATAAAACGGTTTTTTCTCATTGATTTTGTTTTCATGTGGTTTTGATACCTATTCTTTGGTTTTTTGCCGGTCTTCGTAAACTGGATTTACGTTGTTGATACATTTTTAAGCTGGCGATTTTGTTCCGGTTTGGTTTTACTGTTGGAACATCCCATTGTGGAGTAACAGGGGGCTTATGATGCCCGGCACGGTTTACACGGTAAATCGGTCTTATACAGGGATTGCCCTCCTTTGACGATGATGGTCTATAAGACCTCCGCTTTGGATTGGCTACAGCCCGCTGTGCCTAATGCTGGCAGGTATGTTCGTATCATATAATTTTGATCATATATCTCGGTTCTCTCATATAAATATTGGTATCAGCCTGGTTGGAGATATACACCGCCATGGCGGTTTAAGAACTTGTGATTGCAGGCAAAATATGTGGCAGGATTCACTACAAAAGCCAACGGATCTAGCGCCGCCAGACAAACGTTTACAGGCCAAAGTTGTACCGGCATTGTTCAAGGAAATACACTTGCTATCCTATTACAAAAGCCTTTCGAGGCCCGGCGTTTTACGCAGAGTTATGCCTTGAGGCTTTGGATATGTCACCCGGCTTGACGGATTACGCTGCTTCACCGGGTTGGCGCGAGGTGGAGGGCGGCGCTGGCGCCGGTTCAGCTTCTTCTTCTTCATCACCCAAAGCCGGAAGTCATTGGTAGACCACCAATCCGGTTAAGGCCTGAAAGACAGCTTCTTCACTTATCAGTTCAGCCGGATCAACGTCAGGGGCGTAAGTGTGCTTACGGATTGGGGGAATCAGGCTTTGCACTTCTGGGATGACAAACTCCACCCGCTTGTTGTTGGCGTCATAAAAAGATCGGTGAACCTCCAGGTTGGCTTCAGCGGCCAGTTGACTTGCCAACGGACGCATTTCCTTGGTAATCCGTTTCAGCGCATTGTTATCAAAGGCTTCACCATTCTCTTGAGCACTGGGAAAACCTTTAGCTATGTCCGCCGGATCAAGATCCGCTATCCACGCTTTGGCACGAGTCAGAGCCAATAGCGTGCCAGCTCGGGCTGCGGATCGCTTTATCTCTTCAAGCTGCCCCGGAATCATGGACAGCCGGTCCAGCGTTTCTCGGATCAGGGACGGCGCCGTGTTGTCATATGAAGTGGCGCATATAACCCGCTGGGCGCCGGTATATAGTTGCTCAATCAGAGTGTACGAAGCCTTGAGCTTTTTCCGCACGTCAGAGCCCAGATGAGCAATACGTTTGCCTACACCAGGTTTAGACAGCTCAAGTTAAACCGGCGGAAGCATTAACACAGGCATATTCAGTATAAATTTGCTTACCAAAGATAGCAGCGGTCATGGCATGCACTTGGCGTTTGAGTCCGGTCAGTTCTTCAGTCACCGGTTTAAGGGCTGCCTCAGCTTCCTCCGCCCGCTTTACTAAGCCGGCCTTCTCGGTGTCCCAGTTGACCCGCTCGGATTTGTACCACTCCTTCAGCTGTGCCATGGTGGTCGTGGCAGTTTTAGCTCATCCTTGGCTTTGGTGGCTTCATTATTTGGGTTTCAGTTGCTTCGAGGTCCTTGATTGCACAGCTTCTTGCTGGTGTATTTCGTTCGATGACAAAGGAAGCGTGTTAATGGGTTTATTATACAAGTACCAAGCTAAATACAAGTATTCAACTCGGCACTTGGGGGCTAATGGCTAGTTGATCTCAAATTACTATGAAGAGACACACCTTAAGTCCCGGTTTTACTTTACAAAGTTAAAACCGACCCTTGGGGGCTACTATGCAGTTAAACTAACGAAAGGTCAGCTCATTACCTCATAGCGGTCCTTCATGCGGTTTACTAGACCGGCTTCAAAGTCGCGGCTGGTGTAAAGCCGGTTCGAAAAGCGAATGAAGCTCTTAGGCGATAAATTGTCGTAGTCGACATATCAGTCTTCCCTTGTCCTTGCTCATAATAGTGGAACTTTCTTTGATGCTGTGCTTTGCTAAAGCGACCGGTTGACTAGGAGCAGTGTACCCAGTACCTGTCACAATAACATCGTCATTTTCACCGGTCTTGTTTGGGCTTGCCGTCGTTTTGCTCGGCTCGGCGGCTCAGCGATTCTGACCCGCTTCGCCAGGCCAGGTTTGATGGAGCAGGCTGGGAAGTTTCCATTTGGACCTCCGGTTCAACCTCTGGCGGATCAGCAGTGTCGTCTTTGTACAATTCGCCAGAGCTTTCCTTGGCGGCTTCAGGACTTTCGTGCGTTTGTTCTGGGGTTTTCTCCGGATCAACATCCAAGGTAGGATCAAGAGTTTTCGCCTTCTTGCTCAAGCGAGCCTTGGTGCTGCAATATTCAGAATCGGATCAAGACAAATTGACCAAGGTGATGGTGAGTCAAAGTGACAAACAGTAATTACATACCCTGCGGCGATGTTCAGCGGAGGCAGTTGTGTGGTGGATGAACCGCCAGACGAGTTGGAAGAAGCCTGATAATTCGGGTCAGACGGGTTGAGAGGACATCGGAAGAAACCTTTTAAGGGATAACGCTTTTCGGAAGAGCAAGTCACCTCTGGCCGACGCTTCCGGATAGGTGTGTCTGGTAAACCGGCAGAGGTAACCTGTTGGCCACTGTGCCGGGTTGTACGGCGCTCTTCAGCCTGTTGTGTCTTCAAGTTAAGATTTGGATTCAAGTAAGCACAGGAATGGTATTTTTTCACTTTCCGGACGGCGCGATTTAATTCTTTTAACCGCGCAAGATCGGTCGGAAGAAAGTAAGATTACCTCAACAGGTCGGCATGGCTGGCTTCAGATCATCCCGGGAAGAAAATTGTCGATAAAAAGATTGTAAAAGGGCCAAGCATATGCAGGAAGAAGCACAAAGCGGCAAGCGGTTTACCTCAACTTCGATTCTTCGTCCTCCGCGGATCGGAGGACTCGGCGGTCTTCTTCTTGCCCGTTTTCTTAGTGGCCTTGGACTTTACGAGGCGCCCGAACCGGTTTGGTTCGTTTCGAATGAGCTGTCGGCCCGAGAAGGAATAATGATTAACGTGTCTCGGCGGAGTATTAAGAGCTTGAAAGGCGGTGAGTAGAACTTACCGCCGCGGTTTGTTGGTGGTACAAAATGGAGCCAACCGGTGAGGCTGCAGACGGAGATTGGCTCATCAAGCATCTTCTTGACGATCTCGGTAACCTCTTGTTCAGTTATAGGCAGCTCGTGACGCCTTTGAGGATCTTTGAGGCTGCCGGTGTACTCGTGCATCAATCCGGGCCGGCGGCTTAGTGGCAAAATACCCCAAGAGACCCAGCAACGTACAAGATCCACGCCGGTTAAGCCATTGGCCATTAAAGCCCGGAGCTTGATTATTTGTGGTGCGAAGTTTTTCCGTTCCGCGGCGGTTAAGCGGGAAGGCAGCGGATGCAGGTTCTTGAGCGGTGAGAACGGTAGCCCGGCAAGGGTTTTCGTTAGCGAGGCAGTGTTCCGCAGTAGAACCAGGTTTGGTTCCATTCCTTTGGATGGCTGTGGTGCTTGGCGTGTGGAAAATCGACTTCCTTCCTCTTCGGATTGACCGCCGCCCAGCTCCGTGTTCGGACCATCAGAAAACTCTGTGCGGCGGTTCAGATGGAAAAAATCCCGGAACAACTCCACAGATGGTTCTTCTTGAAGGTAGACTTCACAGAAGACTTGAAAGTTGCATATGTTCGACACAGAATTCGGGCCGATGTCCTGAGGATGAAGCTGCAGATTGGCAAGGACATCCCGGAAAAATTTTGAACCGGGCGGAGAGAACCCCCGGTCTAAGTGATGCATGAACACGATTACTTCTCCCGCTTGCGGCTCGGGAGGAAACTCGCCTTCCGGAACACGCCAATGGAGGACACTTTTTGGAGCCAAACCGCCAGTGGTGACATAGCCGTTGAGCTGCGTTTCAGTGACTCTGGACCGGACCCAGTTGCAAGCGGAAAATTGAGGAGCCATTCCGGAAGATTAAAGCTGCGAAAGAAAGGAAGAAAACGGTTCACTGTTGAACAGGTCAGGCGTTATGAATATTGTTAAACCGGCAGTTCGGCAGCCGGCTTACCGGTCCGGTTTAACTAAGGACTAATGGAGGGTCGGATTAATTATCAGAAGTTAAACCGCCAGAGGAGGTAGTGCTGAAAAAATTGCTAAGTGTAGATGAAACAGGTTTCCCATGCAAAAGGAAATAATCTAGATCTACGGGGTTGATAAAGAGAATTTCTGCGACCTATCTGCACCTCCTACAGCGCAGGAAGGTTCGGTATGTTAAAATGGAAGATCTGAACAAAGGGGGAAGGCGCCTAGAATCGGGTAAACGGCGAAAGCAGCTGTCTGCATATGAGGAGCGGTACGGCCGAGCCATACGGCCATGGCGGAACGGGCATGAAGGGTCGGCAAGAACACTCATGGGCTATGCGACGAACCGAGTTCCCAGATGAGATCTAGGGTTTAAAGATGACCTTACCTGACGAGCGGGAACCACGGAGGAGCGCGGAGACTCTGGTCCGATCCGGTTGATGCAGCGGGCCGGCGGTAAGCGTCGGTCGAAGGTTGAAGGCGACGGCAAGAGCTTCAGGGTCGGCAGGTCGCGAGGAAGAAGAAGAGAGGAAGGAGAAGAAGAGAATGACCCGACCGGTCTATTTATAAGGGACCGGAGTAATCAATGGGCGCGAGAATTGAGGAGCCAAAAGCGGCGGAAGGTGCAGCGGCTGCCTCGATTTCCGGGATAGCCTTAATGAAGGGAATCTTACTGTTTAGATTTTTGTTCAAAATGACGTCAGGGGGCCCTGACACGAAGGTCAGAGGATGATGTCACGGCGGTTCAAAGCAGATGGCGGTTTACAAGGAAGATCAAGGGTTGCCTGAAGACGTAGAAGATTAACCTGAACCGGTTCAAGTCAATCTGGGGCCTAATGTTGAGGATACAACTACGGAGTGTGAACCGCCCGAGGGGCCGGTTTACCCTCGTCGTGATCGAGGCCCATATGGAGGCTGGAGCCTGAAGGGAATTAAGATCCATACATGTAAACCGCCCTAGTACTATAACTTGTATTGTAAGACAAGAAAGAGAACCCAAGCCGGACTCTTGTATGAGCGGATTGGGACTCATAAGCCGGCGGCGTTAACCCGTGTATATAAGGGGCGACCGGCGGCGAGTTAAAGGGACAGAGATTCGAGGCCAAGGCAAAGCTATTGCTCCCTAGTCGCGAATCATATCAATCACACCACAACCGGCGTAGGTTTTACCTTCATCGAAGGGGCGAACCAGATAATTCCGTGTCTTGTGTCCGCATTAACCCCTCTAGGTTAATCCGTGCGATGGCCCTACGACTAAGTCCTTTCATGAGGACATCTGCCGTGACAATTCCACGACAGGAAGCGTTAGAACAACGCGGTTGATGTAGTCGTACGTCTTCACGGCCCGACCGATCAAGCACCGAAACTACGGCACCTCCGAGTTTTAGCACACGTTCAGCTCGATGACGATCCCCCACTAGTAGAAAACGGAGCTTTAAAACCGGTTTGTAAGGGCCTTTAGTGCCGGTTATGGAACCGGCACTAAAGTGTGGGCACTAAAGCCCCCCCCCCCTAGTACCGGTTCGGCACGAACCGGCGCTAAAGTGCCACCACGTGGCGTGAGCTCGCGCCCGGTTGGTGTTACCAACCGGTACTAAAGGTTTTTTTTTTGAAATTTTTGGAAAAAAAATTTGATTTTTTTCGATTTTTAATTTTTCTGAATTATTTGATGATTTAGTCTCTAATCACCTCTCTTAACTGCTCGTGTGGATCACTCATTCCAAATCATCTAACTTCCCGACCGGTCACCCATCCCTCTCACTACTCCAGCCCGAGCACGCTTAACTTTCGGGTTTTATTCTCCTTCGTTTCCGAGTCTGCACTTGTTGTTTTCCTGACAATAGTAAGATGTCAATCCTAGTAACCCTCAGGAGTTTAGCTTGAGCATGAAGTCACACATTTCACCATTTGAGTTTCAAACTATTATTCTAAAAAAACAGTAATTATTTAGTAACGCTAATATTTTTTGAATAAGTTTGACCATAGTTTGACCAAAATTCAAAAAATTGAAATAATTATTTAGTAACACTAATATTCTTGAATAATTATGTAGTAACATTAATACTTCTTGAATAAGTAGTTTGACCAAATTTAACCAATTTTTTAAAAAACTGAAATTTGACCATATCTTTTTCCTTTTCAATTTGAGGATTCTAAAAATTGAAACTGGCAGTAGGCGGTCTCCATCGGATCGGATTTTCGTGCTGAATTTTTGATATATTATCGTTTATTCGACATCGTATGCAAAAGTTATAGCCGTTTTACATTTTCCCTACACTTTTGCAAAACATGTCCAAATTTAAGTTTTCAAATTTTCCTAACTAGTAGATATAGTAATATAACTACCTCTCGAAGGATTTTATTTTTTGAAGTTTTATCATTTTCTTTTGATTTTTCAAAACTGAAATGGCGATACACGGGGGTTAGGGTTTGAAAATTGGCCCTTTAGTACGGTTCGTGGCACGAACCGGTACTAAACTTGTCCCTTTAGTGTGGGTTCGTGGCACGAACCGGTACTATAGGTTAGACCTTTAGTACGGTTGGTAACACAAACCGTACTAAAGGGGCTCGTGAGACCGGCTTTGGCGCCAGCCTGCCACTACCCCTTTAGTACCGGTTCGCTCGTGGGGACCCGGCCTGACGCCAGCCTGCCACTACCCCTTTAGTACCGGTTCGTGGCACGAACCGGTACTAAAGGCTCAACACGAACCGGTACTATTGATCGCCGCCACGAACCGGCACTATTGATCACATTAGTGCCGGTTTTTTTACAAACTGGCACTAATGTGCTTCACATTTGACCCTTTTTCTACTAGTGGCCCGTACTCCGATCCAGCAGAATGTCGAGGAAGAGTTCCGTCAGCACAATTGCGTGGTGAAGACCTTGATGTTCTACCGTCGCAGGGCTTCGCCTAAGCACCGCTACGATATTATCGAGGAGGACTATGGTGGAGGGGGCACCGCACACAGCTAAGAGATCAAGAGATCAATTGTTGTGTCTAGAGGTCCCCCCTGCCCCCGTATATAAAGGAGCAAGGGGGAGGGGGTCGGCCGGCCAGGAGGGGCACGCCAGGAGGAGTCCTACTCCCACCGGGAGTAGGACTCCCCCCCTTCCTTGTCCAAGTAGGAGAGGGGGAAGGAAGGGAGAGAGGGGAGGAAGGAAAGGGGGGGCGCCGCCCCCCCCCCTCCTTGTCCAATTCGGACTAGAGGGGGAGTGGGGCGCGGCCTGCCCTGGCCGCCCCTCCTCTCCTCCACTTTGGGCCCAAGTGGCCCATTAACCCCCCGGGGGGTTCCGGTAACCCCCCGGTACTCCGGTATATATCTGATAACCTCCGAAACTTATTCTGGTGTCCGAATATAGTCGTCCAATATACCAATCTTCATGTCTCGACCATTTCGAGACTCCTCGTCATATCCGTAATCACATTCGGGACTCCAAAACTCATAAACTCATAAACTCATAATATAACTGTCATCGAAACCTTAAGCGTGCGGACCCTACGGGTTCGACAACTATGTAGACATGACCGAGAACCGTTTCCGGTCAATAACCAATAGCGGAACATGGATGCTCATATTGGCTTTTACATATTCTACGAAGATCTTTATCGGTCAAACCGCATAACAACATACGCTATTCCCTTTGTCATCGGTATGTTACTTGCCCGAGATTTATTCGTCGATATCTCAATACCTAGTTCAATTTTGTTACTGGCAAGTCTCTTTACTCGTTACGTAATACATCATTCCATAACTAACTCATTAGCTACATTGCTTGCAAGGCTTATAGTGATGTTGCATTACCGAGAGGGTCCGGAGATACCTCTCCGACAATCGGAGTGACAAATCCTAATCTCGAAGTACGCCAACCCAACATGTACCTTCGGAGACACCTGTAGAGCTCCTTTATAATCATCCAGTTATGTTGTGACGTTTGGTAGCACACAAAGTGTTCCTCCGGTAAACGGGAGTTGCATAATCTCATTGTTGTAGGAACATGTATAAGTCATGAAGAAAGCAATAGCAACAAACTAAACGATCAAGTGCTAAGCTAACGGAATGGGTCAAGTCAATCACATCATTCTCCTAATGATGTGATCCTGTTAATCAAATGACAACTCATGTCTATGGTTAGGAAACATAACCATCTTCGATTAATGAGCTAGTCAACTAGAGGCATATTAGTGACATTAAGTTTGTCTATGTAATCACACATGTATCATGTTTCCGGTTAATACAATTCTAGCATGAATAATAAACATTTATCATGATATAAGGAAATAAATAATAACTTTATTATTTCCTCTAGGGCATATTTCCTTCAGTCTGCCTCTTGCACTAGAGTCAATAATCTAGATTACACAGTAATGATTCTAACACCCATGGAGTCTTGGTGCTGATCTTGTTTTGCTCGTGGAAGAGGCTTAGTCAACGGGTCTACAACATTCAGATCCGTATGTATCTTGCAAATCTCTATGTCCCCGACCTGGACTTGGTCCCGAATGTAATTGAAGCGTCTCTTGATGTGCTTGGTCCTCTTGTGAAATCTGGACTCTTTTGCCAAGGCAATTGCACCAGTATTGACAGAAGATCTTCATTGGTCCCGATGGACTAGGTATGACACCTAGATTGGAAATGAACTCCTTCATCCAGACTCCTTCATTTGTTGCTTCCGAAGCAGCTATGTACTCCGCTTCGCATGTAGATCCCGCCACGACGCTTTGTTTGGAACTGCACCAACTGATAGCTCCACCGTTCAATATAAACATGTATCCGGTTTGCGATTTAGAATCGTCCGGATCAGTGTCAAAGCTTGCATCGACGTAACCATTTATGACTAGCTCTTTGTCACCTCCATAAACGAGAAATATATCCTTAGTCCTTTTCGGGTATTTCAGGATGTTCTTGACCGCTGTCCAGTGATCCACTCCTGGATTACTCTGGTACCTCCCTGCCAAACTTATTGCTAAGCATACGTCAGGTCTGGTACACAGCATTGCATACATGATAGAGCCTATGGCTGAAGCATAGGGAATATTTTTCATTTTCTCTCTATCTTCTGCTATGGTCGGGCATTGAGTCTGACTCAACTTCACACATTGTAATACAGGCAAGAACCCTTTCTTTGACTGATCCATATTGAACATTTTCAAAACTTTATCAAGGTATGTGCTTTGTGAAAGTCCAATTAAGTGTCTTGATCTATCTCTATAGATCTTGATGCCCAATATCTAAGCAGCTTTACCGAGGTCTTTCGTTGAAAAACTTTTATTCAAGTATCCCTTTATGCTATCCAGAAATTCTATATCATTTCCAATTAACAATATGTCATCTACATATAATATCATAAATGCTACAGAGCTACCACTCACTTTCTTGTAAATACAGGCTTCTCCAAAAGTCTGTATAAAACCATATGCTTTGGTCACACTATCAAAGCGCTTATTCTAACCCTGAGAGGCTTGCACCAGTCCATAAATGGATCGCTGGAGCTTGCACACTTTGTTAGCACCTTTTGGATCGACAAAACCTTCTGGTTGCATCATATACAACTCTTCTTCCAGAAATCCATTCAGGAACGCAGTTTTGACATCCATTTTCCATATTTCATAATCATAAAATGCGGCAATCGCTAACATGATTCGGACAGACTTAAGCATCGCTACGGGTGAGAAAGTCTCATCGTAGTCAACCCCTTGAACTTGTCGAAAACCTTTTGCAACAAGTCAAGCTTTGTAGACAGCTACATTACCATCAGCGTCGGTCTTCTTCTTGAAAATCCATTTTTTCTTGATGGCTTGCCGATCATCGGGCAAGTCAACCAAAGTCCATACTTTGTTCTCATACATGGATCCCATCTCAGATTTCATGGCCTCAAGCCATTTTGCGGAATCTGGGCTCATCGTCGCTTCCTCATAGTTCATAGGTTCGTCATGGTCAAGTAACATGACTTCCAGAATAGGATTACCGTACCACTCTGGTGTGAATATTACTCTGGTTGACCTACGAGGTTCGGTAGTAACTTGATCTGAAGTTTCATGATCAATATCATTAGCTTCCTCACTGATTGGTGTAGTTGTCATAGGAACGGTTTCTTGTGATAAACTACTTTCCAATAAGGGAGTAGGTACAGTTACCTCATCAAGTTCTACTTTCCTCCCACTCACTTCTTTCGAGAGAAACTCCTTCTCTAGAAAGGATCTGAATTTAGCAACAAAAATCTTGCCCTCAGATATGTGATAGAAGGTGTACCCAATAGTCTCTTTTGGGTATCCTATGAAGACACATTTCTCCGATTTGGGTTCGAGCTTATCTGGTTGAAGTTTCTTCACATAAGCATCGCAGCCCAAACTTTAAGAAACGACAACTTTGGTTTCTTGCCAAACCACAGTTCATAATGCGTCATCTCAACGGATTTTGATGGTGCCCTATTTAACGTGAATGCGGCCGTCTCTAAAGCATAACCCCAAAACGATAGCGGTAAATCAGTAAGAGACATCATAGATCGCACCATATCTAGTAAAGTACGATTACGACGTTCGCACACACCATTTCGTTGTGGTGTTCCGAGTAGCGGTAGTTGCGAAACTATTCCGTATTGCTTCAAATGTAAACCAAACTCGTAACTCAAATATTCTCCTCCACGATCCGATCGTAGAAACTTTATTTTCTTGTTACGATGATTTTCCACTTCACTATGAAATTTTTGAAATTTTCAAATGTTTCAGACTTGTGTTTCATCAAGTAGATATACCCATATCTGCTCAAATCATCTGTGAAGGTGAGAAAATAACGATTCCCGCCGCGAGCCTCAAAATTTATTGGACCACACACATCGGTATGTACGATTTCCAATAAATCAGTTGCTCGCTCCATAGTTCCGGAGAACGGCGTTTTAGTCATCTTGCCCATGAGGCACGGTTCGCAAGTACCAAGTGATTCATAATCAAGTGATTCCATAAGTCCATCAGTATGGAGTTTCTTCATGCACTTTACACCAATATGACCCAAATGGCAGTGCCACAAATAAGTTGCACTATCATTATCAACTCTGCATCTTTTGGCTTCAACATTATGAATATGTGTATCACTACTATCGAGATTTAATAAAAATAGACCACTCTTCAAGGGTGCATGAGCATAAAATATATTACTCATATAAATAGATCAACCATTATTCTCTGATTTAAATGAATAACCGTCTCGCATCAAACAAGATCCAGATTAATGTTCATGCTCAACACTGGCACCAAATAAAAATTATTCAGGTCTAAAACTAATCCCGAAGGTAGATGTAGAGGTAGCGTGCCGACTACGATCACATCGACTTTGGAACCATTTCCCATGCGCGTCGTCACCTCGTCCTTAACCAATCTTCGCTTTAATCCGTAGTCCCTGTTTCGAGTTGCAAATATTAGCAACAGAACCAGTATCAAATACCCAGGTGCTACTGCGAGCATTAGTAAGGTACACATCAATAACATGTATATCACATATACCTTTGTTCACCTTGCCATCCTTCTTATCCGCCAAATACTTGGGGCAGTTCCGCTTCTAGTGACCAGTATGCTTGCAGTAGAAGCACTCAGTCTCAGGCTTAGGTCCGGACTTGGGTTTCTTCTCTTGAGCAGCAACTTGTTTGCTGTTTTTCTTGAAGTTCCCCTTCTTCTTCCCTTTACCCTTTTTCTTGAAACTAGTGGTCTTATTGACCATCAACACTTGATGCTCCTTCTTGATTTCTACCTCCGCAGCCTTTAGCATTGCGAAGAGCTCGGGAATAGTCTTGTCCATCCCTTGCATATTATAGTTCATCACGAAGCTCTTGTAGCTTGGTGGCAGTGATTGAAGAATTCCGTCAATGACACTATCATCAGGAAGATTAACTCCCAGTTGAATCAAGTGATTATTATACCCAGACATTTTGAGTATGTGTTCACTGATAGAACTATTCTCCTCCATCTTGCAGCTATAGAACTTATTGGAGACTTCATATCTCTCAATCCGGGCATTTGCTTGAAATATTAACTTCAACTCCTGGAACATCTCATATGCTCCATGATGTTCAAAACGTCGTTGAAGTCCCGGTTCTAAACCGTAAAGCATGGCACACTGAACTATCGAGTAGTCATCAGCTTTGCTTTGCCAGACATTCTTAACGTCGTCAGTTGCATTTGCAGCAGACCTGGCACCTAGCGGTGCTTCCAGGACGTAATTCTTCGGTGTAGCAATGAGGATAATCCTCAAGTTACGGACCCAGTCCGTGTAATTGCTACCATCATCTTTCAACTTTGCTTTCTCAAGGAACGCATTAAAATTCAACTGAACAACAGCACGAGCCATCTATCTACAATCAACATAGACATGCAAAATACTATCAAGTACTAAGTTCATGATAAATTTAAGTTCAATTAATCATATTACTAAAGAACTCCCACTTAGACAGACATCTCTCTAGTCATCTAAGTGATCACGTGATCCAAATCAACTAAACCATGTCTGATCATCACGTGAGATGGAGTAGTTTCAATGGTGAACATCACTATGTTGATCATATCTACTATATGATTCACGTTTGACCTTTCGGTCTCCGTGTTCCGAGGCCATATCTGTATATGCTAGGCTCGTCAAGTTTAACCTGAGTATTCCGCGTGTGCAACTATTTTGCACCTGTTGTATTTGAACGTAGAGCCTATCACACCCGATCATCATGTGGTGTCTCAGCACGAAGAACTTTCGCAACGGTGCATACTCAGGGAGAACACTTCTTGATAATTAGTGAGGGATCATCTTAAAATTACGCCGTCAATCAAAGCAAGATAAGATGCATAAAGGATAAACATCACATGCAATCAATATAAGTGATATGATATGGCCATCATCATCTTGTGCTTGTGATCTCCATCTCCGAAGCACCGTCGTGATCACCATCATCACCGACGCGACACCTTGATCTCCATCGTAGCATCATTGTCATTACGCCATCTATTGCTTCTACGACTATCGCTACCGCTTAGTGATAAAGTAAAGCAATTACAGGGCGTTTGCATTTCATACAATAAAGCAACAACCATATGGCTCCTGCTAGTTGCCGATAACTTCGGTTTCAAAACATGATCATCTCATACAATAAAATATAGCATCACGTCTTGACCATATCACATCACAACATGCCCTGCAAAAACAAGTTAGACGTCCTCTACTTGGTTGTTGCAAGTTTTATGTGGCTGCTAGGGGCTGAGCAAGAACCGTTCTTACCTACACATCAAAACCACAATGATAGTTCGTCAAGTTAGTGATGTTTTAACCTTCTCAAGGACCGGGAGTAGCCACACTTGGTTCAACTAAAGTTGGAGAAACAGACACCCGCCAGCCACCTGTGTGCAAAGCACGTCGGTAGAACCAGTCTCGCGTAAGTGTACGCGTAATGTCGGTCCAGGCCGCTTCATCCAACAATACCGCTCAACCAAAGTATGACATGCTGGTAAGCAGTATGACTTGTATCGCCCACAACTCACTTGTGTTCTACTCGTGCATATAACATCAACGCATAAAACCTAGGCTCCGATGCCACTGTTGGGGAACGTAGTGATTTCAAAAAATTTCCTACGCACACGCAAGATCATGGTGATGCATAGCAACGAGAGGGGAGAGTGTTGTCCACGTACCCTCGTAGACTGAAAGCAGAAGCGTTAGAACAACGCGGTTGATGTAGTCGTACGTCTTCACGGCCCGACCAATCAAGCACCGAAACTACGGCACCTCCGAGTTTTAGCACACGTTCAGCTCGATGACGATCCCCGTACTCAGATCCAGCAGAATGTCGAGGAAGAGTTCCGTCAGCACGACGGTATGGTGACGACCTTGATGTTCTACCGTCGCAGGACTTCGCCTAAGCACCACTACAATATTATCGAGGAGGACTATGGTGGAGGGGGGCACCGCACACGGCTAAGAGATCAAGAGATCAATTGTTGTGTCTAGAGGTGCCCCCCTGCCCCGTATATAAAGGAGCAAGGGGGAGGGGGTCGGCCGGCCAGGAGGGGTGCGCCAGGAGGAGTCCTACTCCCACCGCGAGTAGGACTCCCCCCTTCCTTGTCCAAGTAGGAGAGGGGGAAGGAAGGGAGAGAGGGAAGGAAGGAAGGGCGCCCCCCCCTGTCCAATTCGGACTAGAGGGGAGGCGCGACCTGCCCCGCCGCCCTCCTCTTCTCCACTTTGGGCCCAAGTGGCCCATTAACCCCCCGGGGGTTCCGGTAACCCCCCCGGTACTCCGGTATATATCCGATAACCTCCTTAACTTATTCTGGTGTCCGAATATAGTCGTCCAATATACCAATCTTCATATCTCGACCATTTCAAGACTCCTCGTCATGTCGGTAATCACATTCGGGACTCTGAACAAACTTCGGTACATCAAAACTCATAAACTCATAATATAACTGTCATCGAAACCTAAAGCATGTGGACCCTACGGGTTCGAGAACTATGTAGACATGACCGAGAATCGTTTCCGGTCAATAACCAATAGAGGAACCTGGACGCTCATATTGGCTCCTACATATTCTACGAAGACCTTTATCGGTCAAACCGCATAACAATATACGTTGTTCCCTTTGTCATCGATATGTTACTTGCGCGAGATTTGATCGTCGGTATCTCAATACCTAGTTCAATCTCGTTACCGGCAAGTCTCTTTACTCGTTACGTAATGCATCATTCTATAACTAACTCATTAGCTACATTGCTTGCAAGGCTTATAGTGATGTGCATTGCCGAGAGGGCCCAGAGATACCTCTCAGACAATGGGAGTGACAAATCCTAATCTCGAAGTACGCCAACCCAACATGTACCTTCGGAGACACCTGTAGAGCTCCTTTATAATCATCCAGTTACGTTGTGATGTTTGGTAGCACACAAAGTGTTCCTCCGGTAAACGGGAGTTGCATAATCTCATAGTTGTAGGAACATGTATAAGTCATGAAGAAAGCAATAGCAACATACTAAACGATCAAGTCAGCTAACGGAATGGGTCAAGTCAATCACATCATTCTCCTAATGATGTGATCAAGTTAATCAAATGAAAACTCATGTCTATGGTTAGGAAATATAACCATCTTTGATTAATGAGCTAGTCAAGTAGAGGCATACTAGTGACATTAAGTTTGTCTATGTATTCACACATGTATCATGTTTCCGGTTAATACAATTCTAGCATGAATAATAAACATTTATCATGATACGAGGAAATAAATAATAACTTTATTATTGCCTCTAGGGCATATTTCCTTCAGCTTGAGTGCGCAATACATAGAGTCAACTATGAAGGACCTAGATGTAGTTAAATTTCAGCAAAACACATCATGTTATTGTGTCAAGCTGATCAAATCCAAACAAGATAAAAGATGTTGCCATGGTATAAGACAAGGGACAATTAATCCAGACTAAATGAAACATTCGATGGGGAGGAGCCAAGTACATGCGCCAAAGTATCATTCTTATCGCATGCAATTCGTGTACAACATTGGATATTGTTCCCGGAGAGCAACATTTCCTAGCAACTTCTTCTCCCAAAAATGTATCTCTGAGTCGTCCTTTAACGTGAATAATCCAAAGCAGAAAGATATTTCTTTGCCGCCATCAGACCAACCTAAAAATGTTAATCCTCGGGATTCCAATATGCCAAAGACGCATTTTTTGGGTCTAGATACTTATTGCGCAACAGGATTTGTCAAACACCATTCTCACTAAGTAGCCTAAACAGACGTTTACTAAGTAAGACATCATTTTTGACATGGAGGTCCTGAATGCCTAAACCTCCCTGGTCTCTTGGTCGACAAACCATGCTCCATTTGATTTTTTTGACATAAAAACTACAAGGGATGCCCTTACAATATAATTGGTGTAACAAACCCAAATTGCAAGTAACATGCTTTGAACACTAGTAGAAAAACCCCCATTAGTCCCGGTTGGTGAGGGCCTTTTGTCCCGGTTCTTGAACCGAGACTAAAGGGTCGTTACTAATGCCCTAGACCTTTAGTCCCGGTTCTAACACGAACCGGGACAGATGGGCCTCCATGTGGCGGTCTTGCCCGAGCCCAGTAAGAGGGTTTTGGTCCCGTTGGTGGCACCAACCGGGACCAAAAGGCATCCACGCGTCAGCATTTCAGTGGCTGGGTTTTTTTTTGAAAGGGGTGGTTGGGGGTTTTGGGGGGGTTAATTTAGGTGTTTCATATATTGTGTTAGCTAGCTAATTAATAGAGAGAAGTGTCCTCTCTTATGTCCATGCTTGGTCGATGCTACATACTGTACATAGAGAGGCCCTCGACAGGCTAGCTAGTAAGAAAATGAAGGGAACCATTAAGTACAGAAGTTCGTCATGCATACCGAGAGAAGTGATCGATCGACCTCTCCTTCTCCGAGAGATTGGTCGAACAACAAGTTTTCGTATTATCTATCCGACGCTACTGGCTACATACATATACAATATGTAAGATCTCTTACAATCCCCTAGCAATTGAAATCAACTTCCACATGGTATTCTCCGGCTTTATTGATGATGTGGTCAAGAAAGAATCCCTTCAATTCCTCTTGAATTGCTTTCATGCGATCTTGTTCTAGGAGTTCATCCCGCATCTGCCACGTCTAATTTGAAGAAGGGGGTTAATACATATATATGAATGAAACTCAACAGAAATGATGGTGTAATAATATGAAATTGTGAATATTATTGCTTACGCACTTCATATTGTCTTTTAGAGTAGCCCCACTTATTTTTCAAAGTCGCGTTGTAGATGAACTCGCACACGTAGTATCCACAGAAATTATTCCCTTGTTCCTGCCACAAGCACTTTACGAGAAATAGAGGTCAATCAAACTGATAATGAAGCATTATAAATGGCATTGATGAAAGTATAGCTATAGAATCAACGGGAGATGCGCGCAACTAGCTAGCCAGTAGTACTTACTTTCGGGTATGTATATCGCAGCTCCTTCGGCAGTCTCGGAGCTTCTGCGGTGAACTGTTTCCAAACCCTGCAAGACAAAAAAAATAATCATTATTACTTGAGATATCAGGAAATGAACAAAAAGTTGCCGAAGATAATGATCGATTGAACTTACTTGTTGAGCAACTTAGTCTTGTCCGCATAGGTTTCGGGATCTTTTCGTCTCGAGTCCAAGACGGATACTAGTCCCCGCTCAAGCTTAATCTCCAGAAGAACATAGTGGAAGCTGCGCACGCATGCATAACTCATCAATTACATTACTATAACCTCGCTAAAGTAATAAGGAAAATCGAATATGCACACGACAGTAACACTCACTTGAATTTGTAAGGAAAGAGTATTAAATATATGTTTTGATTTTTGATCAACGATTGTAGCAAGTTGGCCTCAGCCTCTTCGGCGTGCTTTTTAACCTGAATTTCATCTATGATATTTGTGTTAATGAACCCAATATCATACATTTCTTGTTTTCTGCACTCGACGATCTTCAATCTACATAATATAGTGAGGATAATTAATTATAAATACATGCAATGAAAGAGCCGAGCTATATATAGAGACTTAATGACAGAAATAGTACTTACAGACAGTAGCAAAAGACCGTTAATTTATCGAGGGCCTTTTGATTGAAGAACTCGAAGAACTCCTCAAATGGAACAGGCAACAGATCAGTTCCAACGAGGTCGTGCTCCTCTTTAATTCTCAGATACAAAGTATTCGTCCCCCCAGACTCTCTACAGGTTTTCATGTACCAATTATGGAATCTTCGCATCATCGTTGTTAGAGATTTTTCATCTTTGACGAGAGGCTTCCCGTACTCGTATCTGTGTTCGTCCACCTCCATGAAATCAAAATTTACATCGTCAGGCAGGTAATCTGCAAGGTTGTTATAACCGGGCACCGTCCCCGGAGCATTAGCGACGATGTCGCCGCTAGACACATTGAGCGGGAGGCACGATTGATTTGCTTGTTCGCCGAGCTGGGCAATTTTTTTCTTAGCTGCTCGTTCTTTTAACCTTCGATCACTGACAGTACTTCCCGACCGCTCCGCTGCGAGATATGCATGTTCAGTAATGCACTCATAGTTGGTTCTCGGCGGAGACTTTGGTGGTTTCCTCAGGGCATCGATAGTGCGCGTTGCTTTCACCGGATCTACCTTCTCCTCCGTAGGTGGATGTCTCTTTGCTTTCAACCCTTTAAAGAATTCCTCCACTTCGGTCCGCATGATCTTCGTGTTTTCCTCCTCGGTCCTCTCGTACGGTAACTTCTCTAGATGCTTGAGAGAAGGACCGTATCTGTATTGCCTCCCGCCTCTGCTGGCTGTACTGCTAGACGCCGGAGCAGACGGAGCGGCTGTGGCATCTGTCTTCTTTCGTGCTTGCTTACAAGGCGGAGGAGAAGGACTACGACGCGCCGGAGCAGCCGGGGCGGCGGCGGGTCTCTTCCGCCCTTACTGGCGAGGCGGAGAAGGAGGAGGCTGTTAGCTGCTCGGGCGCGCCGGCGCAGGAGGAGAAGGAGGCGGAGTGCCGCCACGCGCCGGAGAAGGAGGCCGAGTGCCCTGATCGTCACTCACCGGAGGAGGAGGCGGAGTGCCCTGACTCGCCGGAGGAGGAGGAGGCGTCCAGTTTAGAAGCTTGATGAACTCCTTCCTCCATAGGCATGGAGTCTTCAGAGCAGAACCCAGCCGAGTCTCCCCTTCACCGGTAGGGTGGTGATACGTCTCCAACGTATCTATAATTTTTTATTGTTCCATGCTATTATATTACCCCTTTTGGTTGTTTATGGGCTTTATTCTACACATTTATATCATTTTTGGGACTAACCTACTAACCGGAGGCCCAGCCCATATTGCTGTTTTTTTGCCTATTTCATTATTTCGAAGAAAAGGAATATCAAACGGAGTCCAAATGGAATGAAACCTTCGGGAGCGTTATTTTTGGAACAAATCTGATCCGGAGAGCCTGGAGTGCAAGTCAAGAAAGCTTCGAGGGCCCCACGAGATAGGAGGGCGCCCCCCCCCCTGTAGGGCGTCCCCCCCTGTCTCGTGGGCCCCTCGGGCGTCCACCGACGTACTTCTTCCTCCTATATATATCCACGGACCCCGAAAACATCCATGAGCACCACGAAACACAATTTCCACCGCCATAACCTTATGTATCCGCGAGATTCCATCTTGGAGCCTTCGCCGGCACTCTGCCGGAGGGGGAATCAATCACGGAGGGCTTCTACATCAATACCATATATAGCCTCTCCGATGAGTTGTGAATAGTTTACCACAAACCTACGGGTCCATAGTTATTAGCTAGATGGCTTCTTCTCTCTTTTTGGATCTCAATACAATGTTCTCCCCCTCTCTTGTGGAGATCTATTCGATGTAATCTCTTTTTGCGGTGTGTTTGTCGAGATCCGATGAATTGTGGGTTTATGATCAAGTTTATCTATGAATAATATTGGAATCTTCTCTGAATTCTTTTATGTATGATTGAGTTATCTTTGCAAGTCTCTTCGAATTATCAGTTTGGTTTGGCCTACTAGATTGATCTTTCTTGCCATGGGAGAAGTGTTTAGCTTTGGGTTCAATCTTGCGTGATCTTACCCATGATGTAAAGGGTTGCAAGACACGTATTGTATTGTTTCCATCGAGGATAACAAGATGGGTTTTATATCATATTGCATGTGTTTATCCCTCTACATCATGTCATCTTGCTTAAGGCGTTACTCTGTTCTTATGAACTTAATACTCTAGATGTAGGCAGGAGTCGGATGATGTGTGGAGTAATAGTAGTAGATGCAGGCAGGAGTCGGTCTACTTGTTATAGACGTGATGCCTATATACATGATCATGCCTAGATAACGTCATAATTATTCGCTTTTCTATCAATTGCTCGACAGTAATTTGTTCACCCACCGTAATACTTATGCTCTCGAGAGAAGCCTCTAGTGAAACCTATGGCCCCCGGGTCTATCTCTTATCATATTTGCTTTCAATCTACTTTTATTTTCATCTTTAATTTCTGCATCTATATTATAAAATACCAAAAATATATTTATCTTATCATACTATCTCTATCAGATCTCACTTTCGTAAGTGACCGTGAAGGGATTGACAACCCCTTTTTGTGTTGGTTGCGAGTTCTCAGTTTGTTTGTGTAGGTGCGTGGGACTTTTGAGGAGCCTCCTACTGGATTGATACCTTGGTTCTCAAAACTGAGGGAAATACTTACGCTACACGTTGCTGCATCACCCTCTCCTCTTCGGGGAAAACCAACGCTAGCTCAAGACGTAGCAAGAAGGATTTCTGGCGCTGTTGCCGGGGAGGTTTTGGCTCAAGTCAAGGCATACCAAGTACCCATCACAACCCCATCTCCCTCACATTTACATTATTTGCCTCTCGTTTTCCTCTCCCCCCACTTCACCCTTGCCGTTTTATTCGCCCTCTCTTTCCCAATCTCCTCCTCTCTTTTCGCTTGCCTCCTTTTGTGTGCTTGTTTGCTTGTTTGACCTTATGGCTGTGCCTAAGGGACCTGAACACCTTCTCAGAAGGATGGATGAGATTGAATCAAATATTAGAAGCTTTATGAATTTGCAGTTTGAGCATAATAATTTCTTTAGAAAAGAGCTTAAGGAACAAAAAGGTTTTTTGGGGTTTATGAACAAAGATCTTGATGATATGAATAAAGAATTCTATATGGTGTTAACGCTCAAATTACCCTGCTTGAAAATGCTATAGCCAAAATTTCTGACAAGCAAGCCACCTTAGTCAATAAGATGGCCGCTAACCCAGAAAAACTACATGAAAATAATGATGAGGATCTTAAAGTTATTAATGCGTCTCCGATTAGATCTATGTTTTGCAATATGAATTTTGATGATTATGGGAGTGATGATGAATCTACTTTGCCTAGAAGGCGTCCCAAATATTCGGAATCTTTAGATCGTGATGTTAAATTTGGTAAAAGAGAGATTGGAGAATCTTCAACTTCTAATATTGAACCTACTATCTCAGATTTCAAAGAATTTGATTATGATAATTGCTCTTTAAAAGGTTGTATTTCCTTGTTGCAATCCGTTGTTAATTCTCCTCATGCTTATAGTCAAAATAAAGCTTTTACCAAACATATCGTTGATGCCTTGTTGCAATCTTATGATGAAAAACTGAATTTGGAAGTTTCTATACCTAGAAAACTTAATGATGAGTGGGAACCTACTATAAATATTAGAATTAAAGATTATGAGTGTTTTGCTTTGTGTGATTTGGGTGCTAGTGTTTCCACGATTCCAAAAACTTTATGTGATATTCTAGGTTTCCATGATCTTGAAGATTGCTCTTTAAATTTGCACCTTGCGGGTTCCACCATTAAAAAGCCTATGGGAAGGATCAATGATGTTCTTATTGTTGCTAATAGAAATTTGGTGCCCATAGATTTTATCGTTCTTGATATAGATTGCAATCTTTCTTGCCCTATTATTCTTGGTAGACCTTTCCTTAGAACGATTGGTGCGATTATTTATATGAAGGAACGGAACATTAGATTCCGATTTCCTTTAAAGAAAGGCATGGAGCACTTTCCAAGAAAGAAAGTCAAATTACTTTATGAATCTATCATGCGTGCCACTTATGAATCTAGTGCCAAAGATGGCACTAGTTAGATCTATCCTTGCTTTTATGCCTAGCTAGGGGCGTTAAACAATAGCGCTAGTTGAAAGGCAACCCAATTTTTTTTATGTATTTTGTTTTTTCTCCTGTTTAGGAATAAATATTGCATCTACTCTCTGTTTAGATGTGATTTTATCTTTTAATTAGTGTTTGTGCCAAGTAGAACCTATAGGATAAACTATGAGGATAGTTGATTTGATTCTGCTGAAAAACAGAAACTTTGCGCTCACGAGAAAAAATTCAATAAATCACAGAAACGTGATTTTGCATTGATTCTTTTTGCTGCTGATCAATAGACAAATTTTCCAGTACGTCCTATTTTGGTAGGATTTTTAGAGGTCAAGAAGTTTGCTTTAGTTACAGATAGCTACAGACTGTTCTGTTTTTGACAGATTCTGTTTTTCGTGTGTTGTTTGCTTATTTGAATGCATCTATGGCTAGTAAATTCGTTTGTGAACCATAAGGAAGTTGGAATACAGTAGGTTTAACATCAAAATAAATAAAGAATGTGGTGGTTTTGTTTTCTTTCACTAACGGAGCTTATAAGATTTCCTGTTGAGTTTTGTGTTGTGAAGTTTTCAAGATTTGGGTAAAGCCTTTATGGACTATGGAATAAAGGGTGGCAAGAGCCTAAGCTTGGGGATGCCCATGGCACCCCAAGATATTCAAGAGTAGCCAAAATACTAAGCTTAGGGATGCCCCGGGAAGGCATCCCCTCTTTCGTCTTCGTTCATTGGTAACTTTACTTGGAGCTATATTTTTATTCGCCACATGATATGTGTTTTGCTTGAAGCGTCGTGTATTATATTGGTATTTGCTTGTTAGTTTACCACAATCATCCTTGCTGTAACACACCTTTTGGGAGAAGCCTATTTGATTAGAATTTGCTAGAATACTCTACGTGCTTCATTTATATCTTTTGAGCTTGATAGTTTTTGCTCTAGTGCTTCACTTATATCTTTTAGAGCACGACGGTGGTGTCTCAATTTTGAAGAAATTGCTAGTCTCTCATGCTTCACTTATATCATTTTGAGAGTCTTTTAGAACAGCATGGCATTTGCTATTGTTACAAAGTTGGTCCTAGAATGATGAGCATCCAAGTTGGGTATAATAAAAACTATCATAGGAAGTGAATTGGATCTATGATCAACTTGATACTTGATAATTGTTTTGAGATATGGAGGTAGTGATATTAAAGTTATGCTAGTTGGGTGATTATGAATTTAAAGAATGCTTGTGTTGAAGTTTGTGATTCGCGTAGCATGCACGTATGGTGAACCGCTTTGTGATGAAGTTGGAGCATAATTTTATTTATTGATTGTCTTCCTTATGAGTGGCAGTCGGGGACGAGCGATGGTCTTTTCCTACCAATCTATCCCCCTAGGAGCATGCGCGTAGTGCTTTGGTTTTTGATGACTTCTAAATTTTTGCAACAAGTATATGAGTTCTTTTGATTAATGTTGAGTCCATGGATTATACGCACCCTTTCACCCTTCCACCATTGCTAGCCTCTCTTGTGCCGCGCAACTTCCGCCGGTATCATAAACCCTTTATATACCTTCCTCAAAACAGCCACCATACCTACCTATTATGGCATTTCCATAGCCATTCCGAGATATATTGCCATGCAACTTTTCACCGTTCCGTTCATATGACACACATTACTTTTGTCATATTGCTCTTTGCATGATCATGTAGTTGACATCGTATTTGTGGCAAGGCCACCTTCATAATTTTTATACATGTCGCTCTTGAGTCATTGCATATCCCGGTACACCGCCGGAGGCATTCATATAGAGTCATATTTTGTTCTAGCTTTGAGTTGTAAATCCATAAAAGTGTGATGATCTTCATTATTAGAGCATTGTCCTTGTGAGGAAAGGATGATGAAGGCTATGATTCCCCCACAAGTCGGGATGAGACTTCGGACTTTACAAAAAGAAAAATAAGGGGAAGAAGGAAAGAAAAAAAGAAAGGCAAAAAAAAAGAAGGCCAAAGAAAAAAAAGAGAAAAAGAAAAATAAAAACAAATGAGAGAAAAAGAGAGAAGGGACAATGCTACTATCTCTTTTTCCACACTTGTGCTTCAAAATAGCATCTTCATGACAGAGAGTCTCATATGTTGTCACTTTCATATACTAGTGGGAATTTTTCATTATAGAACTTGGCTTGTATATTCCAATGATGGGCTTCCTCAAAAGTGCCCTAGGTCTTCATGAGCAAGCGAGTTGGATGCATACCCACTTAGTTTCTTTTGTTGAGCTTTCATATATTTATAGCTCTAGTGCATCCGTTGCATGGCAATCCCTACTCACTCACATTGATATCTATTAATGGGCATCTCCATAAGTCCGTTGCATGGCAATCCCTACTCGTCTGTTCAATGTCTACTTGCCAACAGAATCTAGATATGAAATAATCCAGTCTTTGTAGGACCCTTTTTGAAAGTTGAAAAAAATGAGAGCATGCATAGAATCATGTTTGTGAGAATATAATTGATCAAACTAGTCATCCTCCAACGGAAAGAAAATTGTCTTTCCAACTGCTCGACCATTTCTCTGAGTGGTCTTCGACATGTTTCCACTCCGCATTATAAGTGAGACGCCGACAATGAATCAAAATTTCCAAATATTTAATCGATAATTAACCTTGTGCATAACCAGACATGTCAATGTATTTTTCAGCTACCTCTTTGGCTTCTCCGAAACAAAGCACCCTACTTTATATGGGAAGTTGATTTTAAAACCTGAAATTTGCTTAGAAGCTGAAAGTAAGAGTTTCATATTGATAGCCCTATCCAGGTCATATCCATAAAAAATGTATCATCGACATATTGCAAGATAGAGAGGCCTCATCCACAAGGTGTGGCACTACTCCTCCAAGTTGACCATCCTATTTGGAGTGTTCGATCAAAATAGCCGACATGTCAGCGACAGTGTTAAAAAACATTGAAGGTAGAAGCTCGCCCTAGCCTAAGTCACCATTCTTTGATAGCCACACTACCCCGAGTCATGATTTTTTGGATCAACTCACACCATTTCTCGAAGAAACCTTTCATTCTCAGGGTTTGTTGGAGAATCAATCATTTGAATTTATCTTAAGCCTTTTCAAAGTAAATCCTACCCCAGTCAAATTCTTATATGGTGCATCTCCTGAAATGTCCCATGGAGGATAATGATGGCCCGAGGATTTGTGACTTTTTATAAGAGGATTTAACTTGTTTTCATCGGGTTTTCCTTTTTTCTCGGTTATTTCTAACGCTAATCCTTCGAGAGAGAAGAAACTCAGTTTTCCACTGTTTGGAAGGAAAAATCATTTATGGAAGGAAACAAAGGAAGATCACTCCAAATCAAGCCAAATGGAGCAACTTCCATGTTGAGAGATTCATCATTGGGCGCAACCGAGCGCAAGACAGCTAACCGTGCTCATATGAGCGGTCGTACGAGGCGCCAAGGGCTTCCCCTCATCTACCGGAACAGCTTCAGTGAAGGAACGATACGCATCAGAGAGACCTAGCCATCACCACTCCACCAAAACAGAGAAAGAAGAGATCTAGAGAAGTAGAGTCGCCGGAGATCCTTCGTGTTTTGTTCTTCCACCTTCATATGCATTTTCATTTCATCATCTCGGAGGTCAAGCCTAGTCAAGAAGTTCAAGGAGCAAAATTAAACCATGGACTTTGTTGTTATTGATCTGAGTTGAATTAAGCGCATAAAAACTTAAGCAACATATAAGTTATTAGTATTACGCTAAGTCCACATGTAATTATTTGTCAATGGATATGAGAGGCTCGATTTATGTGCTATAATTATGTTTCTATATTGTTTCCATATATTAAATTTCTTATTATTTTGACAATTATTGGTTTTCTTTATATTGATGCATTTATTTTTATCCGTTCATCATTTTTTTCTAATTTTGAGTGTTTCTTTGTTTTAGATGTTAAACTTATTATAAACAATATTATGTCATCTTGTCAATATACAACAACCTTGGTTTTAAGGTTGTACACACTCACGCTACTCTTTGTTTCAACCCCGTACAATCAGGTCACCGTAACCACTCCTTGTTCTCACTACAACAACATTATCAAATTGATAAACCATGCAAAAACACCCAGTTATCTAACGAATTACAAGAGTACCTAAGACATGTGTAGAGTAATTTCCACACAAAGTCTCACAGCAATCAAGCAACACATGAAACATCTTCATTTGCAGCATACCAAAAGTCTTGATTTTTCGCTCCGACTGAAAATAGGTCACAAGGTCCATGAAACTCAACAGGGAAAGAGTCCGCCATATGAGGCGGAACTAGAAAACATGTCTCTGCACATGTGTCGGGGCATCATCCGAAGATAGGCAAGGAGAGGATCGATTGTCATTGCTCCTCAAAACTAAGATCCGTGTCACAAATACATTGAGTGCAAAAGTTATGTCAGCGTTGACCAGACCACGCGACCTGGGTTCCAAATCGACATGAACACCGAAATGTTGAAGAAAAGTCTTGTCATGGTTGGCCATGCCACGCGATCCGTAACACAGATCGACATGACAAAAACCCCACAACTCGGTCAATGCCGGAGGCAAGGCTGCCATATCAAAAGGAGGAGAACAATTATTCCGCAACCCATTTTGGCCACTATAAAGGAATGGTGGTATAACACGCTATAAAACAATTTATTTCGCAACCGAAGAAATTAACAGCGACACGTGATAAACACAATGAAAATGAAATTACCTTCCCTCAACCTCACGGTGCCATTTGGGGCGTACAGGTTGGGAACTACTCCCTCCGTTTCATAATATAAGATGTTTTTTTTGACACTACACTAGTGTCAAAAAACGGCTTACATAATGGGACGGTAACGTCTTACATTATGGGACGGAGGGAGTACGATTCAGCGGTTAAAACTGCTAGGATACCATGATATTGAGAGTGGTTAAGATTCTTTTGACAAGACAATAGGTTATGTTTTACAACTTTTTCTGACTATTTTTAATAGAGCTTAGTGGAATAGTGATTCTCTCTAAGGGTGTGATTTGATCTCAGTCGACTGAGATTTAACCAAGTCTCAGTCAAGTGTCACATTCCATCCGTCTTATATAATATAAGAGCGTTTTAACACTAGTGGTATTTCGCAAAAGAATAACACTAGTGTTAACGCTCTATATCATGGTACAGAGGGATAACAAAGTCCGAATCGACTTAGGCTTAGCAAAATTGTTTTTCTAATCAAACTCGGCGTAGCTGATTACCTTGATTGCATACGATTGTGTGGGGTTAAGTGCTACTTCTGCCTTTGCCGTGAAGTCGTAAGCCAAATTGACTCAAGGAAAAACCAAGTTGAACAGAGCCGGCACCAAACCCTCGTCGCGCTCGTCTCTTTCGTGCTCACCCCGGCCAGCGGCATCTGAGATTCGCGCCTCGCCGGCGGCCATGGGCGGCGACTGGCAGGAGCTGGCCCAGTCGGCGGTCATCGGCCTCATCTTCGCCTTCCTCGTCGCCAAGCTCATCTCCGTCGTCCTCGCCTTCAAGGAGGACAACCTCCGCATCACCCGCTCCGCCCCCGACCCCTCCCCCTCGCCCGACGCCCCCGCCCCCGCGCTCGACGGCGGCGGCGACAGCGACAGCGACGGCGACTGGGAGGGCGTGGAGAGCACGGAGCTCGACGAGGACTTCAGCGCCGCCTCCGCCTTCGTCGCCGCCTCCGCCGCCGGCGTCCCCGAGGAGGCGCAGCTCCGCCTCTACGGCCTCTACAAGATCGCCACCGAGGGGCCCTGCACCGCGCCGCAGCCCTCCGCCCTCAAGCTCAAGGCCCGCGCCAAGTGGTAGATTCCGCCCCCCTTGCCTCGCTCGATTCCTTGGAATCTGGATCCACCTTCTGCCACAATTGGGTTTAGCCTTAGCCTTACATTTTCTAGGGGATAGGGGTTATGAGGTGGGCTGGATATGATCTATGTCTAAATTTAGCTTGTGTTGCTACGGGGACTGACTTTGGTGTGATTTCTGAATTGGACCGACCACGAGAGATTGTTCATGATTAGTGTATATCCCCAAGTTCAACTTTTGCTGAATTCCTTGCTAGAGTTGTTGATACATACTTAGACCTGGTCCACTGATTCTCTAGTTTTGGTGCACGGGATTTGTCCCAAGGTTGTCGATGGGTTTCACCAATTGATTGTGTTTGCATTGCCTGCACGTGCTACTTTACTTTAATCTGAGCATCCAAGTACTTACATTTACTGCAACTGATCTAAATCCAGTAATATCATTTGTGATCAAGGCTGCATAATATGTAGGGCTTAGAGTTTCACTTTGATGATGATGCCCTTTGCTGCTCTTGATTTTCATATATGAGCATAGGAACTCAGACATCTATTATTTCACAGTGAACATGTATTAGCAATAGACCTTTTCGCTTTTGCTCTGCCTGTGCTTCTCAATTTGGTAACTGTATCTAGGTTCTTGATTGGCTTCACCAATTGATTGGTTGTTTGCATTATCTGTTTGTGATACTTTCCCCTGAACATCCATGATCTATATCGAAGAATGTTACTTTTGAATTCTGATTATGCCGAATAGTTGTGTAGGGGTAAGAATTTTCACTTTGAAGGTGCCTTTGGTGCTCTGGGTGTTCCAATATGAGCACCAGAACTCAGACGTCTACTATTTGCACTGAATACATATGAGCAGTTGACCCCTTTGCTTATGCTCTGTCTGTGATTCTCAATTTGGAAAGTTAATTCAGTTTACCTAGTACCTTATTGGTTGAGCACTTACTAGGTAACCTAGCTTATATTACTAGGTAATTGCCATCCGGATGTGAAGTGCATAACTAGCATATCCCCAAGTGCATCTGGTGCTAGCTTCCTAGCTGTAGTTCTTGTTACAGACAGAGAGTTGGTCCACTAGTTCTGTAGGTTTGGTGCACAGGTGCACAGGAAGCAAGCCTTCTCGTGCTAGTTTATGGGTTCTCTAGGTTCAGTTACATGTACGATAAATTGGTAAATTGTCTCTAGGTTTTTTATGGGCTCCGTCAATTGCTTGTGTGTTTCCATTGCCTGTTAGTGCTACTTTAACCTGAACATCCAAGTGCTTATATTCAACGCAACTGATCTATATCCAAGAGGACCAAGAACGCCGTTTGTGATCAGGCTGCATAGTTGTGTAGGGCTTAGACTCTTGCATTTTGGTAATGCCCTTTAGTGCTATGGATTTTCATATATGAGCACTGGAACTCAGACATCTATTTTTTGCAGTCAACATGTATCAGTCGTAGACCTTTTCGCTTTGCTCTGTCTGTGTTTCTCAATTTGGTAATTGTCCCTGGGTTCTTGCTTGGCTTCACCAATGGATTGAATGCTTGTGTTATTTGTTTGTGCTAATTTTGCCTGAGCATCCATGACCTATGTCCAGGAATGTCACTTGTGATAATGCTGAATAGTTGTGTAGGCTTTAGAATTTTCACTTTGAAGATGCCCTTTGTTACTCTGGATATTCCAATATGGGTACCAGAACTCAGACGTTTACTGTTTGCATTGAACATATATTAGCAGTAGACCTGTATGTGCTTTTCTCAGTTTGGAAAGTCAATACAGTTTACCAAGTATCCTTATTGATTGAGCACTTGTTTGCTAGGAATGCTTGGAATAAATTGGGTGCTATGCCAACAGAAGAAGCTATGGAGGAGTACATAACAATTGTTGATGAGATATTCCCTAACTGGTCTGATGGCTCAGTAAGTTTTATAATTCCACCTATGGCCACATATTCTTTACCATTTTTATAGGAATGTACATCACAGTGTTTGCTCTGTTTGATATAATCTGTTTGACATGATTCCAGAAAAAGAAAGATGGAGAAACCACAATGTCTGCATCAGGTTCGAAGGGACCAATGGGACCTGTATTTAGCAGTTTAATGTACGAGGAAGATCAAGGAAATGAATCGTAAGTCTTTCTACATCAAGGACACACCTTACACGTCCTCCCTGTGCATTAATGCCGCCTTGATGGTGTGTAGCCAAGTTCACCTAATGCTGTATAGTGTGATGATTCAAGCATTTCTTTTTATTTCTTTTGCTAACTGATAGAACATAGCAAATAAAAGTGTGATGATTCATTATTTGGTATGCAGCTAGTTTGTCTCCATCATGCTGCAAAAAAGTTGTATTTATTCATATAATCCATTTAGTACTTTGCCTGAACTATTGTTTCTAGGATTACAATGAACTTGTTTGTACCTGCAGAGAACTTGGTGACATCCATGTTTCTGCAAGGGAAGGTGCAATTGATGACGTTAAAAAGCATCTGGCTGCAGGTGTACAAATCAACATAAGAGGTTTGTGTTTGTAGAACATCCATCTTTCTGTTCTCTATGTAGCATGACTCATTTAGACATAGTTCGGTTTCAGATAGCGAAGAGAGAACTCCGTTGCACTGGGCTGTGGACCGGGGCCATCTAGATGCTGTCGAGGTTCTTGTCAACTCAAATGCAGACGTGAATGCTCAGGTATCTGAATTTGTTGTGTACCCTTTATTCATTGCATTTGGAAATTCCTGGGCAGTTTGGTGGGTGTATTTGAACAAAAGAAACTTGTGGTAACTCTGATCAAGTATTTTTAGTGGGGCTTGCATCACAAGCTGTACACCAAATGAACAAAATGTTGGATATTCGTTACATGTCGGCAAGCTGTCAGCCTGCAACATTCAACCAGCTAACTGGTTAAACAGTCGGTTCAGTTCATCTACGTTAGATCCAATTTGGTATCAATATCGTACAGCTGCAGTGTGCAGAAGCAAACCTTTTGCGACCTTCAGATACTGAAACCTTGTCTCTCCATATCCAGGACAACGAAGGGCAGACAGCCCTCCACTACGCCGTCCTCTGCGAGAGGGAGGACATCGCCGAACTGCTCGTCAAGCACCACGCGGATCTCCAGATCAAGGATGGCGACGGGAACACCGCCCAGGACTTGTGCTCCTCGGCCTGGCCGTTCATGAAGCCGGCAAACTGATGGTACAATCAACCCGATGATACGAGTTGACGCCTGCTACTGCTACTAGTGCCAAGAAACTATACACCCCGTGCTTGATTAGCTGAATCAGATGAGCCGTTTTACAACCTCATCGAATACACTGTCAAAAGATAACTCAGTGCAGGGTAGACATCTTGTAGTAGTATTTTGCCTGTTTCATCCGGTTTTTAGTGTGTTTGTGCAATTGTGCTGCAGGCCAACTGTTTGGCAGGAAACATATCGGTATCAGGATTCAGGCCTCGCGGCCTCATATTGTCAATATGCATTACATCTTATGAGCATCTCTAGCAGGTCCTTGGTACTGCAAAAATAGATTAAGGTATACTGCAAAATGATTTTATGGTATTGCGGGAGCTCTGGTAGGACAACAGATCCTGTGAAATCAGTACCACTAAAGGCCCACATGTCAGTGTTTTTTTTTTCTTTTTCTTTTTGGTCTTCTTCCCCGCCGAATCGACAGGAGACCCCTCCGCCGGCCAGCTGCCACACTTGGCCTTCTCCTTCTGGATGCCGTTCCAGGTTTGGTGGTGCCTGACGAGCGGCTCGCCGGCGAAGGTATGCCCTGACCTGCAGGCTGCAGGGGGGGGGAGGCGTTTGCCAGACCCAGCGGACTGAAGATGCAACTGTTAAATTTTCAGTTAACTGTCGAGGCCCTGGACGATAAGCACAAGGGAAATCTACGGCTGGGATCGCTCCTTACTTTACCGTGCGTCGCTAGCTCTAGGATACCAATTGTAACGTGGTGAATTAAAGTAACTGTTTACTTTCACCCCAGCAAAGGATAAGGCCGCCATGGGCGGCGATTCAGGAACCAGCAGCAGGGCGGATCCGCCGGGTATGAAGGCAACGTTGGAGGATAGATTTGAGGGGTTAAATCTGCACGGAGAAGAGGAAGAGGAGCTGGATTTGTCTGGGTAAATTGAGGATTTGGTTAAGGAAACGAGGTGGATTGCGATCTTTAGGGTTCATACCCAAAAACCCTTTAGCCATGTGGCTTTGTTCAAGGCGATGAGGAATGCGTGGGCGCCCAAATCTGTTCTTGGCCCAATTCTTATGCTTGGGGGATTGGAATCGTGTGATGAATGGCGGACCTTGGCTCTTTAGGAACGGAGCAGTTCCCCTAGAAGAAATATGATGGTATTACAAATGTCAAGGATCGGATACCGATCTGGTTGAGGATCATAGGTATCCCAGAAGGGTTGATGAAGAAAAGGGAAACCGCTGAAAAAATTGCAAAAAAAAGTAGGTACTCCACCGTTCAAAGTGGTAGTCAATGAAGGTCGTTTAAACCCTACAAATTATTTGAGGGCTCGCGTTTTTATGAAACTTGATACACCTCTGGTGAGGTTTGTGCCATTGACTTTGAAAGAGAGTAAGAGATACCCGGTTGAGTATGAAAAATTACCGGAATTCTGCGATTTCTGCGGTCTGATGGGACATGTTGTGACGGAGTGTGGAGACGGGATACACAAGGTGGAGGATTGTGAATGGGGTGAATGGCTCCTGGTTAATTTTGATGCACCCAATGGTAGAGGCACCGGTGGTGCTGGCCGAGGTGTCATGGTGGGCAGAGGGAGAGGTTTTGGCAGGGGGAGGGGTAACCCAGGAGAACCGAACCCTGAAGAGGAACAAGACATGGATCTTGATGGTAACCGAGATAGGTATACAGGGGCGATTGTCCCTACAGCTCGGAAGCGACTGATTGGACAGGATGGATTGATAAATGCTCAGGGAGGTAGTGCAAGTGCAAGTCTGATGGCTGGCAATTCACCAACACCGGGCTATGTCACTGATCAGGTAAGTCTATTGGAGAATCTGAGTAGTGTGGTGCCTGGGGATAAAAGTGAGATATCAACACCACAGAAAATTCATGTTCAGAAGAGATTAAGAGCAGCAGAAGGGGAGACTAGTGCCCAAAATGATATATCGGCGACACCCCTCGAGGGTGTTCGCCGGGAGCAATGAAACTCTTGTGCTGGAACTGTCGGCAGAGAGGGCGCTTCTGGAGGTCCAGAAGCAATGGGGGCCGGATGTGCTTTTTCTGTCTGAGACACATCTGAACACAGTTAAGGCAGAGAAACTTAAGAAGAAACTGAAAATGGATAGGGTGGAAGTTCAGGAGAGTGACAAAGCAAGTGGAGGGTTACTTCTATTTTGGCGCAACCCGGTGATCATTCAGGTCCGAGATAAGAGTAAAAATTTCATTGATGCAGTAGTGGGTAACCTACCAGATGAGACATGGAGATTCACAGGGTTCTATGGGGAACCCAAGCGGGAGGATAAGCATCTGTCATGGGGATATTTGCGATTTCTTCATCAGCAAGTCCTGTTACCGTGGATGGTGGTGGGCGATTTTAATGAAATTCTCTACTCTCATGAGAAGGAAGGTGGTGCCCCACGTCCAATATAAATGATGGAAAATTTTAGGGAGGCTCTGGTGGATTGTGAATTACTCCCTCTGTTTCTAAATAATTGTCTTTCTAGCCATCTCAAATGGACTACAACATACGGATGTATGTAGACATGTTTTAGAGTGTAGATTCACTCTAAAAGTTTACTTGGCGTCGAAGGGGGCTGCGTGAGCGCCTAGACAGCGCTGTATGTAATGGGCAACTCCATGGTATATTTCCGTATGCAAAAGTCACAAACGCAGCTCACACAAAATCTGACCACCGGCCCAATCTTTGTGGACACGGAGGGAGACGTTGAGGGCGACCAGCAGCGCGTGCATGTAAAACAGTTTGAGGCGAGATGGTTACAGGAGGAAAATATCATGCAGATATTGAATGAAGCTTTAGCTTGGGATCATACAGACCCTTCAGCGCCCTTAGCAGCACGTACAGCTGTAGTGCATGCGGCCATGCATGAGTGGGACCGTAAGGTCTTGAAGGCGCCGCATCGTCGCCTAAAGGAACTTAAGGCGGAGCTAGAACAGCTGTGATCGGGCCCTCTCACTGATGAGGCGGCAGATCGGCAGCGTCAAGTGTTGCTTGAGATAGAGGGAAATCTGCAAAAGGAGGGGATATATTGGGTTCAGAGGAGTCGCGCGAACTGGCTGAAGTTTGGCCACAGGAACACAAGTTTCTTCAACAATTTTGCTACTGCAAGAAAAAAGAGAAATCATATCAAGAGACTTCTAGACGAAGACGGGGTATGGAGAGAGGATAATGAGTCAATGAGGAGTCTGATCAGTGATTTTTTTCAGAATTTGTTTACCTCTGAAGTCTTTGTACCAAACATGGAAGTGTTGAATAAAGTTAAAAGATGTGTTGCAGATTATATGAATGAGTCCCTTCTTGCTCCGTACACGGAGGAGGAGGTCAAAAAAGCTTTATTCAGCATAGGTGATCTAAAGGCGCCGGGGCCGGACAGCCTCCACGCCATTTTTTACAAAAAAAAATTGCCGGTCCTTGGTGCTGATTTGGTGAAAGAAGTTCTTGAGGCAGTTAATAATGGAGTAATTCCTGAAGGCTGGAACTCTACAACAATTGTTCTTATTCCCAAAGTTGAGAATGAGAAGATTTCTCAATTTAGGCCCATCAGCTTGTGTAACGTGGTGTATAAAGTCATATAAAAAATGTTGGCTTCAAGACTAAAGGTACTACTCCCTGACATTATAAGCGAGACTCAAAGCGCTTTTGTTCCTGGTCGTATCATCACGAACAATGTTATAGTAGCTTATGAATGCCTACACACTATGAAGAAAAGAAAGAAAGGAAAGTTTGGGACATGTGCGGTCAAGCTAGATATGCATAAAGCTTATGACCGGGTCGAATGGGTCTTTCTGGAGGCTATACTCGGTAAGCTGGGATTTGATAACAGATGGATCCAGTTGGTGATGTCATGTGTGAGGTCAGTGAAATATAAGGTTCGTTTTAATTCAAATGAAACACATCCTTTTATACCAACCAGAGGCTTGAGGCAAGGGGATCTGTTATCCCCTTATCTTTTTCTTCTTTGTGCAGAAGGGTTATATGCCTTGATTGCCCATGAGGAGGCCGCGGGTAATCTAAATGGTGTTCAGGTGTGTCGGGACTCACCCACAATTTCTCACTTATTATTTGCTGACGATTCTCTTGTTCTCATGAGAGCAGATGCGGTAAATGCTGCTATCCTTAAGCAAATTCTTAATAATTATTGTGCGGCCTCTGGGCAGTTGGTGAGTGAGCCCAAGTGCTCAATTTATTTCAGTCCAAATACAGCGGTGGAGATGAAGGTTGAAATCTGTCAAACTTTGAACATCATGACTGAATCCCTATCTGATAAGTACCTGGGACTCCCATCTATGATTGGTGTTGACAGGGTAGATTGTTTCAAGCATATTATTGAAAGGATCGTAGCGATGGTGAATGGATGGAAGGAGAGAACCCTCTCGTACTGGGGGAAGGAGGCATTGTTGAAAGCGGTGGCCCAAGCCATTCCAACATATGCGATGAGTGTGTTCAAATTCCCAAAGAAAATTTGCAAGGGGATCACTGACGTGATGTCGCAATACTGGTGGGGTGACGAGGAGAACCAAAAGAGGATGCATTGGTTTGCTTGGTGGAAAATGTGTGTGCAAAAAGAGAGAGGTGGAATGGGATTCCGAGATGTTCATAGTTTTAACTTGGCAATGCTAGCGAAGCAATGTTGGAGGTTGATTGAGAACTACAAATCACTTTGTGCACGTGCGTTGAGAGCGAGGTATTATCCCAGCGGAGACTTATTGAATTGTGAGTTGAAAAAAGGGTCCTCTTATGTGTGGCAAAGTATTTGGGCTGGTATACAAACCTTCACAGCGTGTTTGGTTCGGTGGAATTGGAGAGAGGGAATGGGAGTTTGAGGCTTAGAGAGTTTTACTCCTTTGCTTGTTTAGGTGGAATGGAAATTCAACAGGGAAGTGGAAAGGGAATTCACGTGTAAAAGTCCCACATATCTATTACCTGGGGGAGGGCTGGTAATTGAGATGGGGAAAGGGAATTAAAGTTAAACTCCCATTCCCCTTCCGTTAGTTTGCCAAACAGGCTGTCAAGAAAGGATGTATCTGGAGAGTGGGAGATGGTTCAAAGATTAATATTTGGAATGACTGTTGGATTCCAAGCAGTGCTTCAAGGAAAATTATTACCGTTCGTGGTAGCCAAGTTCTTACAAAAGTTAGTGAGTTGATTGATCCAATCTCGGGACAATGGGATGAGATGCTCGTAAGAGAAAATTTCTGGAATATTAACGCTGAACGGATCCTTCAAATCCCATTATTCCAACAGGAGACGGAGGATTTTTTTGCATGGCAATTAACAAAGAGCGGCGTTTTTTCTGTGAGATCCGCCTACTACAAGAAGTGGGAAGATTATATTGATGCTGATAATTATGGCGTAAGTCGCCATAGTTCATCTTTCCACCCAGTGTGGGGCAAACTTTGGAAGGTCAAGCTGCCGGGAAAAATTAAAATCTTTGCTTGGAGATGCCTACATAATGCTATACCGAGCTTCTGCGTCTTGCATAATCGCCATATCGGCAAAATATCACAGTTTCCTATTTGCGAGGACGATGCGGAAGATGTTGCACATGTGTTGTTTAATTCTGTGAGAGCCAGAGCTATTTGGAGCTCTCTTGGAATTGAACAGGAGATAGAACGGGCAGCTCGGTTGGACCGATCGGGTGCAGCCATACTGGAGTTTTTACTATGTGATGAGTCACTACAACGAACATATATGGAGGCCATAGCATTTCCAGAAATAATTGCAGTTGCGTGCTGGTACTTGTGGTGGCAGAGACGGCAGATAGTACGAGGGGAAGAAGTTCAAACACCAGGCAGGACAGGTCCATCGATTGTGGCCCTCACCTTGAATTACGTCCGGGCAGTAGGGAATCCTTCTACTCCTCCAAAACTGAATAAATGGCCTCTTGCTTTGATGGGACAGCAAGTACTGAATGTAGATGCATCTTTTTCTGCTGGTGATTTCTCTGGCTCATGCGGTATGATCATTCGTGATAACCGAGGGAGCTTTATTTCTGCGGGCACGACAAAGCTTGAAGATGTAGCGGATGTGGTAACCGCAGAGGCAGCAGCACTCTTTGAGGGTTTAAAAATGTGCCTGACTGCTGGTTGTTCTAATATCATGGTGAGGTTGGACAATATGATCGTGGTAGAAGCTCTGTGTAGGACCTTGAAGCATGTCTATGGGGGGGTGATTAGACTACTTGACCAATAAAAACTTAACCTTTTCTCAATTTTATAGTTTGGCAGATTTTAGCTATTTTAGGACAAGTCAAGCAATCATCACACAATTCAAGCAAGCATGCAAAGAGTATATAGGCAGCGGAAAATAAAGCATGCAACTTGCAAGAATGTAAGGGGAAGGGTTTGGAGGATTCAAACGCAATTGGAGACACGGATGTTTTTGTCGTGGTTCCGATAGGTGGTGCTATCGTACATCCACGTTGATGGAGACTTCAACCCACGAAGGGTAACGGCTGCGCGAGTCCACGGAGGGCTCCACCCACGAAGGGTCCACGAAGAAGCAACCTTGTCTATCCCACCCTGGCCGTCGCCCACGAAGGACTTGCCTCACTAGCGGTAGATCTTCAGGAAGTAGACGATCTCCTTGCCCTTACAAACTCCTTGGTTCAACTCCACAATCTTGTCGGAGGCTCCCAAGTGACACCTAGCCAATCTAGGAGACACCACTCTCCAAGAAGTAACAAATGGTGTGTTGATGATGAACTCCTTGCTCTTGTGCTTCAAATGATAGTCTCCCCAACACTCAACTCTCTCTCATAGGTTTTGGATCTGGTGGAAAGATGATTTGAGTGGAAAGCAACTTGGGGAAGGCTAGAGATCAAGATTCATATGGTAGGAATGGAATATCTTGGCCTCAACACATGAGTAGGTAGTTCTCTCTCAGAAATAGTAAGTTGGAAGTGTAGGTTCAGTCTGATGGCTCTCTCCACAAATGAAGAGGAGGTGGAGGGGTATATATAGCCTCCACACAAAATCTAACCGTTACACACAATTTACCAAACTCGGTGGGACCGAATCGTTAAACTCGGTCGGACCGATTTAGTAAACCTAGTGACCGTTAGAGATTTTCGGTGGGACTGACATGCATCTCGGTGAGACCGATATGGTTAGGGTTAGGGCATAACGTAATCTCGGTGAGACCGATTACACAAACTCGGTGAGACCGATTTTGGTAATTAGCTAACCTGAGAGTTGATCAGGTAAACTTGGTGGGACCGATTTGCTCTTTTCGGTGAGACCGAAATGTTACAAAGAGGAAACAGAGAGTTTACATTGCAATCTCGGTGGGACCGATCGCTCACTTCGGTTAGACCGAAACGTTACGAAGGGAAACAGAGAGATTGCAACCCCATCTCGGTGAGACCGAGATCCCTATCGGTAAGACCGATTTGCTTAGGGTTTGTGGCAGTGGCTATGACTTTTGGAATCGGTGGCGCCGGATAGAAAGAATCGGTGTGACCGATTTTGGCTTTAGGTTTAGGTCATTTGTGGATGTGGGAAAGTAGTTGAGGGTTTTGGAGCATATCACTAAGCACATGAAGCAAAAGGCTCATTAAGCAACACCTCATCCCTTCTTGATAGTATTAGCTTTTCCTATAGACTCAATGTGATCTTGGATCACTAAAATGTAAAATGAAGAGTCTTGAGCTTTTGAGCTTGAGCCAATCCTTTGTCCTTAGTATTTTGAGGGGTCCACTTTCGTCATCCATGCCATGCCATTCATTGAGCTTTCCTGAAATAATAGTTTTGGAATAGCATTAGCTCAATGAGCTATATGTTGTTATGAATTACCAAAACCACCTAGGGATAGTTGCACTTTCAATCTCCCCCTTTTTGGTAATTGATGACAACATATAGATCAAAGCTTCGACAAATGATAATAAAATTTAAATAACATCGTCGCTTTGAGAAGTATGTGATAAGCAAGAGCTCGCCCTAAATTTGTGCATAGTTTTAGATTTGCTTTGGACTGCAAATGCACAATGAATTAGGCTCATGGGTTACTCTTCCATGTCACATACATCTTGGTGGAGCGCTCAAAATAATAAACAATGAATACATGCACTCATCACCAAGCATAGTGAGTGATCACATAAGATAGATATGATAATATCAAGCATGCAGAGACAAGCATAGTATCTCAACCAAAAGCAAACAAAGATTGAAAAACCACCAAATAAAGCAAAAAAGAACAAAAGCAACACTCTCTCTCTCTCTCGAAGCCTATGATCTATACATTTTTCTCCCCCTTTGGCAACAAGTTACCAAAAAGTTCATAGAAAATGCATAGTGCTAGATCGACTCTCAGGCTTGATCTTCTGGTGGTGGTGTAGAGATGGCTCCTTGGACGAAGACTTCAGTTGACGTAGATGGAGCTGGAGCTGATGTAGGTGCTGGAGATGGTGGCACTGAGGCTGTAGCTGGTGCAGACGAAGTTGCTCTTGTGTCAGAAACTGGCACAGCTGATGACCTCTGGGCTCTAGGCACTATGGCAAACACATTGGTGGTAGTCTTGCCTTTCATCTCCTGCATGTCATCTTGTAGTTCCTCCACTGCAGTCTGAATCTCAGTTACTTTTACGTCTAAGTTATAGAACTTTTGTTCTATGATTCTCTCCAAGCTCTCCTGATTTTGAGTGAGGGTGGCCAATCCCTTCTCAATCCTCAGGGTTGATGCTATCAAGTATCCGAGCTGCTCCTGCTTGTTCTTCAAGAAATACTCAGATGCCTCCTCTTGAGTTGGCATCTTGGCAGCCTTCTCCCTCTTTGCCTTCTCCTTCTTCTCTTGAGCTTGAACTAACGATGGATCATTCTCATTCATGACAACCTCATTGTCCTCAAAGTTTGGATAAAGTGGAAAGTGTTCCTTATCCAACGGATATTTTCCTGTGCCCATCTTTGAGTTTATCAATTCTTGAATCTGAGGTGCATATCCACAGCTCCTCTTCTGATCTGCTGCAGTCCTCTTGATTGTTTCTATGATCAGGCTCATGACTTTGAAATTTTGTGGCACATCAAACACATGCAACATGTTGATGGCATGCCCTCTGATCATGTTATGGTCACCAGACTTGGGCAACAATGTGTGCCTCAGAATCCAATTTATGGTTGGCAACCCTGATAGCAGAAAGTGAACTGATCCAAACTTGTGAGTTCCTAATGCCTTGTCTGGAATTTCCTTGTACATGTGAGCCATTGAATTGTGATACATTTTCTTCTTTGCATAAATGTCCAGATCATCATCATTCTCCTCTGGGGCATTTATCAGCTTTGCCCACTCCTCAACAGTTGACTGGTACCTTGTACCTTCAGACATCCAAACAATTCTCCCATCTGGGTAAAAATGTGCTGTGGAGTAGAACTGCATGATAAGTTCATCATTCCAATTTGTGAGCTTTTGCCGAACAAAATCTGCAACTCCACAAGCAATAAAGCTGTCTTGCACTCCAGGATAGTGCTCTTCATTCTCCTACATGTAGGTCCAGTCGACCCACCTCATATCACAAACTATGGGCTTCTTGTCTAGCAAAATGGTCTCATAAAAGTCCTGCTGTTCCTTGGTGTGGAACCTGTAATCAACAGCAATTCTTCTCCTTGTGGCATATGGATCTGCCATCCTCCATTTCCTCAATCCTGAGTCCTTCCTGATTCTCATGTCCTCAGCCACAGGATGGGCATCATTGTGGTCTGGTATCTTTGGCTTGAGCTTCCTCAGAACCTGTCCTTCATCTTCCTCATCAGCATCCTCAAGCACCGGGGCCTTGTTCTTCTCAGCAGCTGGAATACTCCTAGTATTCCTCTTTGGTGCAGACTTGGCCCTAGGGGCAGCTTTGGGTGCTTCCTTGGGCTTAGATGTGGCAGCCCCTGATCTAATAGCATCACCCGTAAGCTTTGGTGCCTTTGGTGCTGGTGCAGCAGGCTCTTCCTCTTCCATCATGGAAGGCTTCCCAATAACTCTGGCCATGGTCATCTTGACCCTTTCCTTCCTTTTCTTCCCTTCAGCAGCTGGCTCTTTGGGATCAGGATTTTCAGGTAGTTGAGTTGTTTCTCTGGCCTTGGACATTTGTTGTCTTCCTGCAGGCCTTTTGGTCTTCATGACCCTTTCCTTCTTGAGCACCTCTTTCTTGGAAGTTGCCTCATCTTCCTCATCTTTGTAATCTTCATCCTCTGAATCTGAAGTTCTTTTCCTCCTTTGCCTAGTTGCAGCCTTAGGCAAATTGCTAGGAGTACTTCTGCTCCCTTCATCTGAAGTTGAGGGACTAGTGCCCTCACTCAAGTTCATCTGCTCTTCTGACCTGTTCTGGCTGTCACTTTGTTCAGACATACTGCAAAGGCTGACTGCTGACCCTGTGAAGAGTTATAGATGAGATAGAAAAGATGAGCATCACAAAATGCAGAGGTTTTTGCAAGAGAATGACTCAAAAGTTCAGTTTTAGTTTTCCACAGAAAGCATTTCGGATCCACCGATTTTCAAACTCGGTGATACCGAAGCAGTTTTGGAACCTAAACTGATGATCTCGGTTGGACCAAGTTTCAGTTCGGTGGTACCGAGACTGCTAGGGTTTCACAGAATCCTCAAATCGGTTGCACCGATTAGTAAGTCTCGGTCAGACCGAGAGTCACTAGAGCAATGGCATATGCCAAATCGGTGAGACCGAGTTTTTCAACTCGGTGGGTCCAAGATGGTTTCGGCGGAAACCTAAACCTAAAAATTTGAATCACATCTAATCTATGATCTACTTTGGCTGGATAGATGAGTTTCAATCGTGGCAAGAATCAATATGAAAACAATGTTCCAGGAATCAGACGTGGATAGCACAAAGATCAAGTCCATACCCTAACTTGGCGGTGGACTTGCTACGGCGGCAACGGCGGGGATGAAATCCGTTGACGGCGGCGAAGACCAGCGACAGGAGGCTGCTGGCGATGAGGAGACGATCCGGAGACCACGATGGCAGAGCGAGCTGTTGCGCGGGCGAAGGGTTTCGGAGAAATTTCCAAAATTTTGCCCGTGTCTATATATAGCCCGACCCTGTCGGTGTGACCAAGTGGAACAACTCGGTGGCACCGAGATGCATAACTGTGTTCAGTTATAGCAAATCGGTGAGACCGAAAAGTTCAAATCGGTTGCACCAAGATTGAAAACTCAGATCAACTTGATGATATCGGTAGGACCGAAATGGAAGAATCGGTCAGACCGAGAATCACTAAGAGGTTTTGGAAGTTTAATTCTATGACGAATCGGGACTCCGGGTGCTCCTCACACAGAGTGGTTCGAATCTGACTTGATCAAATTTTGTGATGTAGCATGAATAGAGTTTGAGACGAGAAAAGCATAGATAGTTAAAGAAGGTTCTTAGGCATTCTTGTCCATCCACTTGGCACAAAGAAGAGAAACCAAACAAACAAAACAACAAGTGGATGTCCTTGAATGAGTAAAATATGCACCAACATGCTCACACAATAAGATGGCAATTGAAATATGTGGCAAAGCATGCATAACCAATTTTAGCATCTATCAAACAATTGGCGATGACTAGGTCATCTATATATGAGTATATTGACTTAGGAGTCAAATGAGAACATTTGATCATAGGTCATACTCATTGTTTAAGCTCAAGTGGGGTTACCACTTTTACATAATGCATTAATGTGTTCACACCATTAGAGTTGCTTTGACTCAATTCTTAGAGTTAAGCTCCCCCTAGATGTGAGATTCCCCCTTAGAGGGATGAACTAACCTTGGGTTTTGTCGACGATGACTTCATGTAGGTGTTGAAGATGTAGATGCTCAATGTTCATGTAGATCATTTGGAGCAATCCTTTGGAGTGAGTTGCACTTTCAACTTGCCTACATGGGTTAGTCCTACAAGGAACAAACAAGAATATCCATAGATATAGAATGATGCACACACAAGATGATGTCCATGAAAACATTAGGTTACCTTGTCCCTTGCCTTTCCAACATGAGGGTTTGTGACTCCTTGAACTAGTGCAAGATGTGAAAGTTGATTGCAATTGTTCTTGCCAAAATGATATGAGTGAAGAGTGTTGGCGGAGTCACCCTCAAGAACTCTCTAGTTCTTCTTCTTCGGGATCCACATCATCTTGATGGGAATCCTTGGAGTTGTAGTTGTACTTGATGAAGTAGAACTTGACGTAGTCTTGGGAACCCATTCGAACGAGGCTTTAGGTGCTTCTTCAAATGCATCAATCTCTTCTTGAAGCTTGTCCTTGCCTTTGTTCTTGTGGTCTTGTGGTGGAAGATCATCTTGAGCTTGTGTCCCCTTGAAGGAAGTAGGATCATACTTCTCTTGTTGAGGAACAAACTTTGTCTTGGGGTATTGATCTTCTTCCCACTCAACTCCATTGGCGTTGAACTTTCGCTCAAAACCAACACCTTGATTCTTCCGGTGCCTTCCTTGCTTGCATACAATTTCCTCGAATTGCTTACTCCCGCAAGGCTCTTGTAAACACCTTTCTATAATTCCTTCAATAAACTATTTTCTTGCTCAAGAGTAACTTGGCTAAGAGAATCATTAGTGGAATCAAGAGAACTACTAGAAGCAACAACATTGGATTTGACATTATTATTGTTACTACTAGAGGAAGTATCTTTCTTGTACTTGTTACTAGACTTGACTTGAGGCATGTAAGTAGATAAGAGTAAACGCTGGCAATGTAAGAAGAACTTTTCTTGGGAGATCATCATTGATTTCCTTTAAGAACTCATGCTCTTGCTCAAGATTGAGCTTTTCAAAGCGTAACTTCTCATGAGCCCTTAAAAGTTCTCGATGATCTTCGAAGATAGTTTCATGAGCCAACTTAAGAGTGTTTAGTTCTTTAGTTAGAAGATCAATTTTCTCCTTATCATTGTCATTCGTTTGATTAGCATGATTAATTGACGTTTCATCATAGTATTCATCACTAGAGTTGTCAACAAGTAAATCATCATCACCTAACAAGTCATCTTCATCACTATTAAAATCAACATACTCGGGATGTGTTACCTTAGGACCTTTGGCCATGAAGCATCTACCAATTCCTTCATTTGGTGATTCAAATATGTCGTAGGAGTTGGTTGACACAAGTGCTAGACCGGCAACACCTTCATCTTGAGTATATTCGGAGTCGGAGTGATAGCTTCTCTCGGAGTGATTGTCGGAGTCGGAGACGAAAACCCATTCACCAACATGAGCTTGATGTCTTCGTTTTGTGTAGCTCTTTGATGACTTGTCCTTCCTTTCCGAATCCTTGCTTCTCCGTGAGGGTCTTCGTTCATAACGATCATCTCTACTCCTCCTCTCTCTTGGTGGTGATTCTTCTCTTTTGCTCCCTCTTCTTGGAGAATCTTCTCTTCTTTTGTAGGGTGCCGTACACTCATTGGAGTAGTGTCCGGGTCTCCCACAATTGTAGCAATTGCGCTCTCGACTAGAAGATCTCTTGTCATTGTAAGACATTGATTTGGAGCTTCTTTCCTTGCTTCTACTTTTGTAGAATTTGTTGAAGTTCTTCACCATTAAGCTCAATTCTTCATTGAAGGTTGGTTTCTCACTTTATGATGTGGGGGCTTCACTTGAGGCTTTGTAAGCACCACTTGACTTGTTGTGAAGTTCCTCCTTATCCTTGAGTGACATCTCATGAGCAACAATCCTTCCAATGACTTCCGTTGGCTTGAGATCTTTGTAGTTTGGCATCATTTGGATCAATGTGCACACGGTATCATACTTTCCATCCAATGCTCTTAGGATTTTCTTGATGATGAATTTGTCGGTCATCTCTTCACTCCCTAAGCCGGCAATCTCATTTTTGATAAGAGCAAGCCTAGAGTACATTTCAGAGACACCTTCACCATCCTTCATTTTGAACTTGTCAAGCTGACTTTGGAGCACATCCAACTTAGATTCCTTGACGGACTCGGTACCTTCGTGCATATCAATCAAAGTATCCCAAATTTCTTTTGCATTCTCAAGACGGCTGATTTTTTTGAATTCTTCGGGGCAAAATCCGTTGAAGATGATGTCACATGCTTGAGCGTTGTATTGCAACATCTTCAATTCTTCCGCATTAGCTTCACGGTTCGGTTCTCTCCCATAAAAAAATTCACCTTGCAAGCCAATACAAATAATTGCCCAAACGGCGGGGTTATGTCCAAGGATATGCATTTTCATCTTATGCTTCCAACTAGCAAAATTAGTACCATCAAAGTAAGGACCTCTACGGTGATAATTTCCCTTGCTAGACGCCATACTCTCCTAGGTTGTGAAACCAAGGCTATGACCACCAAAAGCTATGAAAGTCAAAGCAAATGGAGACCAAAGCTCTGATACCACTTGTAGAACCATGAAGTATGTCTAGAGGGGGGGGGGGGTGATTAGACTACTTGACCAATAAAAACTTAACCTTTTCCCAATTTTATAGTTTGGCAGATTTTAGCTATTTTAGGACAAGTCAAGAAATCATCACACAATTCAAGCAAGCATGCAAAGAGTATATAGGCAGCGGAAAATAAAGCATGCAACTTGCAAGAATGTAAGGGGAAGGGTTTGGAGGATTCAAACGCAATTGGAGACACGGATGTTTTTGTCGTGGTTCCGATAGGTGGTGCTATCGTACATCCACGTTGATGGAGACTTCAACCCACGAAGGGTAAAGACTGCGCGAGTCCACGGAGGGCTCCACCCACGAAGGGTCCACGAAGAAGCAACCTTGTCTATCCCACCATGGCCGTCGCCCACGAAGGACTTGCCTCACTAGCGGTAGATCTTCAGGAAGTAGGCGATCTCCTTGCCCTTACAAACTCCTTGGTTCAACTCCACAATCTTGTCGGAGGCTCCCAAGTGACACCTAGCCAATCTAGGAGACACCACTCTCCAAGAAGTAACAAATCGTGTGTTGATGATGAACTCCTTGCTCTTGTGCTTCAAATGATAGTCTCCCCAACACTCAACTCTCTCTCATAGGTTTTGGATCTGGTGGAAAGATGATTTGAGTGGAAAGCAACTTGGGGAAGGCTAGAGATCAAGATTCATATGGTAGGAATGGAATATCTTGGCCTCAACACATGAGTAGGTAGTTCTCTCTCAGAAATAGTAAGTTGGAAGTGTAGGTTCAGTCTGATGGCTCTCTCCACGAATGAAGAGGAGGTGGAGGGGTATATATAGCCTCCACACAAAATCTAACCGTTACACACAATTTACCAAACTCGGTGGGACCGAATCGTTAAACTCGGTCGGACCGATTTAGTAAACCTAGTGACCGTTAGAGATTTTCGGTGGGACTGACATGCATCTCGGTGAGACTGATATGGTTAGGGTTAGGGCATAACGTAATCTCGGTGAGACCTATTACACAAACTCGGTGAGATCGATTTTGGTAATTAGCTAACCAGAGAGTTGGTCAGGTAAACTTGGTGGGACCGATTTGCTCTTTTCGGTGAGATCGAAATGTTACAAAAAGGAAACAGAGAGTTTACATTGCAATCTCGTTGGGACTGATCGCTCACTTCGGTTAGACCGAAAAGTTATGAAGGGAAACAGAGAGATTGCAACCCCATCTCGGTGAGACCGAGATCCCTATCGGTAAGACCAATTTGCTTAGGGTTTGTGGCAGTGGCTATGACTTTTGGAATCGGTGCCACCGGATAGAAAGAATTGGTGTGACCGATTTTGGCTTTAGGTTTAGGTCATTTGTGGATGTGGGAAAGTAGTTGAGGGTTTTGGAGCATATCACTAAGCACATGAAGCAAAAGGCTCATTAAGCAACACCTCATCCCTTCTTGATAGTATTGGCTTTTCCTATAGACTCAATGTGATCTTGGATCACTAAAATGTAAAATGAAGAGTCTTGAGCTTTTTGAGCTTGAGCCAATCCTTTGTCCTTAGTATTTTGAGGGATCCACTTTCATCATCCATGCCATGCCATTCATTGAGCTTTCCTGAAATAATAGTCTTGGAATAGCATTAGCTCAATGAGCTATATGTTGTTATGAATTACCAAAACCACTTAGGGATTGTTGCACTTTCACTCTGAAGCTTAATGAAGGACATGCTATGGTGGCAGCTCCTGTACTTGAAGATTGCAGAAATATTCTGAAAGATTTAGGGAAGGTGTCTATTGAGCATTGTAATAGGGAGTCGAATGTAGTTGCTCATGAATTGGCTAGATGGGGTCGTTTTAATTCCCCTTCGGTTTGGGTTGATTACCCCCTGATTTCCTAGTTAAATTCTTAGCGGATGATGTAAGTGTTATTTGATTTTAATAAAGCTAGCCAGTAGGCCTTCCCGTCAAAAAAATACTTAACAGCCGGGTTGTGGCTGGCCTTCGCACTCTCGAATTGTCTGGATTGCCCAAGATGGCCAATAAAATATATATAGTCTAAACAATTAAATATAGATCTGGATGAAATTCCCCAATTCTTACCCTCGAACTCCTTTGATTTCCTCTTGTGATCTCGCTAGTTCCTAAAAAATTGGTATCAGAGGCCATCGGTTCTCGGCGGAGGCGCGTTCTGGTGGGCAATTTTTTTACTCTAATCGATCATTTCCCACCCTTATTCCCACCCTTCTTCTTGATCCGCGGTGGCGTGGTTTTGGGCGGCGTTGGCGGCGGGGTCTGTGGGGCGGACGACGGTGTGGTGGCGCGACGGCGGTGACTGTTCGGGTACAGATCAGTCGAGCTAGAGCGGTTGTTCGAACACATCATTTGAACGGTAAAATTCCGCGTCTATGCGCTGATCGGTGTACCACGGCGGCATGGATCGTGGCGGTGACAGGATCTAAAGTTGAGGAAGGGTTGTTGGTTCACCAGTGGTAAAATTCCTGACCTCTGCTTCTGATTGTGGTGATGGGGCACGTGAAGACAATTGATGACGCAGATCTTTTTGAGTTTTATAGAGAGACAGTGTTCAGATTCAGTCGGATGTGGCGAAATTGCATGATGAAGTTCAGTCAATCAGTTCAACTCAAGGTGAAATATCACAGCAAGTTGGAGGAGTGGAACGGGTAGTACTGGATTTAAGTAAGCAACTGTTTGCAATCAATACAGTGCTTCAATCCTTGGTGAAATAAACTGGCAAGAGAAGTGAGACTGAAGTTCCATCCAACTCTCAACAGGTTCCGAGGTCACCTACATTGCAACAAGAGCAAATGCAGAACCATCAAATAGAACAGAACAACTTAGAAGACAACTAGAGGCTAAAAGAGAGAAAACTAGACAGTTGGAAGAATTACAAATGCAAAATAATTTGCCACCAATTAGAACTAGCAGACCTAATATACCTCCGGGGTATGTTCAGCAGGGAATAACAGATGCTGCTAGTGCTTTGGGTACTCCTGTAACTGCAAGGGGTAATTCTCATACTCCAGCATTTCAGCAATTTTATCAGCCAAACAGAGATAGGCAACTCTAGCAAGGCTATTCCAAAACATATGAGCAAGAAATGCAAGTCCAATTAATGAAGACCATGACCAAGGGCCCTAAGTTGGATTTTCCTAGATTTCATGGGGAAGATCCAGTGGGATGGATAAGGCAGTGCAACAAATATTTCCAAATGTCAGCTGCTCCTGAGGAATATAAAGTTTCTCTTTCTCAATTATACATAGTTGACGAAGTTAATGTGTGGTTGAGAAGGTCTAGGTTGCTGAAGAAGAAACCTTCATGGAAAGAATTATGTGTGGAGATAACAAAAAGATTCTCTGCACATGTGTTATGACCGGTTTAGCTTATAACCGGAGGAGGCCCACCGGCCAGTAGTTAAGGGGCTTGGCCCACAAGTTACCTTAGGCTATTCGTATTGAGGTTATAAATACTAGATGTAAAACACTTTTGAGATTAAGGAATAAGAATATTATTATCCCTATTGCCTGGCTCCTAGAGGAGCCAAAAACCCTAGCCGCCTACAACCCTAGCCGCCGCTGCCATCTTCCTCCTACGCGCCGGCGCCCAGCCGCCGGCGCGCCCGCTCATCACCTCGCCCCGCTCCATCCTTCCCCTACAACCTCCGGAACAGGTCTGGTAGGATCCCTGGTTCTACCAATTTGGTATCCAGAGACTCGGTTGCGATCATGTCGTCATCATCATCCACGCCAACGCCGCCCGACGGCACCACCGCCCCTATGACCTCCGCCGGGGCCCCCATGCTGTCGGACCAGGTCACCACCGCGGGCTCCCCCACGCCACCGACCCCAGTCACCTCTGCGCCGCCACCAGCCGACGTATTCACGCCGGAATAGATGACCAACACGTTGCAGCAGCTCGTGACAGCCGTCCAAGGTCTCCACATGAACCAGTACCACCAGTACATGGCGGGAGCATACGCCCCCCCGCCGGCTGCGCCGCTCGCCACCTACGGCTACCCAGCGCCATGGCCGTTCCCGGGTGCACCCGCAGGCGGCGGGCCCCCGCTGTTGCCGTTCCAGGCGGGGAACCCTAGGGGGCCACCACCAGCCCTCGCGGGCCTATGGCATCTGCCGCGGCCGCCATTGATGGCGCCCCTCTGGCATCTGCAGCCGTTGCCGTCCCTGGCACCCGCCGCCCCTGTCCAGCCCCAGCCGCTGCTGCTGCAACCACCGGCGCCGCCCCTGCCCAGCTCGGGGGCACCCTCTCCGACCGGCCTTCGGATACATCAAGTCTGGTTTCCGGCATCCCCGTCGCCACTACCAGCTTGGGCGGCTGGGTCTTCGCCTTCGCCGGTCTACACCATGGCTCCGGAGCAACCGACCCCGTTTCCGCAGTTCGGCGGGCCATCCGGCACTGCGGGTCCCTACCCGGAGTACTCCGACCAGGCGCCACCCGCCTCGCTGCTCCGCACCTCCGAGCCATCTCGACACGGTGCTCCGACCCAGACACCGCTGTGGTTCGCCAAGATCGACTTCGCCACCTATGACGGCACGGAGGACCCCCTCAACTGGCTCAACCAGTGCGACCAGTTCTTTCGCGGGCAGCGCACCCTCGCATCGGAGCGTACCTGGCTCGCCTCGTACCATCTCCGCGGCGCGGCACAGACCTGGTATTATGCCCTCGAGCAGGACGAGGGCGCCATGCCCCCTTGGGAGCGCTTCCGCGAGCTTTGTCTCCTTCGCTCTGGGCCTCCGGTGTGCGGGAGCCGACTGACGGAGCTCGGCCACCTTCCCTTCACCTCCAAGGTGCAGGACTTCGCTGACCGTTTCCATGCCCTGGCGTGACGGCGCAGCAGTGGGCCGAACTCTTTGTCGGTGGCCTTCCGGATCACATCCGCGTGGACGTGGAGCTTCGCGGCCCTCAGGATCTCCAGATGGCCATGTATTACGCCCGCGCCTTCGAGGCTCGCGCCCAAGCTATTCTACCGGCCGCCCCGGCTTAAGGAGGCCGGAAGGCCACCCGTCCACCCCCAGCCCGGGCCGGCCACCTCCGGCTGCTTCCGCGACTACTAAACCAGCCATGACGCAACCCTTCCGTCGTCTCTCTCCGGCGGAGCAGATGGAGCGGCGGCGCCAGGGCCTCTGCTTTAACTGCGATGAGCCCTATGTTGGGGAACGTAGTAATTTCAAAAAATTTCCTACCCACACACAAGATCATGGTGATGCATAGCAACGAGAGGGGAGATTGTTGTCCACGTACCCTCGTAGACCGAAAGCAGAAGCGTTAGCACAACGCGGTTGATGTAGTCGTACGTGTTCACGATCCGACCGATCGAGTACCGAACGTACGGCACCTCTGAGTTCAGCACACGTTCATCTCGATGACGTCCCATGAACTCCGATCTAGCAGAGCTTTGCGGAAGAGTTCCTTCAGCACGACGGTGTGATGATGGTGTTGATGATGCTACCGATGCAGGGCTTCGCCTAAGCACCGCTATGATATTACCGAGGTGGAATCTGGTGGAGGGGGCACCGCACACAGCTAAGAGATCAAGAGATCAATTGTTGTGTCTAGAGGTGCCCCCTGCTCCCGTATATAAAGGAGGGAGAGGAGGAGGGGTGGCCAAGGAGGAGGAGGCACGCCCAAGGGGGGCAATCCTACTCGAAGTAGGATTCCCCCCTCTTTCCTAGTCCAAGTATGAGAGGGGAAGGAAGGGGAGAAGAAGAAGAAGGAAGGGGCCGCCCCTAGTCCAGTCGGTTTGGGCTAGGGGCGCGCCTCTAGCTGGCCGCCTCTCCTCTCCTCCACATGGGCCCATGAGGCCCAATAATCCCAGGAGGTTCCGTAACCTCCGGTTCTTCTCAGATTTATCCGATAACCCCGAACTCATCCGTGTCCGAATATAACCTTCCAATATATCAATCTTAACGTCTCTACCATTTCGAGATTCCTTGTCATGTCCGTGATCACATCCGGACTCGAACTACCTTCGTACATCAAAACACAAAACTCATAATACCGATCGTCACCGAACTTTTGCGTCACGGACCCTACGGGTTTGAGAACTATGTAGACATGACCGAGACACGTCTCCGGTCAATAACCAATAGCGGAACCTGGATGCTCATATTGGCTCCCACATATTCTACGAAGATCTTTATCGGTCAAACCGCATAACAACATACGTTGTTCCCTTTGTCATCGGTATGTTACTTGCCCGAGATTTGATCGTCGGTATCTCAATACCTAGTTCAATCTCGTTACCGACAAGTCTCTTTACTCGTTATGTAATGCATCATCCCGCAAATAACTCATTAGTCACATTGCTTGCAAGGCTTATAGTGATGTACATTACCGAGAGGGCCCAGAGATACCTCTCCGACAATCAGAGTGACAAATCCTAATCTCGAAATACGTCAACTCAACAAGTACCTTTGGAGACACCTGTAGAGCACCTTTATAATCACCCAGTTACGTTGTGATGTTTATCACACAAAGTGTTCCTCCGATAAGCGGGAGTTACGTAATCTCATAGTCGTAGGAACATGTATAAGTCATGAAGAAAGCAATAGCAACATACTAAACGATCAAGTGCTAAGCTAACGAAATGGGTCAAGTCAATCATATCATTCTTCTAATGATGTGATCCCATTGATCAAATGATAACTCATATCTATGGTTAGGAAACTCAACCATCTTTGATCAATGAGCTAGTCAAGTAGAGGCATACTAGTGACACTATGTTTGTCTATGTATGCACACATGTATTATGTTTCTGGTTAATACAATTCTAGCATGAACAATAAACATTTATCATGATATGAGGAAATAAACAATAACTTTATTATTGCCTTTAGGGCATATTTCCACCAGTCTCCCACTTGCACTAGAGTCAATAATCTAGATTACACAGTAATGATTCTAACACCCATGGAGCCTTGGTGCTGATCATGTTTTGCTCGTGGAAGAGGCTTAGTCAACGGGTCTGCAACATTCAGATCCATATGTATCTTGCAAATCTCTATGTCTCCCACCTGGACTTTGTCCTGGATGGAATTGAAGCGTCTCTTGATGTGCTTGGTTCTCTTGTGAAATCTGGATTTCTTTGCCACGACAATTGCACCAGTATTGTCAAAAAAGATTTTCATTGGACCCGATGCACTAGGTATGACACCTAGATCGGATATGAACTCCTTCATCCAGACTACTTCATTTGCTGCTTCCAAAGCAGCTATGTACTCCGCTTCACACGTAGATCCTGCCACGACGCTTTGTTGAGAACTACACCAACTGACAGCTCCACCGTTGAATATAAACACGTATCCGGTTTGCAATTTAGAAACGTCCGGATCAGTGTCAAAGCCTGCGTCGACGTAACCATTTACGACTAGCTCTTTTTCACCTCCATAAATGAGAAACATATCCTTAGTCCTTTTCAGGTACTTCAAGATGTTCTTGACCGCTGTCCAGTGATCCACTCCTGGATTAATTTGGTACCTCCTTGCTAAACTAATAGCAAGGCACACATCAGGTCTGGTACATAGTATTGCATACATGATAGAGCCTATGGCTAAAGCATAGGGAACATCTTTCATTTTCTCTCTATCTTCTGCAATGGTCGGGCATTGAGTCTGACTCAACTTCACACCTTGTATTACAGGCAAGAACCCTTTCTTTGCTTGATCCATTTTGAACTTTTTCAAAACTTTATCAAGGTATGTACATTGTGAAAGTCCAATTAAGCATCTTGATCTATCTCTATAGATTTTTATGCCCAATATATAAGCAGCTTCACCGAGGTCTTTCATTGAATAACTTTTATTCAAGTATCCTTTTATGCTATCCAGAAATTCTATATCATTTCCAATCAACAATATGTCATCCACATATAATATTAGAAATGCTACAGAGCTCCCACTCACTTTCTTGTAAATACAGGCTTCTCCAAAACTCTGTATAAAACCATATGCTTTGATCACACTATCAAAGCGTTTATTCCAACTCCGAGAGGCTTGCACCAGTCCATAAATGGATCGCTTGAGCTTGCACACTTTGTTAGCACCTTTTGGATTGACAAAACCTTTTGGTTGCATCATATACAACTCTTCTTCCAGAAATGCATTCAGGAATGCAGTTTTGACATCCATTTGCCAAATTTCATAATCATAAAATGCGGCAATTGCTAACATGTGTAACATCCCAAATTTTCAATTTGGAATGTTATACATTAGGTCATCATGCATATCATATTTTCTCGCATTTTTCCGATCCTAGAAAATTTCACGCAACTCAAGGACCCTCGGAGAGAGTTGGAAGTTTCATTATTTTCATATTTGGGATTTCCCAAATTTTGAAAATAGGATCATTGGATTTATTTAATTATCTTCATAAAGTTTTTCCTATAAAAAAAATTAAGAGAGGGAATAATATGACTTTCCCAACATTTAGGAAAAATGAAGATATTATAAATAAATCAAATTTGGCTTTTGGAAGATTTATTTGCTTTAGGCAAAAATGAGCATTTTAAATAAATATGCATATTTGCCGTTTTTTTAAAGTTCTTAGGAGTCGGGGAAAATTAATTTTATTAAATTCGGAGTTCGTTTGGTATTTTTTTAATCCGTTTAGTTTTTGTTTTAAAAAAAAAAACGCCACGCTTCCCTTTGGGCTAAGGCCTAGCTGCCCAGCCGCCTGCCCACCTCCTCTCTCTCTCATGTCACACACACAAGGCCACCCGCACACAGGCGAGTCCGAGGAGGACTCCTCCTCTCCCCGGCTTGCCCCTTCCCAAGCCACCCGCACCCCCCTCCTATAAAACCCGGAGCCCCCTCTCCTCCTCACTCACCGCCCGCCTCCCCGACCCGAGCCCCGCTGTCGCCGAGGACGCTGCCGCTGCCTCCCGCCGCCGCCGAGCACCTCGCCGCCCTCGCCGCCCCCTCCCGACCTCGCCGCCCCGAGCCCGCTGAGCCCGGCCAAGGCCACCGGAGGTAGCCGCCGCCACCCGCCCCGGTCCGGTTTTCTTTAGAAAACCCGATCCGGTTTTTTTTGAAGATGTTCGGTTTTTTAAAAAAAAAAACCCTAGATGGTTTTTATTGTTTTCGGTTTTCTTATTTAATGAACGTTCACCGAACCGTTCGTTTCAATGAATGTGTTCGTTGGATTAGTTCTGTTAACGAACGTCCGTTATTAAATCCGTTCGTCGTTTTCTTTTAATCGGATTTAATCCGTTATTTTTCTGATTCGATTTCCGATCCGATTTTCAAATCTGTTTATTTTCTCGCTCGTTTATCGGAATCAGGTGATTCAAGCGCCTGGAGTTTCGTTACGAAACCGCCGTTCCGACTAACCTACTTACACAGAGTTTTGCTACTGTAAAATTTTGACCTAGTTTCAGATTGCTAAACCGAGTCGTTCTCTCTCGAGTTTCGACTTTCGATGTTTTATTTGATTCGATTCTTTTGCAACCAGGGTTCTTAAGTTGAACTATCTGGTTAGATCTTTTATTCGAGATTTCCCCGTGCATTAGATGAGTACTTAATGTATGCTTGTTGTTTGTCTGCGTTAGATCACCCGGAGTGCGCCGCTTGTTACTTCGAATCTCTAGGTCTCGCGGATCATCAGCAAGGCAAGTAACACTTGATCATATCTTTTCTACTACCCAGTTTTATTGCATTAGATCAAACTCTCAAACACTTGCATGGTTAGGATCTAATTAAATTGTGGGATGGGAAGTAGATTGAGGTAGTACCTATTACCTGTTTACTTATGAAACCTTGGGAGTTACTTCTACGTTTGCTGTTATGCCATGCTATGCTAGTAGACGTGGATTGGGTGAGTGAATATCCATGACAGATGTGAGATTGTTAATTAATGGTTTATCTAAGGTGGCAACCTAAACACACATCTGGGTGGATTGAGGCACCTGGTTTCCATCAGACTTGCTCAGATTTCTTCGGACCGCCACCTGTGCTCTAAGGGATCATAAGATTATTCAAACTGAAACTTCCGTGTGCAACCACAAGCCAATTATGGGCTCTGGCGTAGTTGACTAAGTTGTGCGAACTCTTACGGGTAGGCTAGCTGATGTAGGGGATGTAGGTTGGTACGGTCTACCCACATGTAAGGTGCTAGCGCTTCTGAAAGACTATGTCTCGGTCATCCGTCTCTCAAACACCATGTAGTGCGAGAACCAAGCGGAGGCGATCGAGTCTTGTGGGGAAAAGTGCGCAAACCTCTGCAGAGTGTATAAACTAATCATGATTAGCCGTGTCCCCGGTTATGGACGTTTTGAGTATCTGGTAATTGAATATCATGTGAATCTCAACATGTTACTTCTAATAAAAGTTATTGGGTTTTGATGAGTACTTTTTAATTGGGATTGAGGATGCTATCAACCATTCTCAATGTTTAACAACCACCATGATAGTTAAATAAAATTGTTCCTTTGATGTAGGGAAAAACCAGCTTTATGCAAATGTAACCGTAGAGCCTTACCACCAGCCATATATGCATGTAGTATAGGCTTATTGCTTCATTACTCTCTATGTGTTACATTGCCAGCATATTCCATGTGCTGACCCGTTGGCTGCAACTTTCACGCTATGCACTTTTCGAATTTACGATTAAGGTGTTAGGTCGTGGTTCTATACTCAGTGATGCCAATGGAGTTGATGGGCTCACTTATCTTCCAAGCCTTCCGCTGTTATTATTAGATGGCCTTAAGCCATATTATTGTATTAAGTTCCTTTGTGGACACCGATGTAATAAGTGTGTGATTGCTACTCGCTATAAATCCTTCAAGTAATCTTGTGTGGTGTCAGATTATCGATCCAGGATGACACTGAGCACAGAGACTTGATCCATTCGGGTCTGGTCGCTACAGAGAGTGGTATCAGAGCACACGCTGACTGTAGGACACGACCACTAAGTTAAAGCCATAGATCACTACTCTCTTCCCATTTTCTAACTCCTCATCTTTTCTACTCTCTTTAGGATGATTTGACGCTAAGATCAAGTACACCCAACCGGATGAAGGCACACCTTTTGGATTTCACTTGAAGGAAGTTACCAAGTACCTGAATATTGGACTACCAAGCTTCACCGGGACTTTCAACGCCACTCTGCCTGAAGAGGAGCGCTGGAAGATTCAAGCTCACGCTCCAGAAGGACATTCGCCCCAATCACCAAGCCTATAGATAGTGTTTTCATGCACCTACTTGAGTCCGGAAAGAGCATGGCAGCTCACATCACCATGGGACGATTGGAGAAGTTTATCATGAAGACCTCAAGGACACCATCTACCAGATTTGCGAACGCCGAGATGACAACTGGGGCGTCGTCAAGACCAAGAAGGATAGATCCATTGCAGCGCTCATCCAGAGTTAAATCAGCACATTCGACGCCAGAGAACCAAATGTGCAATGATATGTTGGAGTTAGAAGACAAAGGAAGGATCATCGAATCGAAGGAGAACTAAAGACTACACGCAAGGACTACATGGACGAGATCGTAGCTCGCAAGACACAATAACGATCTTAAGTACGAGATCAAGAACTCAAGAAGAAGTTGGCGCCAGAATGAAGACCAGTATGTCGATTGTCCAAGCGACTACATCAACATCGACGACACCGATTCGGATCCAAGTGAACCCGACTTTGAAGACGAAGCTGGAGCAGACATCATGGAGTCTTCCACCGGTTCAAATTAGTAGAAGTCCCCCACATATTAGTAGTATTTCCCTCCATGTAAACATTATAGTACACGCACTTTTGCGATAGTTAGATCGTTGTAAGCCCTTGTTTGATTGAATGAAGTGATTTTGTGTGCATTTGGGTAGTGATTCCCCTTAGACCTCATTCTATTCTAAATTTCTCTTCTTTTCTAAAACCATCAGATGCCTCCGAGACGCGACCCCGGATTCGCTTTTCCGCCAGAGATCACCCAACTGATCCAGCAGCGTATACCCCGATTCAAACATTGGTGCGTAACCAGGCAACAACAACAAGAACAACAACCCACCACCACCACCAGCGGATCATCGACTCGCTTCTTAGACTAAACCCGCGGTGTACTCCAAAGAGCACCGAGCCGATTGTAGCAGTATGACCGCTCCGCAAGATAGGAAGGGAGCTGACCACTGCAGGATGCACAGATGGAGAAAGAGTGAAGTTTGCAGCACATCAGCTTGAAGGACCCGCAGCAGCATGGTGGGAGAATTTCACAGCCACTTACCCGGTAGACACTGTCACATGGGATCAATTTCAGCAAGCTTTCCGCACTGCCCATGTTTCAGCAGGAGCCATGGCCATGAAGAAGCGTGAGTTTCGCAACTTACGCCAAGGAGGAAGGACTGTTGGCCAGTACGTGGATGACTTTAGTAAATTAGCACGTTATGCCCCAGATGACGTTGCTACAGACGCTGCTAAACAGGAGAAGTTTCTAGAAGGACTAAATGATGAGTTCAGCATGCCGTTGATGGTAGCAAGTTTCAACAACTACCAGGAGTTGGTAGACCGAGCCCTCATGATTGAAGGAAAGTAGCAGCAAATTGAGAACCGCAAGCGGAAGTATGGACAAGGGAAGTATAACTCTGGAGCTCAGCAGAAGCCTCGTTATACCCTAAATCAGGAATTCAGTTTCAGGATACCCATGGAGGAGGTAATTCGCATAACCATAACAGCACCAAGAATGGGAACGGGAATGGAGGAAGCAACGGACAGAATCGCACCAACCCGTCAACACCATCCAAGGTAGACCTGAGTCACATCACTTGCTTTAAGTGCCGTAAGACTGGGCATTATGCAAATGACTGTCCAGAAGGCCAGAATGGAAATGGCAATGGAAGCTCTGGAAAGAAGCCCAACCCTTTCAACAGGGGACAGGTGAACCACATTGATGTGGAGGAGGTTGAAGATCAGCCCGATGCAAGAATCGGTAAGTTTTGGTTAAGTCATTTACTGCAGTTGTTCTTTTCGACATCTTGGTGCATCGCATTCATACATATCAAGGGATTTGTGGATAAGTACAAGTTACCAACCCAAGCCCTTAGGTCACCCATGCTAGTAACCTCACCCGGAGCAGAGTACATGGCTAGTAAATGGTGTGATCGATCGCCTTTAAGGATTGGACACTATGTTTTCCCTCGCACCTAATAGTTCGGAATCCCAAGGATTGGATGTGATATTAGGAATGGATTGGTTATCAAAGTATGGAGGAAACATAGATTGCACCACAAAGTCAATTTTGCTCACCACACCAGAAGGAAGAAGGATCAAGTATGTATCACGGCATGAGCCGAGAAGAGCGCAAGTTAATTGCTTGTCAGGAGTGGTGCAGGAAGAAGTACCAGTGGTGAAGGATTTTCCTGATGTATTTCCGGAAGAGTTGCCAGGAATGCCACCGGATAGAGACAATGAGTTTTTGATCGAGCTGTTGCCAGGAACAGGCCCGATATCGAAGCGACCGTACAGGATGCCCGCAAAGGATTTGGCGGAAATCAAGAAACAGATTAAGGAACTATTGGATAAAGGTTTTATTCGCCCAAGTTCATCACCTTGGGGATCACCCGTTTTGTTAGTGGAGAAGAAGGATGGATCTTTAAGAATGGTTGTTGATTATCGTGGATTGAATGAAGTAACAATCAAGAACAAGTACCCACTACCTATGATAAATGATCTGTTTGATCGCTTGCAAGGAGCTAAAGTATTTTCCAAGATCGACTTGCGATCAGGGTACCATCAGTTGAAGATTCGGGAGCAGGACATACCCAAGACAGCATTTACCACAAGATATGGACTGTACGAGTATACCGTTATGTCATTTGGACTGACTAACGCACCAGCCTATTTCATGAACCTGATGAACAAAGTGTTTATGGAGTTTTTGGATAAGTTCGTCGTGGTGTTCATTGATGACATTTTGATTTTTTCGAAGAATGAAGAGGAACACAAGGAACATTTGCGATTGGTTTTGGAGAAACTGAGGGAACACCAGTTGTATGCCAAATTCAGCAAATGTGAGTTTTGGCTAAAGGAAGTTGGATTTCTCGGACATGTTATATCCGGAGAAGGAATAGCAGTTGACCCCACAAAGGTTGAGACCGTAACCAAATGGGAAGCACCAACGACAGTTGGAGAGATTCGGAGTTTCCTTGGACTCGCAGGATACTACCGAAGATTCATTGAGAATTTCTCAAGGATTGCCAAGCCTATGACTGAATTTTTGAAGAAGGAAAACAAATTCATATGGACTGAGGACTGTGAGGCAAGTTTTCAGGAGTTGAAGAAAAGATTGGTTACCTCACCAGTTTTGATATTGCCAGATCAGACTAAGGATTTTGAGGTGTATTGCGACGCTTCACGTCGAGGACTTGGAGCCGTGCTTATGCAAGAAGGAAGAGTTGTTTCGTATGCTTCACGACAACTTAAGCCCCATGAGTTGAATTATGCAACTCATGATTTGGAGTTAGCAGCCGTTGTGCATGCTCTGAAGACGTGGAGACATTTTCTCATTGGTAATCATTGTGAAGTATATACGGATCACAAGAGTTTGAAGTACATCTTCACACAAAAGGAATTGAATCTCAGACAAAGGAGATGGTTAGAACTTATCAAGGATTATGACATGAGATTGCATTATCACCCCGGAAAGGCTAATGTCGTAGCTGACGCATTGAGCCGTAAGAGCCACGTCAATACTCTAACGATGGGAGGAGTACCCAATGAGTTAGCCGAGGACCTTCGAGAGCTATGTTTGGAAATAGTTCCGAGAGGCTATGTAGCAGCATTGGAGATTCAGTCGACACTGTTGGACAAAATCAGAGAAGCCCAAAAGGCAGATAAGGAAGTTGCCTCTATAAAGGAGAAAATGAGCAAAGGAAAAGCTAAAGGATTTCGTGAGGATGAGCATGATACCCTATGGTTTGAAGACCGTGTTTATGTGCCCAATGACCCAGAGATCAGGAAGTTGATTTTACAATAAGCCCATGATTCACCCTATTCGATTCACCCAGGAAATACCAAGATGTATTTGGATTTGAAGAATACTTTCTGGTGGACCGGAATGGAGAAGGATATTGCGGAGTATGTAGCAATTTGCGATGTATGTCAGAAAGTAAAGGCAGAGCATCAGAAGCCAGCAGGATTGTTACAACCATTGCCGATACCCGAATGGAAGTGGGATAAACTAGGCATGGATTTCATCACAGGTTTGCCAAAGACTCGTTCAGGTTATGACTCGATTTGGGTTATAGTCGACCGTTTAACAAAGGTAGCTCATTTCATTCCAGTCAAGACTACCTATAGCAGTGCTAAGCTGGCAAAGATATACATGACCAGAATTGTGTGTTTGCACGGAGTTCCGAGGAGCATCATATCAGATAGAGGAACCCAGTTTACCTTGAAATTTTGGAACCAGTTGCACGAAACATTGGGAACCAGACTGGAATTCAGTACAGCTTTCCACCCACAGACCGATGGACAGACTGAGAGAGTCAATCAGATTTTAGAGGATATGCTGAGAGCTTGTGCACTAGATTATGGATCTAGCTGGGATGATAATTTGCCGTATGCAGAATTTTCCTACAACAACAGTTACCAAACCAGCTTGAAGATGGCACCTTCGAGGCTCAGATGGAAGAAGGTGTAGGACACCGTTGTCATGGGACTAAACTGAGATCGCCGCTTGTTTGGACCAGATTTGATTAAGGAGTCGAACGAAGGTTGTTGATTCGAGACAGGCTCAAGGTAGCCCAGTCTGCATGTAAGAGCTATGCCGATTCAAAGCGCAGCGATTGAGTATGAAGTTGGAGACAGAGTATACCTTAGAGTATCCCCGCCACGAGGAGTTAAGCATTTTGGAGTTAAAGGAAAGTTAGCACCGCGCTTCGTTGGACCAGATAAGATTTTGCAACGCATGGGAGAAGTTGCTTATAAGTTGGAATTGCGGAAGGACTGTCAGGAGTTCATGATGTATTCCATGTTTCTCGATTGAAGAAATGTCACCCGAGATAGCAGAGGTACCGTTAAGAGACACAAGTGCACTTTGGAAGCAATACAGTTGAAGGATGACTTAACATATGAGGAAAAACCGTTAAGATTCTCGATTATGCCAGCGAGTTACCCGCAGCAAGGTTATCAAGTTTTGCAAAGTTCAAAGGAGCCACCACACCGAGGATGAAGCCACCGGGAAAGAGAAGAAGTTTTGCTCAAGGACCACCTCACCTATTTTCTAGTTAACCCGAATCTCGAGGGCGAGATTCATCTTAAGAGTAGGTTTGTAACATCCCAAATTTTCAATTTGGAATGTTATACATTAGGTCATCATGCATATGATATTTTCTCGCATTTTCCGATCCTAGAAAATTTCACGCAACTCAAGGACCCTCGGAGAGAGTTGAAGTTTCATTATTTTCATATTTGGGATTTCCCAAATTTTGAAAATAGGATCATTAGATTTATTTAATTATCTTCATAGAGTTTTTCCTATAAAAAATTAAGAGAGGGAATAATATGACTTTCCCAACATTTAGGAAAAATGAAGATATTATAAATAAATCAAATTTGGCTTTTGAAGATTTATTTGCTTTAGGCAAAATGAGCATTTTAAAAAAATATGCATATTTGCCGCTTTTTAAAGTTCTTTTTGTTCGACTCATTTTAGGAGTCGGAGAAAATTAATTTTATTAAATTCGAGTTCGCTTGGTATTTTTTAATCCGCTTAGTTTTGTTTAAAAAAAAACTGCGCGCACACTGCTGGGGCTAAGGCCCAGCCGCCCAGCCGCCTGCCCACCTCCCTCTCTCCCTCATGCGCGTCACAGGCACACACAGCCGGCCACGGGCGAGTCCGAGGAGGACTCCTCCTCTCCCCGGCTTGCCCCTTCCCAAGCCACCCGCACCCCCCTATAATACCCGAGCCCCCCCTCTCCTCCTCACCCGCCCGCCTCCCTCGACCCAGGCCCCTTGCCGCCGAGGACGCCGCCGCCGCCTCCCGCCGACGCCGAGCACCTCGCCGCCCCTCGCCGCCCGACGCCCCTCCCGACCTCGCCGCCCCGAGCCCGCTGAGCCCCGCCGGCGAATCCACCGAGGTAGCCGCCACCACCGCCCGGTCCGGTTTTCTTTAGAAAACCCGATCCGTTTTTTTTGAAGATGTTCGGTTTTTAAAAAAACCCTAGATGGTTTTATTTTTTCGGTTTTCTTATTTAATGAACGCTCACCGAACCGCTCGTTTCAATGAATGTGTTCGTTGGATTAGTTCTGTTAACGAACGTCCGTTATTAAATCCGTTCGTCGTTTTCTTTTAATCGGATTTAATCCGTTATTTTTCTGATTCGATTTCCGATCCGATTTTCAAATCTGTTTATTTTCTCGCTCGTTTATCGGAACCAGGTGATTCAAGCGCCTGGAGTTTCGTTACGAAACCGCCGTTCCGACTAACCTACTTACACAGAGTTTTGCTACTGTAAAATTTTGACCTAGTTTCAGATTGCTAAACCGAGTCGTTCTCTCTCGAGTTTCGACTTTCGATGTTTTATTTGATTCGATTCTTTTGCAACCAGGGTTCTTAAGTTGAACTATCTGGTTAGATCTTTTATTCGAGATTTCCCCGTGCATTAGATGAGTACTTAATGTATGCTTGTTGTTTGTCTGCGTTAGATCACCCGGAGTCGCCGCTTGTTACTTCAATCTCTAGGTCTCATGGATCATCGGCAAGGCAAGTAACACTTGATCATATCTTTTCTACTACCCAGTTTTATTGCATTAGATCAAACTCTCAAACACTTGCATGGTTAGGATCTAATTAAATTGTGGGATGGGAAGTAGATTGAGGTAGTACCTATTACTGTTTACTTATGAAACCTTGGGAGTTACTTCTCGCTTGCTTGTTATGCCATGCTATGCTAGTAGACGTGGATTGGGTGAGTGAATATCCATGACAGATGTGAGATTGTTAATTAATGGTTTATCTAAGGTGGCAACCTAAACACACATCTGGGTGGATTGAGGCACCTGGTTTCCATCAGACTTGCTGTATTTCTTCGGACCGCCACCTGTGCTCTAAGGGATCATAAGATTATTCAAACTGAAACTTCCGTGTGCAGCCACAAGCCAATTATGGGCTCTGGCGTAGTTGACTAAGTTGTGCGAACTCTTACGGGTAGGCTAGCTGATGTAGGGGATGTAGGTTGGTACGGTCTACCCACATGTAAGGTGCTAGCGCTTACGAAAGACTATGTCTCGGTCATCCGCTCTCAAACACCATGTAGTCACGAGAACCAAGCGGAGGCGATCGAGTCTTGTGGGGAAAAGTGCAAACCTCTGCAGAGTGTATAAACTAATCATGATTAGCCGTGTCC
>CM038677.1:835655178-835745174 GCA_021605205.1 Aegilops longissima
TGAAAACGAAGAGGTTGAGGCAACAATGATAAAGATTTGAAATCAATCTTGGAAAGGCATCTGACTGATGGGATCCATTCTTACGTCACACTTGAAAAGAACTGAGAATAACTCCGGGGGAATTAGAAGAGTCAGGTAAGATCCTGGGAAAAGACCTGTGGGTTAGGGCCCACTAAAGGAAAGCACCGTTGGAAAGCATGTTGAATAGATAGGTGATGCACCGGAATAATTGAAATATTTGAATGAGGTGACACCCTTGAATTAATTGGAACACAGACAAATCTCCTGAGATGTCTTGAACACTCCGGAAGGATAAACTGGCGAGAGGCGAACGAGCGGGGAAAAACACTTGATCTAAGGAAAAGAATATGATCAACACCGGAAAAGAAAAAGAGATGAAGAATGTCGAACAAAACGAGAATTCACCGGTTGAAATAATTGAGGGAAGACTGAAGAGGCTCCGTACGAATGAAATGGATGCTCGAAAGAGGCTTAGGCTCCGGGAAGAAAAAAGGGGGTGGGAGGGCGGGAAAACAAAGGCAACTTGGAAGGGGAACCAACGAATATCTAGAAGAGAAAAACATCGGTTGAAATCATTGAGGAAAGAAAGCAAAGACTTCACACGAGTAGGATGGATACTCGATTACAGACTCCGGTTCCGAGAAGAAGAAGGGTGGGCGGGTGGGAAAAGAAAACAACTGAGGATTGAACTTGGCAAAGATGAAGAGGCTCGAGTCGACTTGACGAGAAATGCACCGGATCAAAAGAGCTGAGACCCAACGAACGAAAAACTAACCACGTGATCCTAAAGAAAAATTTAAAGGGGAAGAGGAGTAGTTCAAAACACCTACGTCAAGATTCCTTACCAGAGCGACAAAGGGGCTGAGGAGTAAAAAGAAATCCTACTCTCCGATATAACTAGACTCCAAAAACAGTTTTCTTCTAGACTCGACAACGGCCAAACTACACGATCAATCATTGGGGCTCCTAAGGTCGGTCGAGGCTCTGATACCAACTTGTCACGCCCAATATGCGACCCTATCCAAAAGGAACTCGTAGGTCCCACAAAGGATAGACCCGCATATTGAAACGCTTTTGCAAGGTGGATATCATTACATCAACATTACATAATAGATGGGGATACATACATAAGGCATACAATGTCACACGAATACAAAAATACATCATCCATAAGATCAACATCCGACTACGGATGAAACACAAGCAGAAGCTCAAACGACATCCACCCTGCTAGCCCAGGCTGCCGACCTGGAACCTATCCCCTGATCAAAGAAGAAGCAGAAGAAGAACTCCAAACAAGCAACCATCGCTCTCGCGTCATGATCATCGCGAAACCTGTACCTGCAACTGTTGGTGTAGTAATCTGTGAGCCACGAGGACTCAGCAATCCCATTACCATGGGTATCAAGACTAGCAAAGCTTAAAGGGAATGGAAGGGGGTAAAGTGGTGAGGTTGCAGCAGCGACTAAGCATATATGGTGGCTAACATACGCAAATAAGAGCGAGAAGAGAGCAAGCGGAACGGTCGTCAACTAGTAATGATCAAGAAGTGATCCTGAACTCCTACTTACGTCAGACATAACTCAGAAACCGTGTTCTCCTCTCGATCAACCCCGAAAAGAGACCATCACGGTTACGCACACGGTTGGTGTATTTTAGAAGAGTTTACTTCAAGTTTTCTACAACCGGATATTAACAAATTCCCATCTGCCACATAACCGCGGGCACGGCTCTCGAAAGTTTATACCCTGCAGGGGTGTCCCAACTTAGCCCATGATAAGCTCTCGCGATCAACGAAGGATATTCCTTCTCCTGAGAAGACCCGATCAGTCTCGGAATCCCGGTTTACAGGACATTTCGACAATGGTAAAACAAGACCAGCAAGACCTCCCGGCATGCCGACACCCTGATAGTAGCCGCGCGTATCTCCACGACCGGATGAGCAGTCCGTACAACTAAAACCAGGCCTCGACTTTCCCCGAGGAGGCGCTACAAAGGGCTCTAGTTCGGACCAACACTTAGACAAGCATTGGCCCGGGGGGGCTAAAATAAAGATGACCCTTGGGTTAATTACTCCCAAGGGAAATGTAGGTGGTGGTGAGGCAAATGGTAAAACCAAAGTTGGGCCTTGCTGGAGGAGTTTTATTCAAAGCGAACTGTCAAGGGGGTCCCATAAATCACCCAACCGCGTAAGGAACGCAAAATCCGGGAACATAATACCGATATGACGGAAACTAGGGCGGCAAGAGTGGAACAAAACACCAGGCATAAGGCCGAGCCTTCCACCCTTTACCAAGTATATAGATGCATTAATAATATAAGAGATATTGTGATGTCCCAACATAAACATAATCCAACATGGAGCAATCTTCATCTTCACCTTCAACTAGCAACGCTATAAGAGGGGCTGAGCAAAAGCGGTAACATAGCCAAACAACGGTTTGCTAGGAAGGGTGACAAAGGTTAGAGGTTCATGGCAATTTGGGAGGCTTGAGGAGCAAGTGGTAGGTAATGCAGCATAGCGATAGAACGTAGCAACTAGCATAGCAATGATAGTAATGAGATCCAATGTGACGGTCATCTTGCCTGAAATCCTACTAGGAAGAAGAGCGAGTCCATGAAGAAGATGAAGCCACGAAGACGAACCAAGCGTAGACGAACAATTCCTCGCGATCGCAACGAAACGGGAACTATCGAGAGAAGCACACAACATGGTAAACACACCACACGTATACAAGACATGATGCACAACAAGCATGATGCATAACAAAGCTACATGAAGCTACTCATGGCAAGAGATGAAGCAAACAAGAGCAGCACATCAAAGCAAGTTTAAATGAGGCCGGAAACAACATAGAACAATTCCAGCAAGTCTTCATATGCAAATTTCGAAATTGGTCCAGATCTGAATAAACATTATGTTCAAGTTGTTAAACAGCAAGTTAAGATGCACCATGATGATCTACACGAAATTCTAGTCAAGCTACATATAAAGTTCATTTGATTCGGAGCTACGGCCTAGAAGATATGAGCAAAACAAGATACGCATGGCATTGATACAAAATGCATCCAAACATCACGCAAACACCTCAAAACAAGGATTCAATATGATAATATGAAACTACATGCAAAATCAAGCAAGTTTCATATAGAGCACACTCAAAACGGAGCAACGGTTCAACACATACACCCTATACAAGTTTAAAGGACAAGCTGTCCAAAACAGCAACTAGGCATATTGCAAGCACCAAAACAACATGCTACAGCATCTCAACATGAAAAAAAAGGCATGGGCATGATGTACAGGTAAAACATGACAAAACATGAACACTGAGCTATCTCCAGAAATCACTAGAACATGCTCAAACTGACATGGCAAGATTGCAAATACTAACAGTTTCAGACTTTGCAGAAATAACATCAGGTTGCAATGTTTAGAGCTATCAAACAACATGTTGCAGGAACTTATCATGGCAAACAAAGAGATGGAATGAATCTACTAAATGCATAGAACAAATGTCCTTTACTGACCATGAGCCAAAAAGGATCAGAAGATATGATGGCACCCATGTAAACATGGCAAGTTATATGACAGGTTCATACATGGCAGGAACAACAATAAGTAGGCATGTTGGTGAGCTTGAACCACTCACCACAGAGCAATACATGGCATGGCAAGGCAACTCATGGTACGAAGACATGTTTGTGAAGCTAGGCATGGCAAGAGCAAGTTCATAGAGTGCATGTATCACTAACAACAATCATGGCAACATTGAACTTAAAGTTAACAGGCTGACAGCAACATTATTTAGCAATTTGAGAGCAAGATTACAACAAGCTACGGCAAGCTATAAATGCAAACAAGGGCATGAATGGAGAGAGCAAGACATGTATAACAAAACATCCTTAGTGAACATCTCCAGATTATGCATCGAATGACTTGTAGCAGCAGGTTTACATAGCATCATAATATAACAGAATCAGCCTAGCAAAACAGCAACAGCAAGTACCCTACTTAACAAGCTCGGTGCACTCACTACGAGACCTACAAAAATCCATGTATGGCACCACTATGAAGATGGCATGACATAGCACAAAATACATGTAGAGCTCATGCTCATAAGATGCACACATCAAATGCAACAAAAATGACAAATCATCAAGTTATAACAGTTTCCGCAGATTAACATCATATAGCACTCTTGCAATGAAGATTCAGGCATCAAGATGAACCCAAATGAACATGGCACAATGGAATGAAATGAAGCACTCGTTGAGGTGAACAATTTGACATATTACAAGCACGAAACGGAGCAGCATGCAGCAAGTTATGATGCGATGAATATGGCATAAAAATTACTGCGGGAAAAAGACCTTGTGGAAATCTACCTCCGGATCTAGGGTTGACCCGGCGCGGAAAACGAGGCGGCGGCGCGAGCTCACAGGAGTTGGGCGTGGGGGACGCCGGAGATGGCCGGCGAGGCAAATCCGAGGCAGGTCCGACCGGATCTCGCCGGATCCGGGCGCGGACCCCGAGGAGTGGCGCCGGGCGGCGACCTTGGCGAGGCGGGGCGGCGGGGCGGCCCTAGGCAAATTTCAAAATTGGTCCAGATCTGAATAAACCTTATGTTCAAGTGGTTAAACAGCAAGTTAAGATGCACCACGATGATCTACACGAAATTATAGTCAAGTTACATATAAAGTTCATTTGATTCAGAGCTACGGCCTAGAAGATATGAGCAAAACATGATACGCGTCGCATTGATACAAAATGCATCCAAACATCACGCAAACACCTCAAAACAAGGATGCAACATGATAATATGAAACTACAAGGATATTGTAGTTAACATGCTTTTTCGTTTTTCAGTTGTTGTTTAGCAACATGCATTGTACTGAATGAATAAATATGCAATCCCAGGCTACATAGCAACAAGGAAGAGTGTTACCTTAATGTGTTGATGATATCTAGATATACATGTAATAAAATCTTATATAATGGGATGGATGGAGTGTTGTACTACATCATTTTTCAATTGTTGTTTAGCTTCTAACATTAACTTGGTGCTTTTAGGTACATATATCATTGCCAAAGGTCCACACTTCGACCCTTTCTGCGTATGGGGCAATGAGATATTCATGAACCAGCATCATGTGAGGAAACTGATAAAGATTGTTACTAAAATGGGTCAAAAGATGTCAATCGAACTATTTGTTTACACTTTATGCAAGACAACAATGAACTGTAGGATAGTAAGTAAGAACCATCTAGCCTTCTTTTTACTGCCCGTAATGAGTTGTGTTAGATGACAATATCTGAATCTTTTTTCTTTTGCAGTGGATCCTGAAGCAGTTTACTCAAGATTACCTCTCAAACTACATGATTGTCAGCCGGCCATCACAAGGGGTTGGACTAGAGTCCTGCATGCCTTCTGCATCCAGGAGAGCACAATAGGACCATTCCGCTTCACCTTGTTCAGCAACTGGAATGTCTGTTCGCCTCTTTCTTTACCATCTGTAATAGTACAAATATAGAACCCTAGTACATCATTCTTTATTTGGTGCTTATGTAATTCTTAAACATATGTACCTGTGAATCGAATAATGCATTGGTTGTTTGAACCCGATGGATATGAATAAAGCTATAGCCTACTTTCAAGTTTAAATTAGGTACAATTTTAAATAGCAGCAATTAAATTAGGGCGAAATTACGTTGTGCGGGTCATTACGGCACACACGGTTGGTAAAACACAAACGTTTGCAATATACACCATAATCCGAGATGGTTCACAGAGAGGAAATGTGTGCAAGCATGCGCACATTTACCGTTTGCAAAGCGTGTATGATGTCAGACACTATCACACACGGTGGGAGAAAACTTAATGTGTGTGATTGTCTACCTATCGTACACGGTTTATAATCATGAACTGTTTGTGATGTGCCAGGCATCGTAAAACTCCCGTGCCTAGAATCTGCCTGGAAAACTCCCGTGCCTGGAATCTGCCTGGTTTTAGGCAAAACCACAAAACTCCGACTGCGATGGCAATGCGAGCACAAACGAGTAGCAAGGATGAAGCGTTTGGGATATTCGAGATATCGGAAACGGTTATATAGGAAAACTGTATGCATCAAGGCTCCCTATCCCCGACGGTTTCTGGATCGTGTGGGAAGGACCCTCTATCGGCCACACTCACTTGGCGACGGTTCCAAATGCCATCGCGGAAAGGGGTTAAAAACCGTTTGTATAGCACCGACGCGCACCAGTGATTCCTCCTAATTGAGGCGGCCCTTGCTGCTCCCCTCCCTCTCCCACCTATATATACATGGGGAGGGAGCACCTAGAACACACAACAACATCGGTTAGCCATGTGCGGCACCCTCCTCCACAGATTACATCCTCGGTCATATTCTCGCGGTGCTTAGGCGAAGCCCTACACGGATCACTTCACCATCACCGTCACCACGCCGTCGTGCTGACGGAACTCATCTACTTCTCGACACTTTGCTGGATCAAGAGTTCGAGGGACGTCATCGAGCTGAACGTGTGCAGAACTCGGAGGTGCTGTGCGTTTGGTACTCGATCGGTTGGATTGCGAAGAATGTTTGACTATATCAACCGTGTTGTTAAACGCTTCCGCTTACGGTCTACGAGGGTACGTAGACATAGTCTCCCCTCTCGTTGATACGCATCTCCTTAATAGATCTTGCGTGTCCGTAGAAATTTTCTAAAATTGCATGTTACTTTTCCAACACATTCCACCTTGTTTCCATGCACCACACCCCAACCCTCTCCCCGCGTCTCCTACCACCTCAGCCCATCCCTCTACAGAGATCCGCTAGCACGAACGCCTGCCTCGTGCCCTTTTCTATTGGCAAAGAAAACAAGCAATCATCCTCTTCACTCGGCATTCTCTTTGTTGAAAATTCGCCCTCAGGATTGATCACATAAAATTACATGAACACATGCACACACACACAAAATTGATAGCCAAAAGCCCTTGTCATGCCCTCTTTTCCTTTCTTTATTGATTTTCTCCTCGGTGTTCACGGTTACAATAGCTAGCCCTCCCTATGTATATATACACGCAGGCCAGAAACAATGGCTTACAAAGCCGACTCCAACTAGCACTCGTACATAAAAACTAAAACCGTCTTTTGCTAGAAATAACTACCACTACTAATCATCCGGCAACACAATCTTAGCCGGACTCATACTACTCCAAATATTAGTACGTACTAAGTACTTTCCAAGTCTAATTATACGGCCACGTTGATCACATCCTAGTACTAATCCTAACGGAACTAGCACTAGAACAACTTCAGTTTGGATTACTCTAACATTCACCCCTAATTCAAACATCCGCCTCTTTACACGAATGAGATACGCAAACAATCATCTATTCATCTTGTCACGTTGGCTGCCTTCGGTGATGCAACTTACGGGACCGCAACTTCTCTCTTCTTCAACGATGGCCATCACTTCATCAACATCTTTTTCATGTTGATTTGTAGACTGAAACCAACGATTACCTGGACTACCAGCCACGCTGACACATCTTAGCGTGCTACATGCCGATTAAACGCATAGCCTCATGCAGGAACTCGACTTAACTGATGCGCGTCCACTTCACGTTGATCTTCATCTTCTCATCGGTTGCTCGCACATGGGGAGTCACATCTCATCACCCACCACATCTTCAATCTCATCTTTTTGTCATTGGTGACACAACTTATCAAACGACGCTTTTCATCGGACGACATCACAACTCGCCATATACGTGCAATTCATCTCCACCGTATATGAACTCGCTAGAACTCCTTGACCACGAACGGAAACGCAAGGCACACATTCCTTTTTCCACCCGCTCTCGCTTGCAATTCTCCTCCTTCAGTGACGCATCTCAACTGCAGCAGAAGATTCACACCTGAATTCTTGGACGCACCTTATAAGAACTCATGTGCACACCTTGACGACAGCTCGCAACTTTGTCGCCTCTTCCTCGCTCCACTGGAACGACGATCTTGACGAGATCTTCTAGCACCGCACCTCGGCACAACCGCTCCCGTCAACCTCCTCCAGGTCATTTTGTCGAACGACAATCACCCGTCGCCTCGCTTACGACAGCGTCCTCGCCACCTTCTTGTCACCGCTTCGCCCAGCGACTATATCGCTCGCTCCTCCTTGTCGCTACACCAGCGACTGTATCACCCGCTCGTCGTTGTCGCTACACTAGTGACTGTATCGCCCGCTCCTCCTTGTCGCTACACCAGCGACTGTATCGTCTGCCCCGAGGCTCTAGTCGGGTCGCGACCCCGGGGCAAGCACGGCTTCAAATTAACCTTGCTCTGATACCAATTGTTGGAAATCCGCCCTCAGGATCGATCACATAAAATTGCACGAACACACGAGCACACAAAATTAATAGCCAAGGGCCCTTATCGTGCCTTCTTTTCCTCTCTTTATTGATTTTCTCCTCGGTGTTCACGGTTACAATAGCTAGCCCTCCCTATGTATATATACACGCAGGCCAGAAACAATGGCTTACAAAGCCGACTCCAACTAGCACTCGTACATGAAAACTAAAACCGTCTCTTGCTAGAAATAACTACCACTACTAATCATCCTTTTTTTTGCGGGGGAATTAGAGAGCTTTATTGAATAAAAGTGTTCGCTGGGCAGTCAGCCAAGAGGCTGCTGATCAGGAAGCTAGGAGTGGTATCTAGCCAGCTCTCGGTCACGTTAAGCGTACATGCACGCTTAGCACACAAGTGTGCAGGACCGTTAGCAGCTCTACTTACACGAGAAATATCAAAAGACAAAAGACTTGCAGAGAGCTCTCTAATTTCAGACAGGATCGGTGCTACCACCGAAAGATCAGTGTAGCTAGAGTTCCAGAGGTTTACTGCCTCTAGACAGTCGGTCTCCAGTTGCACGTGCATGAATCCTCGAAGCTTCGCAAAGATGGCGCCTTCCCGAAGAGAGAGCACTTCGGCAATGAAAGGATCCGTGACCCCCATGTGGGGTTTGCACCATGCACCCAGGAAAGCCGATGAAGAGCGGGTGACGCCACCCGCACCTGCATTGCCAGCATCGCGCTGGATCGCAGCGTCTGTGTTCACCTTGACGTAGATCGTCTCAGGCGGCTGCCAACCGTGGCCCGGCAGTGGTATGATACTCTGCCGGGGAATATCAAGCAACGCCAGGTCTTCCCGGATACGCCGAACCGGAGATGCTGGGTCGATGATATCTTGATCATGTGTCCTCCTGTTATGGGACATCCGGATAGCCCACATGACCGTGATAATGATGGCACGGTCTCTCTCTGAGAAGCGTTGCTCACAGATTATGTCACGCGCCCAAGTGTTGGGGTGGAGCCTTGGCAATGAGATCTCAAAAAGCAACTGGGCCTCCTCCCAAAAACTTCTTGCATGAGAACAGTGCACTAATGCATGCATCAGGTCCTCATCCATCGCGAGACAGAGCTTGCATAAGCTTGTCTCCTTTATGTGTCTGTATTGGAGTGTCTTCTCATCTGGGATGATTCCTCGAATGACTCGCCACCAGAACACCCTGACCTTGGGAACTACATTGAGCTTCCATAAAGCACTCCACATCTGTTGTTCATTCTCTGATGGTCCTGCTACCTGCCCTTCTTCTAGAGCTGCATGCTCTTTTTGATTCATTAGAGCTCGATAGGCTGTTTTAACAGAATAAGTGCCGGATCTCTCATGTGCCCAAGCATAAAGGTCCTCCCCACCGCCGTGACGTAGGGGAATATTCAGGATCGCTTCCGCACCGGGTGTGATAAAGGTTGCACGGATCAGATCCCGATTCCATGACCAGTTATCATAGTCGATCAAGTCGCTCACCATATTGATCGTCGTATTTGGCGGTCTGAATAGCGGTCTCATGGATACAGTCGACGGCAGCCATCGATCCTCCCACACCGGCAACACAATCCTAGCCGGGCTCATACTACTCCAAATATTAGTACGTACTAAGTACTTTCCAAGTCTAATTATACGGCCACGTTGATCATATCCTAGTACTAATCCTAACAGAACTAGCACTAAAACAACTTCAGTTTGGATTACTCTAACATTCACCCCCTAATGCAAACAGTTAGAAAATGGTTGGGACGCCGACAAGTCGTTTCGACACGAGTCATGTTCCCAAGCCCCGGGTCACAGTGAGCCATCTAGGACGTCCGTTACACATGGATCCAACGTCGGAGGCGGCCGATTCAATGAGCGCTTCAGCTAGTCAACGCCTAGCACCATCAATTTTTAAATCAAGTTACTCTGCTAACAACGTTTCTTATCCTCAACTAAAATAATGGCAGATATACATTAATTTTCACATCATCTCATGCGGAGACCTTGGCAGGAGCTGTGGCGAGAGATGATCGGGGTAATTTTATCGCAGCGGCAACATGGCCTATGGTTTATGTAGCATCAGTGGTTTCGGCAAAGATACAGGCTATTCGGTATGGCCTTATTCTGGCTTCAAATATCAGGTGCTCCAATTTAACCATTGAATCAGATAGTTTGAATGTATTGGAGGCAGTTTCAGACCTTGATTCTTACATGGGTCCCGATGTGCCAATCATCACCGAGACTAGTCTACCGGCGATGGACTTTTTCAAACGTCACTTTGTTCATTGCAGAAGGGAAGCCAATCTTGTTGCTGATTGTTTAGCAAAGCATTGCTTTAGTCTTGGTTTATCTTAATTTTGGGACTCCAATCCCCCCGACTTTATTCTTCCACATATTGTAAATGACATGGCTATTATATGAGGAATAAAGTTATTTTTGTTCAAAAAAATGGCAGATTATTTTTAAAAAATTGCTGAGTTGCATGCACACTTGTCACGCACATACATACTGTCAAAGACAGGAAACCTAAAATTTGTGTTTGTCAAAGACAGTTCGCTCAAAGTAAGGAAGAAACTGAAATTTGTGCTTGTTGGATTTATGCCACTGTTGAGTGCTGAGCTACTGAAATGGACATTACAATTGCTCAACATTAGCAAAGGATACAAGATGGTTATCATCATCCCACACGCTGCAACAACAAAAATTCCATTCCAATGTTATTTCATTAAGAAAATGCTGCATCATTCTAACAGCTTATTGTCACACCAATGATACTCTTAGGTTTTCTGTGTACTAGATAATAATAATAAAAATGATCTGGTGTCCTAGATAATTCAAACTTGCTGGAACCGCCTCGCCTAAAAATGAATTGATGCAACTGCTAATGTTGGTGCATTAGCGTTTACATGAACGCTAAATTTAAACATTAGAAAAAAATAGAGCAAACCCCACAATAGAAAGCCTGTATACTACATTCTCGCTTACTACTTGCACTTGCATTCAACGTACATACAAGTTCAGAATACCACTGTTGAAGCAATACTTTTGAAAATTATCTTCACCGAGGACGAGCCAACCATGTTGTCCCTAAGTTGCTGGGCTATTGTTTCTTGCTCATTTTTGGTCCTTGGAAACAAGCCTCCTACCAGATTAGGCAGTGCGCCCATTGCCTCGCAATCCTTGCATGGTTCATCATCTTCTTTCAAAATAACAGTTTTCAAGTTTGGTGCTCGATCCATCACCTCATGTACAAATAACATATGTTGCTCCATGAGGGGACTAAAGTTGGTCACATGGAGCTCTCTGAGTTTCCACTTGTTACAGCTTGTGAACCCAGCCACCTTCCAAGAAGGTTTCACTCTTTGAATGCCAACGCGCTCCCAATATAGTACCAGACATGGATGTTCAAACACCTGTATCCAAGAACCAAGACCTAATAATTACATAAAGTACATATAGTAGCTAGTATTCCCAGGAGATTCTATTCTGAAATCTATCAAGCGATGATATCAATAACCAGGAAGGAAATACATAAATCTATTCAACTAACAATCGAGAGAAAGGAATAAGTAAAATTAGTACCTCAATATCAAATATCTCAACACTTGGAGCAGCTTCAAGGAGATTTATTGTCCATAACAGGTCAAACTCAACATATATGCCATGAATAGACAGCTTCCTTAGCTTGCTGAATGCGGCCCGGAGTTGCTTGCTTTCCGGCAGGATCCAAAGCTGGTCAACAGACAAATAAAGGAAGAAATCAACGAAACATTCCTAGCAATAATAAAGGTAAGCAAATATCTTGATCAAGACATGAAACAACAAAAAAAAAAATAAAGAGCATAAATTCCTAATTAACCCCGTAACTTCAAAATTCCCAGTGATGAAATTAGAAGCACGTCGCACAATATATACTGAAATAGTACGAAATTACCTTTTCTCCTTGGAAATTTAAGGTCAGGGTATGAATTTCTGTGGCACCATCTAGAAGCTGGCTTAAACTAAACCCCGAGTGCTCAAGGTCTGCACCACACACAAGGAATAACTCCTTAAGGGACGGGACATAACCGAAATGCAAGGGAGCCTCACAGTGCATCCACGCCTCCCAACTGAGCAGCTCTAGTTTGGGAAGGCAGAGCACCTCAAGCCTCTTCAAGTAGGAATAGCGGACTTCAAGAACCCTGAGAACCGAATTCGGTGCGTATACCTGCCACACCGAGCAGTCGCCGACATCACAGTGTTCCAGACTAAGGTGCTGCAGCTGCTTGCAGCAATCAAATAAGACGTTATGTATATCCCCCTCAGCAAAGCGCAGGTTGTAAAGCTGGAGCCTTGTGAGGCAAGGAAGTATATTAGGATAGGCGCTGAAGAACCCGTCCACGTCCCGTGCTTTCCGTAGCATGTCTCCACCTTTGCAATCGTAATCCTTGTCGTCCCCAATGGTGAGGTCCAGTTCTTTTATCATGCCGTTGTCAATGGCGTCACGGACCAGCGGGCCAATATCATGCGAGTAATTGCCAATCAGGTAGATCTCAAGGGACATTCTGGAGACTCTGCTGCTGCCTTTGATGCGCAAGAAACTCGTAGCAGCTCTTGTCAGTGATGCCATTGCTTCATCTATGTGTTGTGCTGGTATTTGAGAATAAAAGTATATCTGCTGCCCAGCAGCAACAGGGTAATCTGGGCATGGGGCGGGCAGGAAATCTCTAACATGGAGGTTAAGGTCGGGGAGCAGCCATGGCAGGCTCCTCCAGCGCGTCGACAGAGCGCTGGTCCTTGCGGCCGTCGCAAGGTCCACACTCCCCAAGATGGAGAGCAGGATGTCGTCAGTCAGGGCACCCAGCCTATCTTCGTCTTGTGGCTTCTGCGACAAAGCAAGATCATACGTATTTGATTTGAATTGAAACCCCAAAAGAAGAGAAGCTAGCACATTATTCTGCTCCATGGACGATAATAATAATGTTGGGGATACAACTATTAAGTGTGAACCGCCCTGGAGGGGCCGGTTTACCCTCGTCCATGATCCAGGCCCACGGAGGAGGCCCGGAGCCCAGAAGCAACTTAAGGTCCATTTATGTAAACCGCCTTAGTGTTGTAGCTTGTGTTGTAAGACAAGAGAGAAGAGACCGAGCCGGACACTTGGATGAGCCGGATCGGGACTCTGTAGACTGGCCGGGCGTCAACCCGTGTATTTAAGGGGACGACCCGGCGGCGGTTTAGGGACAGAGGATTGGAGGCTAAGGCAAAACTATTGCTCCCTAGTCGCCGAAATCATATCAATCCCATAACAACTGGACGTAGGCTTTTATCTTCATCGAAGGGGCCGAACCAGTATAACTCCCGTGTCTTGTGTTCGCTTTAACCCCTCTAGATTAACCCGTGCGATGGCCCTGCTACTAAGTCCTTTCACAAGGACATCTGCCGTGACAAATAAGCTCTGAACTGTGGATGTCATGAGGCAAAGCTGCCGTCTTTAGTGGAAGGGAGGACGGAGGAGGTCCGACTAGAACACGAATTGGAACCTGGAGGCGGTTAGGTCCTGTTACTCCGAGATGGAACCGTGCAAGCAGTAGCCGTCGTGCCACCGCCATGATTCATGTACTATGTATACAGTCTCCATGGTAATACAAAATACAGGGGCGGCGGATCTAGATGTATGTCCGACCTAGCGGGATTGATTGATAAGTAGTAGATTTAAGTCCAACAACAAAGAGTATTGAAGCAGCTGTGCAAGAGAAGAAACGACCTAGCTGCGCGTACCTCAGGCTCAGAGGAAGGAAGTATGGAAGGACGGAGACCCAATGGCCAAACACTGGACGGGGCAGCTGGATGTCCCGGCGGCCGGCGGCCGAGGAAGAAGGGGAACGGAGATGGTGGCGGCGATTGTTTCGCCGGCGGCGGTGCGCGCCCCCGAGAGGTTGGATTGGCACGGCGACGGCGGCAGCTGTAGGTAGATCCGCCGCGTCGCGTTGGGAGGAATACAAGGAGCGAGAGCAGGGAGGGCAGGGGAAGGGGAAAGAGGGAGGCGAAAAAAGAGGTAAGGTACTACACGATCGGTCGACCGACTGCCGTCCCAAATCGGTCGCGTTGCCAGGCCCACGATTGCTCGTACCTGAACCGTCGCAGCAGGTGTTTCCTATTCGGCGCTTCGAGCGCCGGTTAAGTCGAGAGCTATTTCTCGGCTTAAGCCAGATGTAATCTGCTACACTAAAATGGCAACTGAACCGGCCTCCTCGCGAACACTAAAATGGTACTCCCTCCATCCGAAAATACTTGTCGAAGAAATGGATGTATTTAGATGTATCTTAGATCTAGATACATCCATTTTTAGCCATTTCATTGACAAGTATTTCTGGACGGAGGGAGTAAATAATAAGCGAATAAAAAGGTGGCTCGCAGGAACTATTTGATACCTGCGGTGCTAGCCAGCGAGATAGTATCGACTTCCTGACATATTACTACAGCGCGACCTACTTGAGGCAAAATTAGCTATATTTCCAATGGTTTTTCTCAGTTTCTCAGTTTTACTGTTTTTCTCTTCTTCTTTTTTTCTTTTTTGCTTCATCTATATTCGGTTTTCTACGGGCTTTTTTTTTCTTTTTTGTCCTTTTCTTTTTCGTTTGATTTTCTTATTTCTTCTCCCGTTTTTTGTGTTTTTCTTTAGGTTTTTATTTCTGTTTTTCATTGTCTTTTTGTTTTTTCTTACTATTTATCTTTGATTTTTTCTTGTTTCTTTCTTGGTTTCCAACGTTTTTTGTTATTCTATGTCTCTTTATTGATTTTTACTGTTTTCTCATTCTTTTGTTTCGTTGGTTTTATTTTTCCAACATTTGTTTCTTTGGTTTTTATTTTTTGTTTTCTTTTTGGGTTTCTTTTCAGTTTTCATTTTTTTGCTTTTCTTTTTCCATTCTACACTTTTTGTATCGTCAACAATATTTTCAAATACATGTTTTAACATTTTTAAATATGAGTTTAACATTTTATGAATACATGGTCAACATTGTTTCAACATTTTCAAATGATTGATTAATATTTTCAAATACTTTTCTAACATTTTCCAAATACAAGATTAGAATTACTAATTTTTCTTTTCTTTATTTTTGTTTTCAATCTACATTTTTGTATACATCAAGAACATTTTTGAATACAATTTTAACATTTATCAAATATGAGCTTAATTTTTTAATACATGGTCAACATTTTTCTATACACATTTTAATATTTTTCAAATGCTTGTTTAACATTTTTCAAATACAAGATTACTCCCTCTGTCCCATAATATAAGAGCATTTTTTAAAAACGCTCTTATATTATGGGAAGGAGGAGTAAATTTTTAATACATGATCAACATGTTTTCTATACACATTTTCAACATTTTTGGAATACAAGATTAATAACACATGGTCAACATTTTCTATGCACAAGTAACATTTTTTAAATGCTTGATTAAGATTCTTCAAATGCAATATTTATAGTTTTTAATACATGGTCAACATTTTTCAGTGCACATTTAATTTTTCCAAATGCTTGATGAGCATTTTTCAAATACATGTTCAATATTTTATTTAAAATGCTTGAGAAACATGCTTTTACATTATAAAAAATCATCAGTTTTAATACATGATCAACAATTTTCCTATACACGTTCACCATTTTCCCGATGCTTAATTAACATTTTTTTATATACTTGTTCCACGAGATATATATATATATATATATATATATATATATATATATATATATATATATATATATATATATATATATATATATATATGGATTTGCTATCCACACTAGCTCGGATGGTTGTTATCGAACTGTTCGTTAAGCTTTGTGATCCGCACCTTTAGGTGGATAAGGTTCTGAATTTATCAATTGTTGAATTTCGCCAAGACAGAGGAGGAATGGTAAGATGAACCTTTATGGAGGCATAGCCCCGGAATGGCAACCTACTTCTGACTTTGCAGGCATAGTCGGGACAAAAGGTGTTGTGCCTTTCTAAACCGGCAGGGATCAACATGAGCTACTTCGGCAAACTTTTGAATTGGCTGATGGTGGTCATTTCCTAAAAGTTCTGAGCTGCGGCATGCTGGACGGCCATGTGAAAATTGCCATTTTTGACTAGCCAAATGAACAAGGTTTGACACCATCTGTACTAGTAAATGGACTGGGTCATGCTGGTCTAGACATGTAAAACCTGCCTTTTGGTCTAAGTAAATGAAGACGGTTCGGCAAGGCGAGAGTTTATCAGTCCTGTGGGAGGGTTGTCAGAAAAGCAACGGTGAGTACGAGGTGTTAACAATGTCTAAATAATGGATGGCAGCCGTGAAGTGAGAAGAGGGATTCGTGGAGTGGGACGGGGTGAGGAGGGCGCTGGTGGATGTGGCAGGGGACGGAAGAGATCGCAGGACCTCGATGCTTTGGCCATAGCGGGGGAGAGAGGAGGTGATGGCTGGGGGCGGTGGCAAATTCGATCCCATGGTCGTCCGCTCCAGAACAGGGAAAAAGGAGAACACCATAGGAGGAAAGGGGGGATGATAGTTACGATTGGATCTGAAAGAGAGGAGAAAGCAAAGAGTTCTCGTGTATGGGAAAGAGTGGAATTTTTTTTTCAGGGAAGGAAAGAGTAGAATTGAGGAGAGCGTCCGTCCGTGCATAAAAAAACAATCACGAACCTTTCGTGGGCTAGGCACCGAGCGCGCGTGGGCCGAGGACTGTCACCCTGCCATTTTGCCAGCCTACACCTGACGCATCCTGAGCCATGAACAGTGATGAATGGTCCAGTTTGTCTATATAAGGAAATAACAAGTGATCATCTAATATAGAGAAAATGAAAAGAGGGAAAGAGGGGGACCAGATCCCCATGCGCAATGTGCGTCTCTGATTGCAACTGCCCCAGCAAAGTTTCATAGGTTTGCTTTTTCTTATATATATATATATATACTAGTAGAATGCCCGTGCGCTGCTACGGGCTTCTGAAATATTTTGCTGAAATTATACAAAGATGATGTATGTTAAATTAGGGTAGAGACAATATAACACATACACCATTGCATAATAATTGAAGTCTATGTTAGTTGATATTTCTAAAACATCATTCAAATCCGTCATTTTTTATCTCTGATGAACAAAGTGGAACATATAAAAATATAAAGAAATTTTGTTGCTGCATTGTATAAGTAAATATATATATAATATTTAAACATAAGTCAGACTAACACATTTTTTATTTACAATAAAAAACTGGATACTGCTAATTACATATAAATATATAAACATATACAAACGATATTTGATATTTTACATTAATAAACATTAGTAACAGAAACCAAATATCCAGGGTTTCACCTATGCGAAAAAAACTTTTCCTCTCGCTCTTTCCTCACTCTCCACATCTACTTCCTAACTCACTTTCCCTCCGCCTCTGCATCTCCTTCTCAATCCTCTCTGACTCTCCGACGATGCAGCATGAGGCACAGAGGCGATGCAGCGGCGTCGTTTGCAGAGGAAGACGACCATCAATAGCGATTGGAGGCAAGATCAGAGGCGGCGGCGACGGATCCCGACCGATCTCACCAGATCCGGTCACGGGCGATGGAAGCCAGGGGCTCCTGCGCGGGGCATGCTGATGCGGAGACCGGTGCGGGGCTTGCGGTAGGCGGCGATGTGGCGCGGTCTCATGCGGCGGCGGAGTCGCAGCTTCGGCCCGCAGCTCGCAACACCACTATCACCGGCGACAAGATGAGGGTCGCGGCCGCTGCAGCTACGTTCGTGCTGCAAGCGCCGCGACGGCACTTGGAGGGGCGTTGTTCATCACCGCGTGCTGCGTCTCCTCCTCCTCGGTCGCCGCCGCCACCGCGTACGGTGAGACCGTGGCAGTGTGTTGCTGCTGCTGTGTGTGGTACGTACTTCGTTCGCCGCGTTTTGTTTTTCTTTCACCTCCTGCCTAATTGCGAAGCTTGATTCGTGGGATCGAGTAGTACGCACTGTTTACAAACGGATTGATTATCTAGACTTAGTTCGTGACCCAAATAAATTATGACGAAGCACCAGTATCTGGGCTTACAACGTGTGAGCCCTAGCTTGAGTGCTTATTTAATTTATTTTCCTTTCTTTTTTTTGTGGGAATTTATTTTCCTTTCAGACGACCGTGTGAGCCGGTCTCTCCAACGCACGCAACGAAGCGTCGACGCCAACCATTCAACCGAAAACGAGCCACTCAACTCTCTCTTCTCGAACTGTCCACGCCCCTCCCAACACCACCATCTCTTGTTTAGCGAGCCGGACGAGACCTCCAGGCCGATTTCCCCCATCTTCAGATGCCGTCCATGGCGAACGGCGGCGCGCGGGCGAAGGAGGCAGCAGCCCGCACCTTCCTCCATGGAGACAGGTTGGGGGAGCTGGCGGCGAGGCCGGCGGATAGGAAGAGTGCGGTTTCCCACATGGGGACAAAGCCGGATGAGCTCGTGGTCACGCTGACGGGCAGGCGGGAGGGAGCCGTCGAGCAGAGGAGGCAGCAGCCGCGCCACCCCATGGGGACGAGGCCGGAGGTGCTCGTGGCGAGTCTGGCAAACGGGAAGGTGGGAGGAGGCAGGGAGGAAGCAGCGGCGCACGAACGCGAGGCGTACAGGAAGAACAAGTTCACCTGGCATCTCAATCAGGTACGGCGTCGAGGTAATTCCCTACTGCTTGTTGCACAATCCCTGGTGAATGGATTTAACTGCTATTGAGATGCACACATGAAACTATATGGTGATCTGTGTGCGCCATGTTCTTCCTGAATCGATGGAACAATACTTGTATGATTATCATATAGTAGGACAATAATATGTGGTGAACTACAGTTTGGCATGTTCCGAACTGACTGATCTTCAACTTACATAGTCCTAAAAGGAAATTTGGGGAGTACAACTTGGAATGAGAACAGCAATTTATTATCTAAATCATGGCTTTTTGACCTGACAGTACATCGCATTTCACTGGGGATAGTTCGGTATGAACATCCACATGTTCAGAAATTTGAACGGTTGATTCTGTTCTAACCTATACATCTTTAGAGATTTGGAAACTAAGTCCTGGCTATATTGTCCAGTAGCTGCGAATGCATCGTTGACCTTGCGCCACATGCCATCGAATATCAGAATTTCAGAGCTCATCTTACCCCCAACAACGTCTGATTTGGATAGGTTGTCTTCTTCGATTATCGGCATTATTTGCGTTGTACATGCCCTTACTCTCCCGGCACGGGTCGCCGTCGCCATCTCTCTCCGCCACAACGCGTTGCTACCACCATGTCTCCCCACCGTGGCTTGTCACCGCCGCCTCCCCTCCACGCTCACCGTCGCCTCACATTCCCTCCACCGTGATGTCGCCCGTCTCCTCCACTCCTCGCCACGGTTATCCGTTCCGACCGTTTAAGGTCAGCAGCAGTGAGCACATCTGGCGCGCTGAGCAGCTGGTTGCCTGGTTCCGGCCGCCGGCCAGGAGATGCAAAAGGCCTCCCTGTTATCAGTTCGTGCCGGCCACATAGCCGAGCCACGGCATGGATCTCCGTGTCGAGGCCATCCTAGTCCGAGTTGGAGGGACGGTCTTTGACCTGGGACGACCACGACAAGGTGAGGATTCTTATGCACTGGCGGTACCATGGGTTTGATTTGGTATCCGGATGTATCTTTACCTTCTTTTGGTTTTCCTGTTTGCTTAAAGATTCATTTTTTTATCCCGGTCGAATTGACCTCTTATGTTAAGAGAATTATTATGGGATATGCAACAAAATCAGAGACCATATGGTCGGATAGATCTGCAAATATAGTAGATTGTTTAGTTTGTTTTGTGAGTTTTCCATAGTAGGGGTACTAAACTTGTATAGTTATTCCTACAAGTGTTAGTTAGTTGTTCATAAGCATATAGTATAATCCGGTACTGTCAAACTGTAGTTTACACTAACTTGTAAGCTATAGCACCTTAGTTGTTTCTTGGTGAATCATCAGCAAGTTTCTTTGATATCTGATATGCTTCTAGGGTACGTGATATACTTGGGCTCCAGGGCGTGAGAGCAACAGGTCGAAGCTATCATGTGTGTGGGTCGGTCTGTCTATCTTAGTGGATGTCAATATTACATAGAAATAAGTAAATCAGAAAGTACTAAGAGTTGTTGATGTGATATGTGCCAATATTTGTGCTCTTGCAGATTACTAATACAGAAGAGAAGAGTTGTCAATGTCAAGTGAGAGTTCATGCAGAGGAGCCGCGTAAGCATGTGTCGATTACTAATTCTAGTTTTGATGCACCCAGAATTTCGTTATAATTACCAAAATATTGCAGGTGTCGATGAAGGAACAGGTGGTAATGTCATTCTTGGTTTCTCAAGATCTGTCTGGGATTTCAGTAACTTGCAACATCACACGGTATGCTTTTGGTAATTAAACTTACATTTTGCTCCAGCAATGCATCTTACTGAAACCTTATAATAACCAATATCCTCAAGTGCCTTAATTGATCATCGCTGTTATAATAAAATAACACATATGATTCTCCGACTAAAAGAAGTTTATCCCAATTCTCTTCACCAAATCACGCACGACTTGTGGAATATTTTCACGCATTCATTGTCCTTGTACGACAGCAAGTGTACCAACACCTGATTCCGTAGGTCATAATCGTCCTGCACGTGAATTATGCTGTCATGCAAGGCTCACATCTAAAAGGACACATGAATGGTGAATGTAGAGTACTCACGGGACAACTGGTAATCCATGTTCATGATCATGCCACGTCGCATAATCTTTAAAACTAAAAACCCAGACATATTGCTGCATAGGAGTAAATGTTATTAGCAATATGATAGATGAAAATATGGTCAAATAATTGGAATGTTAAGGTTATAACCTGTTTGGGTTTTTTGGAACTCCAAGTGGTATGATGCGACGCCATCTAAAAACATCATCATTCCAGCCAGGAATTGCATCTTGTAATGCTATGTTTAGATGGAATGAAATACATTGAATCTTAAGTATGTCCTTCTGTGAAGGATTCTTTTTCCATGCATCCGATAGGGGAAGAGGGTCGAGTATAGTGATTGTTCTATCCAATAGGTCGAACAGGAAGAGGATGAAGCGACCGGTTGTACAAAACGGCAACAAAATTTGTGTGAAGTAGGCTTTAGAAATAAAATACGGGTGAAAGTACACACAGAGATGGGAAGTATGATTACCAACTTGCACACCGAGACGTCAAAGCACATATCAGGCCAACAATGAAATAGTTTTGCAATAATGTAGCGTTGGGCATCAAATGGTAAACGGAGTTTTGGATCTTGTGTAGAGTCATTTAGTATCATCTGAGAGGAAAGTAAAGGATTATTAACATTCTATGCGTTTATGGTTGCAATTATATGTGCTCGTCGCCGTAAAAAATAAGTATTATGAGATTTTAATAACTTACAGAAAATCTGAGATCCATATAGTGATATGGAGTGTCTTTAGCCCATTGAATGTAAATCTGTAGCATTTACTCGAACAGCCATGTTAAAACTGTCGACATCAATAGCCCGTGTATTCTTTAGTAAGTCTTGTAGTTGTCTAAGACTTATACTTAGTGGGTAGGGCTTGGAGCTACGGATTCATTCTTTCCTATCAAATAAACCATAGCATCAACGATATAGTGAAAAAATAATATACATAAATGCAGATATTGTTATTTTGAAAGTTGACTTACTCTCGGGAATCTGCATTATGAATGGACATGATATGACCTCGAAGTTTGCAAAGTAGCTCATTTTTATTAAGTGGCATTCTCAGAACAACCACGGCAGGTGGCGGGTCCAATATTTCAACACCGTCAGTATCTATTATATCGTCTGCTGGATTATGGTACTCGGGAGTTCCTTTTATATCATTCAGATCTGATTCATGGAGAATGATTGCTACTTTTTGCCTGAAGGGTTTGACATCTTCCTGGAAAAATAATAATTAGAATCAATATATTACAACATTGAATTAGATATGCAATACACTTTTGTCATCCTTCACGAATTACCTGTGTAACAGGATGTGACAGTTTGTGTCCTGTCCAGTATTCAATGAATTGTAGCATGAACAAGCCGCAAGATGATCTATTGGTTAAAAATATTGGGCACATTAGTAATAAGCAAATATAAGGAATTGTTGAATAATAATCAATAATTGTTACTGCTGCTCTCATTTCGCATTTTCTCATGTGATGATTTCAAACATACCCATCAGATTGAATTCGATCTTGAATATACTCTTTTATAGTCCATCTAGTTACATCAATATCTGGCCAAGTACCTAGGTTAAACCCATTCATCTTAGAAGCAATCTTTAGATGCGCCTCAAGCCCCTGAAGCTGTTAAATAGAAAAAAGAGTATGATAATATAGGTGAAACTAAATGCATGAATTCCAAGTACAGATATAGTAAAATCATACCGTAAGTTGTAGATCAGCTCGGCTCATTCGAGAACCAAAAGAATAGAGTACTTGTATCTCGCGTTGTTTGATATTGACAACAGATAGATACCAATGTGTTTGGTTCATATTGATTGGAATGTACAACTGACACAAAATATATAAGTCATTGCCCTGGCTAGGTAAACAAATTGATAACAAATGATAGAACCATAGGTAGGAAAATTAGTCTAACCATGTCATGCTGTAGATACTTAAGCACCTTTTCAACGATGTGGTGATGACTCTCAAGGCTTATGGGAATTTCACCATCTCGCTTAAGTATTCCTGAATCATATGTAGTTTCCAAGAATACACGTGCACCCGCTGTACAAAATTTATCATGGACCCTTAGACAGTAAATATATGCATTTATGACCTATAGTAGAAAAAGTAACAAATAAATTAGACATTCTTGAAGTGTGTAAGTATGATCATTGGAATATATTTTAGCTGACCTCGCTCTCCACCCATATCTCATCTTCTAAAAGACATTCCAAATCTCGACGTGTCAAGGTTGTGTCATGGATATTCACTAACTTGGTTTTGCTAGGGAAGGACATGATGTATTCCTTCATTTCAGTAAAATTAATAGCACAGGCATTTTCTTTTATCTCATTCAGATCCATCTGAAACAACAGACATAAGTAAAGCTTAATTGAATAAAAAAATGTGGTGGTTGTTTGTATAACACCTGTGAAAGCTGATTCGCTTGTTGCTAATACGTGAATGTAAGGAGCTCACCTCGGCTGGTGCGACGGACATGGCGAGTGGAGCGCAGAGGCAACGGCGGCCGTAGCGCAGCGTCGCTGGGAGGACGGCCTTGAGGTGCTTTACACCGCTGAGCCCGTCCCAGCTGTAGTCGTTTCCCCAACGTATACAGGTTCTCTTCCACGAATGATGAACGTGCCCACAATGGATCGGCCAGAGAGAGAAGAAAGAGACCTATGCAGGGCGTCAATGGGGTAGTGCGAGCAGCCTTGCTTTGAAGTGGCCATTTATAATACTTCCCTTCCGCTGAACTCGGGAATTTCTTCCTGCATGTGACGCGCGGCCTTAACTGCCCTGCAATCTCGGCGATTACCTTCCCTACATAGGGCAATCTCCGCGATTATCTTCCTACATAAACATGATTGCTTCCATCTGATTTGTTTACTGATCAGGAGCAAGAAAATCGCCAGAGATATCGCCCGTTTTATTGTATCGTATACCCTTGCTCTGAGAGGAAACATCCCATCCGGCGACAAATTTGGCTAGTCTATGGCGGATAAGATGGAAACACAAAGCAGTCCATTTTTTAAGTCTTCCGATATTCGTTTTGCTACCAGGAGAGCAAATGTTGATAGTCATGACTGTGCGTGAGTGGCGCAGAAGCACGTTGGCTGGATCATAGCCCTCATTTTATTCTACAATAGTCTATGAGCTGATAACATATTATGGTTTCAGTTAAATGAAATTCAGAGGGGCCGTCCCTCTTTAAAAAAATAAATGTAAAACTGATAGTAAGAACATTATGTTTGGTTGAATGAAGCGCACATATTTTTTCTACTAAAAAAAGTTAAAGCCAGTTACACCTTACATTTTCGAATTTTCAAAAAACCTAATGTACATAATAATTTGTAATGTAAAGCATATTTCAAAAATTAGAGCCCTAATGTACAAGTCGCATCTAGGCCTCAAATACGATGTACAAATACTTCATCATCATTTCAGCAAGCTACCTTGGAAAGTATATACATCAACTACCTCAAATACGATTTATTGGTTGTATTTATACCAGTCATATGGTTTTCTTCGTTTTGAACCGGCAATTCAATCAATTGCCTCCTGTACGTGTCATTTCTTCTTAGCCAGTCATTATCTTCACGAGGAACCATATTTTCCTTGTTGCAAGAAGTGTCTTCTTGTTCTAACGACGGCACGTCAGGTTTAGTTGCTTAGAAACATGGAAACATGGAATTGATATTTTGCAAGTAACGATATGCCTACTATTTAGCACCTTTAACATCTGACAGGTGTGGACATGATCGTGTCTCTTGGGAATTAACCAATAGTTGAGCTTTCTTATCTTGATAGGCTTCACGACGCTTCTTAAGTAGTTCTTTTTTTTTTCTTCACCCATCTGCGCGTATCGTTCCCTAGCACGTTGCCGCTTGCGCTCTTTCGCATCCATAGGTTCCGCTCCATTACTAATATCGATGACACCTAAACAACAAAACAATAACAGTAATATTTCATGAGGTTTTGTACACTTACACAACATTAGATCATTAAATAGTAGTTTTGCTATTAGAGTTTGACATGATAAATATTACTTTGGTTCATAGATATCGTCATGTCTTTAAAGGGAGTACAATCACTCGATTGTGCCGGAGACTTCATCTGCAAGCAAGACGGTTTTATGTGGATGGAGGCCCCCCTCTCCCTGTCCATCCAGCTGCTGATTTTATGTGGGTATGTGTCCTTCTGCAACCTCACGTATTAGTTTGAATCATACTATTGTATTCTGCTCGAAACCCAAATAGTAAACAGGATGCATTTGGCTCAGAGTCGATGCTCACAAACATGGGGCTAATTACAAACGGTGGACATGAATAAATCATAGGACTTACCGAAGCCTATTAGACTGGAGTCTGTGTGCATTTATCTTAGCGGCGTGGCACCCAGGAATTCAGCTTGCAAGGAAGAACAGGGGAACAATTTTATAAAACCAATGGCACGGAGTGTGCATGAGGTTTGTATGCTTATAACATTGTGCGTGGAATTTAGGCTTACATCTATCGCACGGGTTAGGAAGGTGATCCCGTATTGATTAATTAAAGTTAATGCGCAGATTCTACGCAGAGGGATAGGAAGGAATTAATAGGGAAGGTAATGACTTGGAAAGAACATAGATATAGACTGTGATCCCGGACAGATTCTCGTAATCATTTATTTATTTTATTTCAATACCAGCTGGATTTACAACGAGGACAACACGTATAAAAGCTGGATTATATATGAAGCTGTTTTAGAGGCGACAAAACACTATGTGGCAGAGCATTTCAGTGAAGTTTGCATCACACTTGAACCCTCCTCATTCGTTGAACGTGAACATGGCTCATTCGTTGGACGATCAAGCTGGCCTGCTTCTGCAAGGACCCAACCGCATCTCCTAGTGCGGCACGGCAGGCCGCCAGCTCGTAGGATTGCTGGTTGTCTGGTTCGAAGACAAGCTGGCTCATGTATGTCGTTTTCAGAAACCCTACAAAATAGGTTTAATCAAACAACACAAACCAAGGTTAAACTTTCTTTGTTAATGCAAGGACTCACGTTTTTCTCTGTTGACCTCAAGCAGTGTGGCACCCAAAGTCCAGAGCCCCTGCTTCGCTAGTCCCCACCGTGTCAAGTGGCGTGACACATGCTGGTCCCAGACGCGTAGGCAGATAAACTCCCTCCTGTTTGAGCAATGAAATGTTAACCCACTGACAGAGTAAAATGCATTATACATGTACACTTGGATGAAGTACTTACCGAATGTCCATTAGCACCACATGTCGGTATGGCGTGGTACGGTCGGATGACCTGTGTAACATTATGCGGCTGACATGCATCACTATACCAATGACATCTGGGCAATAAATGTTCAGAATTTATTAACAAAGCCTGGCTGAACCACATGTGAGCATAATTAATCGTGAAATGATACAAAGCACCTGCAAGCATCCTGTCTCTGAGGCTGTAGACATTACTAAAATCAATGAATAGTGGCGGCAACGTAGTGATGTTAATGCTGGCCCTTGCAAGATGTATTTCAGTGCGCGAGTGGAGGGCGATGTAAAAGTCACATGGTAGGCACAAAGCAAGTGGCAGATGCACACCCGCTGGTTCGAAACCAACTTTACTGAAAAAGTATACTGAGCCGGCACGTAGGTTGTCCATGAAGCGATATGCGATAGGTTGAAACGGATCGAACGCAATTGCATCCATCTTGACCCCCTGTGAAATTTATTGCATACATTAGCAGCATGTTGTTGTTTCCATTTTGACCCCCCAATGAAATTTATTGTATACATTTTGAATTCTTACAGTCTGGTCGATGAGGATGGCGTGAAAGACGGCAGTTCCACTCCGAGTATGTTTGATGCAAGCATACAAAACCTTTGCTGTTGCGTCCCAACCTCTACTGTATATGTGTAGGTTCTCTATTTCGTTGAACCTTACATGCCTGCAATTGGTCAGCATTGAGAAAGAGAACAACAATGCAGATTATACATATGCAAACAGCTAAAAGTAGGAGTGGAACTAATGTTGCCTGTTGATCGGAGGGGGGGAGCCAACGGGAGCAGAAACGAAGTTCACAGGTGGTGGTGCCATGATCCTCTTTGAGCCAGGACGGCCCATCTTAGCCAAGACCCGATTTCTGTTCTACACGACTCATGGGTAGAACGCTGCATGACTTTTATAGCATGGCATTAGATAAATGGCGGGAAGAGAAGGACTCCGCATTTTGTACTGGCGGCAGATATTGGCGGCAGATAAAAAGACATAATTTGGCGCCAGGTAAAAACTCTACGTTGATCAATCTCTCCTTCCTTCTTTCATTGATATTTGATTGATCTTTCCTTCTTTGATCTTTCCTTCTTTGTCGGACTGCCCTCTACACGAGCGCCATCAGCTCGACTTTTCTTTCTATGTAGCTCCTGTCATTCCCGAAACAACAACAACGTGCAGTGTATTGAACCTGTCCTCTACACGAGCAGTTCAGTCTGTATTGAATGAACAATTGCCATATCTCTTTTACTATAATTGGGTTTTTGCAAAGATATTCTCAGACCAAGAGATCGCGGGCTTATTGGCTAAAGCTAATGACCAAATCCTTGGACACTGGTAACAATTATTGATATGTGTGTGTGGGTCATTCGCAGAAACAAGTATATTTGATTGATCTTTCCTTCTTTGATCTTTCCTTCTTTGACTAAAACCATTTGTTTGAAAGAAGGAAGGTGATTGAATAAATTGATTGCGTTAGGATTAATCGTGTCTGGTTTCCTTATGTGAAATGGTTGCGTTTGGAATGATCGACTCTGGTTACCATATGTGATTGATTGCCTGCTAGTACAAATGCCTTGTGCGATCTAGGGAGAAAACCGTGAGGGAGAAAAACCGGGAAGGAGAAAAACCGAGAGGGGGGAAAGAAAATCAAGTGGGCTGAGAGGTGGGTCGGGAGGGGAGGAAAGAAAATCAGGGGCGAGGGGATCGTACGAGTGGGTTGACGAACGTAAGAGGGGAAACGGAACGCTAAGTTTCTTTTAGATAGTAGAGATTTGTCGGACTGCCCTCTACACGAGCGCCATCAGCTCGACTTTTCTTTCTATGTAGCTCCTGTCATTCCCGAAACAACAACAACGTGCACTGTATTGAACCTGTCCTCTACACGAGCAGTTCAGTCTGTATTGAATGAACAATTGCCATATCTCTTTACTATAATTGGGTTTTGCAAAGATATTCTCAGACCAAGAGATCGCGGGCTTATTGGCTAAAGCTAATGACCAAATCCTTGGACACTAGTAACAATTATTGATATGTGTGTGGGTCATTCGCAGAAACAAGTATATTTGATTGATCTTTCCTTCTTTGATCTTTCCTTCTTTGACTAAAACCATTTGTTTGAAAGAAGGAAGGTGATTGAATAAATTGATTGCGTTAGGATTAATCGTGTCTGGTTTCCTTATGTGAAATGGTTGCGTTTGGAATGATCGACTCTGGTTACCATATGTGATTGATTGCCTGCTAGTACAAATGCCTTGTGCGATCTAGGGAGAAAACCGTGAGGAGAAAAACCGGAAGGAGAAAACCGAGAGGGGGAAAGAAAATCAAGTGGGCTGAGAGGTGGGTCGGGAGGAGGAAAGAAAATCGGGGCGAGGGATCGACGAGTGGGTTGTGAACGTAAGAGGGAAGCGGAACGCTAAGTTTCTTTTAGATAGTAGAGATTTGTCGGACTGCCCTCTACAGCGCCATCAGCTCGACTTTTCTTTCTATGTAGCTCCTGTCATTCCCGAAACAACAACAACGTGCAGTGTATTGAACCTGTCCTCTACACGAGCAGTTCAGTCTGTATTGAATGAACAATTGCCATATCTCTTTTACTATAATTGGGTTTTGCAAAGATATTCTCAGACCAAGAGATCGCGGGCTTATTGGCTAAAGCTAATGACCAAATCCTTGGACACTGGTAACAATTATTGATATGTGTGTGTGGGTCATTCGCAGAAACAAGTATATTTGATTGATCTTTCCTTCTTTGATCTTTCCTTCTTTGACTAAAACCATTTGTTTGAAAGAAGGAAGGTGATTGAATAAATTGATTGCGTTAGGATTAATCGTGTCTGGTTTCCTTATGTGAAATGGTTGCGTTTGGAATGATCGACTCTGGTTACCATATGTGATTGATTGCCTGCTAGTACAAAATGCCTTGTGCGATCTAGGAGAAAACCGTGAGGGAGAAAAACCGGAAGGAGAAAACCGAGAGGGGGAAAGAAAATCAAGTGGGCTGAGAGGTGGGTCGGGAGGGGAGGAAAGAAAATCGGGGGCGAGGGGATCGTACGAGTGGGTTGACGAACGTAAGAGGGGAAACGGAACGCTAAGTTTCTTTTAGATAGTAGAGATTTGTCGGACTGCCCTCTACACGAGCGCCATCAGCTCGACTTTTCTTTCTATGTAGCTCCTGTCATTCCCGAAACAACAACAACGTGCACTGTATTGAACCTGTCCTCTACACGAGCAGTTCAGTCTGTATTGAATGAACAATTGCCATATCTCTTTTACTATAATTGGGTTTTTGCAAAGATATTCTCAGACCAAGAGATCGCGGGCTTATTGGCTAAAGCTAATGACCAAATCCTTGGACACTGGTAACAATTATTGATATGTGTGTGTGGGTCATTCGCAGAAACAAGTATATTTGATTGATCTTTCCTTCTTTGATCTTTCCTTCTTTGACTAAAACCATTTGTTTGAAAGAAGGAAGGTGATTGAATAAATTGATTGCGTTAGGATTAATCGTGTCTGGTTTCCTTATGTGAAATGGTTGCGTTTGGAATGATCGACTCTGGTTACCATATGTGATTGATTGCCTGCTAGTACAAATGCCTTGTGCGATCTAGGGAGAAAACCGTGAGGGAGAAAAACCGGAAGGAGAAAAACCGAGAGGGGGGAAAGAAAATCAAGTGGGCTGAGAGGTGGGTCGGAGAGGAGGAAAGAAAATCGGGGCGAGGGATCGTTGAGTGGGTTGTGAACGTAAGAGGGAAGCAGGAACGCTAAGTTTCTTTTAGATAGTATATATATATATATATATATATATATATATATATATATATATATATATATATATATATATATATATATATATATATATATATATATATATTCTGGACTAACTACTAAATGTTTGGCAGATTGCCAAGGATCCGAACGATTGAGCGTTCCACCTCGATCGCTTGAGTCGACTGGATCGAGCGTGGCGCCTCGATCGCTCGAGTCGTGTTATCTCTACCCTATCCCTTGATTCATCTGATTTTTTCCACGACAAAAAGAAAGGAGCCTCAAATGGGACTCGATCTAGCGATCCTTCGGGAGCCTCGCAACGATTACTTGCAGGTGAGTTGAGAGTGCGTCAAGTGGTGCGCTCTCAGCCGCCGCCATGTGTTGTGCTCTGGGCACGTGTTTTCAGCTTTTTAATCGATTTTTTCCGGGTATTTTTGACTCTTTGGTTTTCCACCTGTCTTCCTTAGCTTTTGTACCCAAAAAATTCGAAAACAAATCACGAAAAAACGTGGTTTTGGCTTTTTTCTTTCGTGAGATGCACGGTTTTGCTTATGGGAGAGGCGCAGCCATGCCTCTCAGTAACGGGAAAAAAGCGTTTTCTGTTTTTTTCTTTCTGCGAGAGGCACGGTTTTGCTTCTGTGAGAGGCACATTTTTTTACCATTTCGAGAACCACCTACTGTGAAATAACTAATATAATAAGATAGAGTATTTGCATAGTTTAGAGCATCTCTAGCAGACTCCGATTATCGCCGACCAGCAAAACTCAATGAGATCCTCCTGAAGCTGAAAGTGAGTGTTTGCATTTTCAATCTCCTTGTAGGTCTGAAGAAAAGCTCTAATGCGATTTGGGTCTCTAGCTGGTTTGACACGGCTACCCACATTGTCGTAGAAGAACTCCAAGTTCATGCCTCTTTCATCTTCGATAATCATATTGTGAAGAATAACACAACATGTCATGATGTTTTTAAGGATCACTTTGTCCAAAAATGAGCAGGACCACGAACAATGGCAAACCCAGATTGCAAACCCCCGAATGCTCTTTCAATTTCTTTTTGGGCTGCCTCTTGTACCCTTGCGAATTCACATTGTTTCGTAGTTTGGGGGTGTTTGATGCTCTTGACAAATGTGCACCAAGGAAGGTATATACCATCTGCAAGATAGTACCCCTTCGTGTATTCATGCCCATTGACATTGTAGTTGCAAGCAGGAGCATCACCACTAGCAAGCATAGCAAACAAATGAGACCGTTGCAACACATTGATATCATTGAGAGTACCCGGCATATCAAAAAAGCAATGCCAAATCCATAAATCCTCGGATGCTACGGCCTCTAGCACAATTATTGCATCACGAGACTTGCCACAATACATTCCCTGCCATGCTTTTGGGCATTTTTCCAAGTCCAATGCATACAATCTATGCTTCCTAACATGCCAGGCCAACCTCTTCTATCATTACATGCCATCAATTTTTTTGTGTCTTCCTTGTTGGGTGCCCGAAGATATCCAGGACCAAAGACACGGATGATCACTTTGGCAAACCTATGCACTGACTGAATTGTAGTATCTTCACGAATGCGAAGGTACTTATCAGCACAGTCAGCCGGAATGCCGTATGCAATTACCCGCATAGCTGCCGAGATTTTTTGATATGCACTAAATCCCTTCAAGCCCGCGGCATTTCTTCTTTGAGTAAAATACCGACAATTGGCCTCGCAAGCTTGAACAATTTTCATAAAGAGGGATCGGCGCATTCGGTACCTTCTACGAAAGAGGTGCGGCGGATATGTTGGATTCTCCGCGAAGTAGTCTTGCATCAACATCTCGTTCCAGAGATGGCAATTTCGAGGAATGCAAACACGGCCGACGGTCGATCCTCGCCGGCTCTTTTGGTTCTCATCTTCGTGCTCCTTGACAGCTAGGGCCATCACCAACGTTTGTTGGTGGTAATTGACAAGTAACGTCTCAACATCCGAGTCATCCGAACTAGATGAATTGTCGAGCAAAAACTTCTCGCACGGGCTCAGTTCCATCTAAAATCAAAAATACGCGCGCCGCATTAACCAGCTATGCATACCGCTCGGCACAAGCACAAGTACGAACTCACCGACTGCTCGGGGCCGGTGGCTCTTCGGCGGTGGATCCCGAGGCGGCGACGGCGACTGGGGGCGGCTCGAGGGGCGGTGGATCCCGGGCGGCGACGGTGACTAGGGCCGGCTCGGTGGCGGTGGATCCCGTGCGATGATGGTGACTAGGGGCGGTTCGGATCGGCGGATCCGGGGAGCCGATGCAGTGGCTTGGTGGATGAGGGTAGGGGCGCCCCCGCGGCGTGATTCCGCCCGCAGATTTGGCAGGAATCGCCGGCGATGGATGGGCGGAACCAATGGCGGGCGGCGATGGAAGGGGGTGGGGAAAGGGCGCAGGATGAAATGTCCCACCTGCTAACCGCTTTCCTGGGATACAGGGCACCATAGGGGCGAGGCGGAAACCTGCGTTTTTGCGGGTTGGGGATGGGCTTTTGCCGTGCCCCTCAAAAAAATTCACGGGACGGACGCGTTTGCGGGGTCTGGTCGGGCAGCATTTTCCACACCGACCCGTACTTTGGCGGTTATTTTGCGGGTCGCAGCTTTATATGGGGTCTGCTAAAGATGCTCTTAGTTACAATCCATCCTTCCTTTGGGGGAAGGATAAGAGAAAGTATCTAATGAAGGGAGGAGAGCAGGAGGCGTGCCTCTCGAAAATGGAAAAATAAATGCGTTTTCTGTTTTTTCCTTCCACGAGAGGCACGGTTGCGTTTTCGCGAGAGGCACGGCCGTGTCTCTCGAAACGGAAAAAAATATGTTTTTGTTTTTTTCCTTTCACGGAGGCACGGTTTTTCTTCCGCGAGAGGCACGGTTGTGCTTTCGGGAGAGGCACGACCGTGCCTTTTTCGGAAACGAAAAAAATTGTGCTCCAGGTAGGTTTTTTCGTCCGATTTTTTTCGTGAAAAAAAGTTCATCAAAACCTATCAACATGGAATCTAGTTTTGAAGATCTGGATTAACTACTAAATGTTTGGCAGATTGTCAAGGATCCGAACGACTGAGCGTTCCACCTCGATCGCTCGAGTCGGCTGGATCGAGTGTGGCGCCTCGATCACTCGAGTCGTGTTATCTCTACTCTATCCCTCGAGTCATCTGAGTTTATTTCCATGACAAAAAGAAAGGAGCCTCAAGTGGGACTCGATCTAGCTGACGAGCGCTCCTTCGGGAGCCTCGCAACAATCACTTGCAGGTGGGCTGAGAGCGCGCCAAGTGCCGTGCTCTGGTCGCCCCCTCCACCACCAAGTGTCATGCTTTGGTCGCCCCCTCCGGATTTTTTTTATTTTGTCGCACGCGTTTTCGGCTTTTTAAACAGTTTTCCACTGGTCTTCCTTAGCTTTCGGAACAAAAAAAATGAAAAAATTGCGCGAAAAAACGTGTTTTATTTTTTTCTTCCAAGATGCACGGTTTTGCTTATGCGAGAGGCACAGCCATGCCTCTCGGAAATGAAAACAAAATATGTTTTCTTTTTTTATCTTTCGCGAGAGGCATGGTTTTGCTTCCGCGAGAGACACAATTTTTCTTTCGCGCGTGGCACGGTGTGCCTCTCAAAAATGAAAAAAAATGTGTTTTCTGTTTTTTTTTCTTCGGTGAGAGGCATAGTTTTGCTTCTGCGAGAGGCACGGTTGTGTGTGCCTCTCGAAAACAAAAAAACATTTTCTGTTTTTTCATCCGCGAGAGGCACGGTTTTGCTTCCACGAGAGGCACGATTGTGTTTTCGCGAGAGGCACGGTTATGTTTTCGCGAGAGGCACGGCCGTGCATGTCGGAAACAAAAAAATGTTTTCTATTTTTTTCGCGAGAAGCACGGTTTTTCTTCCGCGAGAGGCAAGGTTGTGATTTCGGGAGAGGCACGAATGTGCCTCTTTCGGAAAGGGAAAAAACTGTGCTCCTGGATAGTTTTTTTTTGTCCGATTTTTTCGTGACAACAATTTCATCAAAATTTATTAACATTGGATCTAATTTTGAAGATCTCGACGCGGGGAATCAAACGGTGAGAACGGTTTGAGATTTGGAAGCATGGTTTAGATATAAAACATTTTGAATAAATGCATCTACGAAAAAAAAAACTCTCAGGTTGCAACAAGTGGCGCACATGCAGCGCGCCACTTGTCACAATCTGAGGACGTGGGAATGATCTTTGCAAGAAGTACTCCCCAATTAGTGATTCCGCTCGATCCTTGGTCTTGTGTATAGGTCGAGCACGAATATTAAGCCCAATAAACAACAAGCCAAGCCATCTGCTGTTAGTTAGATGGAAATCAACCATTTTAATCCTGTGAACTACCGTCTTAGTACATAGAAAGGTGATTTTATTTGAAAAATATTCAGCGTATCATTAATGTTGCACTTTATGTGTAAAATTATTTACGAAAAATATTACCAGGGTGTGTTTCAACAACTTTTTTCGCACCTGGTCAAAGTTATCTCGATGTTTGTAGGTAAGTTATCAAGTTTGCTATTATCAAGCTATTTGAAAAAAATGGGCGTGTTTAAGAACAATCCCACCATTCAAAGTTATCGCGGGTGTTTGTATGTAATTTATAATCTCGAAGGTGCATAAAAAATACTATGTTTTTTACACAAAAGTTACCGGGAGTGTTTCAGTAACTTTTTCCCCACCCGAGTTGAAATTACCATGGTGCTTCTATGTAAACTATCTTCTCTCTGCAGTGCGTATTTACCATGCTACGCACATAATTACTAGTGGTGTTTTTTCAAATAACAAAAAAAAAACATCCCCCGGGAATCTTTTCACACCCCCTTGGGTCAAAATTATCTTCGCGTTCTTACACAAGTTATCGGATTTGCAATAAATAAATTATCATTGTATTTACACGGAAGTTGCCAGAGTATGTTTTCAACCAAAAAGTTTCCTCAGGACAAACTTACCATGGGTGTTGTTTGTAGTTACCATGTATGCAGTGCGTAATTTACCAACCTATTTACAAACAAGTTCCCGGGTATGTTTTCAATAACTTTTCCCCTCAATATGAACTTAGCACGGGTGTTGTTTGTAAGTTATCATGTATGCAATGTGTTACCATCCTATTTAAACAGTATTTATCGGGGGTATGTTTTCAACAACTATGTTTCCAGGTCAAAAAGTTGTCATTGTGTTTGTATGTGTGTTATCATCTCTGGTGTCCATATATTATTCTCTCTATAAAGAAATACATGTTTACAGAGAGAGTACCATGTTATCTATACAGAAGTTACCGGGGCTATATTTTTGGACAACTTTTTTTCCTGAGTCAAAAGTTCCACGAGAAGCAGTCCGCATGGCGGTGAGAGCAGGAGGAGCAGGACAAGAAATATGCCAACCTCTTCTCCTCCGACTCCGACAATGATGAGTGAGCGCCACCGCCACTTCCACAGGGTCGCCACCGCACCCGAAGGGCTCCGGTGAGCTCTGATTTTGCCTAGTTAGGGTACGGCGGTATCGCATTGTAGTGTATGATACGTCCATTTTGCATCATATTTTTATGTTCATATTTATTGCACTATGGACAGTTATTTCACTTTAAGATACAATTCTTATGCCTTTTGTCTCTTTTTTACAAGGTTTACATGAAGAGGGAGAATTCCGGCAGCTAGAATTTTGGACCAGAAAGGAGGAAACATGAGATACCTATTTTGCACAATTCCAAATGTCCTGAAACTTTACCAAGAATGGTTTTGGAATATATACACAATATTGGGCGAAGAAACAACAGAAGGGGACCCACCAGGTGGCCACAAGCCTGGGGGCGTGCCCCCGAGCTTGTGGCCCCCCTGGCTAGTCTCCGGTGTCCATCTTTTGCTATATGAAAGGTTTTGACCTAGAAAAATCAGAAGAAATCATTCGGGACGAAGCGCCGCTGTCTCGAGGCGGAACCTTGGCAGGAGCAATTTAGGGCTCCGGCAGAGCGATTCTGCCGGGGAAACCTCCCTCCGGGAGGGGGAAATCAAAGCCATCATTATCACCAACGATCCTCTCATCGTGGGAGGGTCAATCTTCATCAACATCTTCACCAGCAACATCCAACGATCCTCTGGGATGTATGTTGTCTTTCCTCTAGTGGTGTTATGTGTAAATCGACTACATGACACTTCACCATGCTTTGGGCCTAGGGGAAGGCATTGGGAAGTAGCAAGTAGATGATGGGTTGCTAGAGTGACATAAGCTTAAACCCTAGTTTATGCATTGCTTTGTAAGGGGCTGATTTGGATCCACATGTTTCATGCTATGGTTAGATTTATCTTAATTCTTCTTTCATAGTTGCGAATGCTTGCGAGAGGGGTTAATCATAAGTGGGAGGCTTGTCAAAGTAAGAACAGAACCCAAGCACCGGTCCACCCACATATCAAATTATCAAAGTAACGAACGCGAATCATATGAGCATGATGAAAGCTAGCTTGACAATAATTCCCATGTGTCCTCAGGAGCGCTTTGCTTTATATAAGAGTTCATCTAGGCTTATTCGTTGCTACAAAAAGGATTGGGACACCTTGCTGCACTTTTGTTACACTTGTTACTTATTACCCGTTATGAATTATCTTACTACCAAACTATTTGTTACCGATAATTCCAGTGCCTGCAGAAAATACCTTGTTGAAAACCGCTAGTCATTTCCTTCTGCTCCTCATTGGGTTCGACACTCTTATTTATCAAAAGGACTACGATTGATCCCCTATACTTGTGGGTCATCAAGACTCTTTTCTGGCGCCACTGCCGGGGAGTGAAGCACCTTTGGTGAGTGGAATTTGGTAAGGAAACATTTATACCACGTGCTAAAATTTATTGTCACTTGTCACTATGGAAAATAATCCTTTGAGGGGCTTGTTCGGGGTATATTCACCTCGACCGGTAGAACAAAGAGTTGCTCCTCAACCTACTGCACCTACTGAAAATATTTATTATGAAATTCCTCCGTGTATGATAGAGAAACTGCTAGCTAATCCTTATGTAGGAGATGGAACACTGCATCCTGATATCCATCTTATTTATGTGGATGAAGTTTGTGGATTATTTAAGTTTGCAGGTTTACCCGAAGATGAAGCTAAGAAGAAGGTCTTCCATTTATCTTTTAAGGTAAAGGCATTGACATGGTATAGGCGATGCGATGATATTGGGGCTTGGAATTACAACCGATTGAAATCGGAATTTCATCAGAAGTTTTATCCTATGCATCAGGTTCATCATGATTGGAATTATATATATAATTTTTGGCCTTGTGAAGGAGAAAGTATCGCTCAAGCTTGGGGAGGTTTAAGTCAATGTTATATTCATGCCCCAATCATGAGCTCTCAAGAGAAATTATTATTCAGAATTTTTATGCTCGACCTTCTCATAATGATCAATCCAGCATGCTCGATACTTCTTGTATTGGTTCTTTTATGAAGAAAACTAATGAATTCAGATGGGATATTTTGGAAAGAATTAAATGCAAGTCTGAAGTTTGGGAGCTCGTCGAAGGTAAGGAGTCAGGTAGAAAGCTTGAATTTGATTGTGTTAAAACTTTTATGGATACCGATGCTTTTCATAATTTTAGCACTAAATATGGACTTGATTCTGAGATAGTAGCTTCTTTTTGTGAATCATTTGCTACTCATGTTGATCTTAGATGTCAACTATGCAACTTTATTCTTGTAGACACGTGTTGGGCCTCCAAGCGCGGAGTTTTGTAGGACAGTAGCAATTTTCCCTCAAGTGGATGACCTAAGGTTTATCAATCCGTGGGAGGCGTAGGATGAGGATGGTCTCTCTCCAACAACCCTGCAATCAAATACAAGAAATCTCTTGTGTCCTCAACACACCCAATACAATGGAAATTTGTATAGGTGCACTAGTTCGGTGAAGAGATGGTGATAAAAGTGTAATACGGATGGTAGAAATATATTTTTTATAATCTGAAAATAAAAAAACAGCAAGGTAGCAATTGGTAAACGGGCGCAAAAACGGTATTGCAATGCTTGAAAATGAGGCCTAGCATCCGTACTTTCGCTAGTGCAATCTCTCAACAATGCTAATATAATTGGATCATATAACCATCCCTCAACGTGCAATGAAGAACCACTCCAAAGTTCCTATCTAGCGAAGAACATATGAAGAAATCGTTTGTAGGGTACGAAACCACCTCGAAGCTATTCTTTCCAATCGATCTATCCAAGAGTTCGTACTAAAATAACACAAAATAATTTCAGATTCATAATACTCAATCCAACACAAAGAACCTTAAAGAGCGCCCCAAGATTTCTACCGGAGAAACAAAAGACGAGAACGTGCATCAACCCCTATGCATAGATTACCCCAATATCACCTCGGGAATCCGCGATTTGAATGCCAAAACACATATCAAGTGAATCAATACGATACCCCATTGTCACCATGAGTATTCATATGCAATACATATATCAAGTGCTCTCAAATCCATAAAAGTATTCAATCTGATAACAACGAAATCTCAAAGGGAAAAACTCAATTCATCACAACAAGATAGAGAGGGGAAAACACCATATGATCCGACTATATTAACAAAGCCCGTGATGCATCAAGATCATGACATCTGAAGAACACGAGAGAGAGAGAGAGAGAGAGAGAGAGAGAGAGAGAGATTAAACACATAGCTACTAGTACAAACCCTCAGCCCCGAGGGTGGACTACTCCCTCCTTATCATGGTGGCCGCCGGGATGATGAAGATGGCCACCGGTGATGATTTCCCCCTCCGGCAGGGTGCCGGAAAGGATCTAGATTGGTTTTTGGTGGCTACAGAGCCTTGCGGCGGCGGAACTTCTGATCTAGGTTAACCCCAAGGGTTTTTGGAATATTTGGGATTTTATATGGCAAAGAGGGGGTGCGAGAGGCCACCGAGGTGGGCACAACCCACTTGGGCACGCCTAGGCCCCCAGGCGCACCCTGGTGGGTTGTGCCCCCCTCAGGGCACCCCTAGGTGCTGCTCTGGCCCATCGGGAGTCTTCTGGTCCATAAAAAATCCACAAAAAGTTTTGCGGTGTTTGGACTCCGTTTGATATTGATTTCCTGCGATGTAAAAAACAAGTAAAAACAGCAACTGGCACTGCACTGGGTCAATAGGTTAGTCCCAAAATATGATATAAAGTTGCTATAAAATGATTGTAAAACATCCAATAATGATAATATAACGGCATGAATACTTCATAAATTATAGATACGTTGGAGACGTATCAATCTCCCTAAGTATAAGTGGTTTAAATATAATCCTCCCATTGAAGTAAAAATAGTATAACCCGTTGAAGCTAGAGAAGAAACTACTACTTATAATGTTGATCCAGTTATTCCTACTGCTTACATTGAGAAACCACCTTTTCCTGTTAGGATAAAAGAACATGCTAAAGCTTCAACTATGGTTAATAAAAGTTATATAAGAACACCTACACCCTCTAAACAAATTAAATTTAAACCTAATGTTGCTGTGGTTAAAGATCTCTTGGTTGAAAATATTGAGGGGCATGTTATGTATTTCTGTGATGAAGCTACTAGAATTGCCAAACCCGATGAAAAATATAAACATAGACCTGTTGTTGGCATGCCTGTTGTCTCTGTGAAAATATGAGATCATTGTTATCATAGCTTATGTGATGTGGGTGGTAGTGTGAGTGATATCCTATTTACATTATATCAAGAAATTATGAATGATATTGCACCTGCTGAGATAGAAGATATTGATGTTAATATTAAACTCACGAATAGAGATACTATTACACCACTTGGGATTGTTAGAGATGTTGAAGTTTGGAAAGATAAAATACCATACTAATTTTCTAATTCTTGGTTCCCCACAAGGTGATTTTTGTCCCATTATATTTGGTAGACCTTTCTTGAATACAGAGAATGCTAAGATAGATTGTGAGAAAGAGACTGTTAGTGTAAGTTTTGGTGATGTGTCTCATGAATTTAATTTCTCCAAATTCCTTAGACAACCTCATGATAAAGAATTACCTAGTAAGGATGAAATTACCCGTTAGAATAATATTTGATACACCATGAAAATGATATGTTTAGGAATGAAAGAAATGAAATAGATGAGATATTCTTTAAACAAATACCTATTTTGAAACACAATTTACCTGTTGAGACCCTTGGAGATCCTCTTCCACCCAAGAGTGATCCTGTGTTTGAGCTTAAACAATTAACTAATACTTTGAAATATGCCTATCTTGGTTAAAAGAAGATATATCTTGTTATTATTAGTGTTAACCTTCCAGGGCATGAAGAAAAGAGATTATTGAAAACTCTGAGGAAGCACCGTGCCGCTATTGGATATACTCTTGATGATCTTAAGGGCATTAGTCCCACATTATGTCAGCATAAAATTAATATGGAACCTGATGCTAAACCAGTTGTTGATCTCCAACGACGGTTAAATCCAAAGATGAAAGAAGTAGTAAGAAATGAAATATTAAAGCTTCTCGAAGTAGGTATAATCTATCCTATAGCTGATAGTAGATGGGTAAGTTATGATCATTGTATCCCTAAGAAGGGAGGTATTATTGTTGTTCCTAAAGATAAAGCAGAACCTATTCCACAAAGAATTATCACAGGTTATAAAATGGTAATTTATTTTAGAAAATTAAACAAAGCTAGTATGAAAGATCATTACCTTCTACCTTTTGTTGATCAAATGCTAGAAATACTATCAAAACATACACATTTTTGCTTTCTAGATGGATACTCTGGTTTCTCCCAAACACATGTGTCACAGGAGGATCAAGAAAAAACTACTTTTACATGCCCTTTCGGTACTTCTGCTTATAGAGGTATGCCTTTTGGTTTATGTAATGCACCTACTACCTTTCAAAGATGTATGACTGCTATATTCTCCGACTTTTGTGAGAAGATTGTTGAGGTTTTCATGGATGATTTTTCTAGTTATGGAACTTCTTTTGACGATTGCTTGATGAACCTTGATCGAGTTTTGCAGAGATGTGAAGAAACTAATCTTGTCTTGAATTGGGAGAAGTGCCACTTTATGGTTAATGAAGGTATTATCTTAGGGCATCCAATCTTCGAACAAGGTATTGAAGTTGATAAAGCTAAAGTTGATGCAATTGGAAAAATGCCTCGTCCTAAAGATATCAATGGTATAAGAAGTTTCCTTGGTCATGCTGGTTTTGATAGAAGATTTATTAAAGACTTCTCTAAAATTTCTAGGCCTCTTACTGATCTTTTGCAAAAAGATGCTCCATTTGTTTTTATGATGATTGTTTAGAAGCCTTTGAAATACTTAAGAATGCCTTAATCTCTGCACCTATTGTTCAACCACTGATAACCCACAAGTATAGGGGATCGCAACAGTTTTCGAGGTTAGAGTATTCAACCCAAATTTATTGATTCGACACAAGGGGAGCCAAAGAATATCCACGAGTATTAGCAGTTGAGTTGTCAATTCAACTACACCTGAAAGACTTAATATATGTACCAAAGTTTTTACTAGCAAAGTAGTATGGAAGTAACGGTAACGGTCGCAAAATTAATAGTAGCAGTTTCGTAGAAATTGTAACAGTGGCAACGGCAAAGTAACTTAGCAAAGATCAATATGTGAAAAGCTCATAGGCATTGGATTAGTGATGGATAATTATGTCGGATGGCATTCATCATGCAACAGTTATAACCTAGGGTGACACATAACTAGCTCCAATTCATCAATATAATGTAGGCATGTATTCCGTATATAGTCATACCTGCTTATGGAAAAGAACTTGCATGACATCTTTTGTCCTACCCTCTCGTGGAAGCGGGTTCCTAATGGAAACTAAGGGATATTAAGGCCTCCTTTTAATAGAGAACCGGAACAAAGCATTACCACTTAGTGAATACATGAACTCCTCAAACTACGGTAATCACCAGAAAGAATCCCAATTATTGTCACCTTGGGGTATGCGGATCATAGGTTGTAACAGGTGTCTACAACTTGCAAGTTCGGATCAATACACAAATATATTCATGAAAACATAATAGGTCCAGATCTGAAATCATAGCACTCGGGCCCTAGTGACAAGCATTAAGCATAGCAAAGTCATAGCAACATCAATCTCAGAACATAGTGGATACTAGGGATCAAACCCTAACAAAACTAACTCGATAACATGATAAATCTCATCCAACCTATCACCATCCAGCAAGCCTACGAAGGAATTACTCACTCCCGGTGGTGAGTGATACGTCTCCAACGTACCTATAATTTTTGATTGTTCCATGCTATTATATTATCTGTTTTGGATGTTTTATATGCATTAATATGCTATCTTATATTATTTTTGGGACTATCTTATGAACCTAGAGCCCAGTGTCAGTTTTTGTGTTTTCCTTGCTTTTGAGCTTCACAGAAAAGGAATACAAAATGAAGTCCAAACGGAATAAAACTTTCACGATGATTTTTCTTGGACCAGTAGACACCCAGGAGACTTGGAGTTCAAGTCAGAAGAGCCACGAGGTGGCGGCAAGGGTGGAGGGTGCGTCCAAGGGGGTAGGGCGTGCCCCTACCTTGTGGGCCCCTCGTGACCCCCTGACCTAGTTCTGCCTCCAATATATTCACATATATTCCCAAACCACCAGAAGCATCCATGAAAACACTTTTCCACCGCCGCAACCTTCTGTTCCCATGAGATCCCATCTTGGGGCTTTTTCCGGCATCCTGCGGAGGGGGATTCGATCACGAAGGGCATCTGCATCAACTCTATTGCCCTTCCAATGAAGCGTGAGTAATTTACCACAGACCTACGGGTCCATAGCTAGTAGCTAGATGGCTTCTTCTCTATCTTTGATTCTCAATACCATGTTCTCCTCGATGTTCTTGGAAATCTATCCGATGTAATCTTCTTTGGCGGTGTGTTTGTCGAGATCCGATGAATGGTGGATTTATGATCAGCTTATCTATGAATATTCTTTGAATCTTCTCTGAATTCTTTTATGCCTGATTAGGTATCTTTGTATTTCACTTTGAATTATCGGTTTGGTTTGGCCCACTAGATTGGTTTTTTCTTGCAATGGGAGAGGTGCTTAGCTTTGGGTTCAACCTTGCGTGATTTCACCCAGTGACAAAGTAGGGGTAGCGAGACACTTATTGAATTGTTGCCATCGAGGATAAAAAGATGGGGTTTATATCATATTGCATGAGTTTATTCATCTACATCATGTCATCTTACTTAAGGTGTTACCCCGTTCTTTATGAACTTAATACTCTAGATGCATGCTGGATAGCGGTCGATGTGTGGAGTGATAGTAGTAGCTGCAGGTAGGAGTCGGTCTACTTGGCACTGATGTGATGCCTATATTGCATAATCATTGCCTTGGATATCGTCATAACTTTGCGCTTTTCTATCAATTGCTCGAAAGTAATTTGTTCACCCACCGTATTATTTGCCTTCATGAGAGAGGCCTCTAGTGAAATCTATGGCCCCCGTGTCTATTTTCCATCATATTTGCTTCTGATCTACTTGAGGGAGTCCTGGATTAGGGGGTGTCCGGATAGCCGAACTATCACCGTTGGCCGGACTCCTGGACTATGAAGATACAAGATTGAAGACTTCGTCCCGTGTCCGGATGGGACTTTCCTTGGCGTGGAAGGCAAGCTTGGCGATACGGATATGTAGATCTCCTACCATTGTAACCGACTCTGTGTAACCCTAACCCTATCTGGTGTCTATATAAACCGGAGGGTTTTAGTCCGTAGGACGAACAACAATCATACCATAGGCTAGCTTCTAGGGTTTAGCCTCCTTGATGTCGTGGTAGATCCACTCTTGTACTACCCATATCATCAATATTAATCAAGCAGTAGTAGGGTTTTACCTCCATCGAGAGGGCCCGAACCTGGGTAAAAACATCGTGTCCCTTGTCTCCTGTTACCATCCGCCTAGACGCATAGTTCGGGACCCCCTTACCCGAGATCCGCCGGTTTTGACACCGACATTGGTGCTTTCATTGAGAGTTCCTCTGTGTCGTCATCTTTAGGCCCGATGGCTCCTTCGATCATCAACAACGACGCGGTCCAGGGTGAGATTTTTCTCCCCGGACAGATTTTCGTATTCGGCGGCTTTGCACTGCGGGCCAATTCACTTGGCAATCTGGAGCAGATCGAAAGCTACGCCCCTGGCCATCAGGTCAGATTTGGAAGTTTGAACTACACGGCCAACATCCGCGGAGACTTGATCTTCAACGGATTCGAGCCACAGCCAAGCGCGCCGCACTGTCTCGATGGGCACGATCTAGCTCTGCCACCGAACAGCGCCCTGGAGGCCGCACCAGCGTCCGCTCCGACCCTTAGCTCAGAGCCGACTCCGCCGATCGAGGACGAGTGGTTGGACACCGCCTCGGGGGCTACAATCTCTACGGTGATTGAGCCGAACTTCATCCCTGTCCTTTGCGAAGACCGTGACTCCAAGGTGCTGGACTCCTCTCTGGACTCCAAACCTTCCGCGCCCCTGCCAATCGAATCCGATTGGGCGCTGGTTATGGAGTTCACTGCCGCGGACATCTTTCAGCACTCGCCCTTTTGCGACATCCTGAATTCACTAAAGTCTCTCTCTTTATCAGGAGAGCCCTGGCCGGACTACGGTCAGGAAGGTTGGGATGCAGACAACGAAGAAATTCAACACCCACCCACCGCCCACTTTGTAGCCACTATCGAAAGCTTAAACGACGTGCTCGATTTCGACTCCGAAGACATCGACGGTATGGACGACGATGTAGGAGACAACCATGAACCAGCACCTATAGGATACTGGACAGCCACCTCATCCCACGATGTATACATGGTGGATACACCTAAAGGAAGTGATGACGAGGAACAACGGGACACTACGAAGGATAAATCCCTCGAAAAGCAGTCAAAACGGCAACGTAAACACCGCACCAAGTCCCGCCTCGACAAAGACCCAGCCATAGAGCAGGGCGAACCGGTGGACGACGAACATGCTATCGAGCAACCGTCCGAACAGGACAACTTGGATAAACAACCCGTCCCCGGCGAAGATAACAGTCCGGACGATCTCACGCCGGACAAATTGTTGGAGCAGAACCTCCACAAAAGGCTCGTCGCCACTGCGCGTAGCCTGAAAAAGCAGAAGCGGAAGCTCAAAACAGCGGAAGATGCACTCAGAATTAGATGGAGCAAAGTACTCAACACCGCAGAGAAATACAGCGACAGTCGCCAAACAAAGAGCTACCCGAAGCGCAAATTACTGCCCGATTTCAATGAGGAGGCCTTAGAGCCCCCGCAATCAAAGAAAACAAAGAGGCCGCCCGGTCGGATAGACGACCACATGGCAAACATGGAGCGGCAAGCGGCGCCGCACACAAGCCTGCACGCGATCCGCATAAGGATTCACATCAAAAGGATGGCCCAGTTAGGTCCATCTATGGGCCAAGAAAGCAAGCTCTTCCAAGCAATGCAACACGTCAAATATCCGAACATCACGGCACACCCAAATATAGGGGTGCCGCACACCCCCTGTGTTTCACCGATGAGGTGCTGGATCACGAATTCCCATCGGGATTCAAACCCGTAAGCATAGAGGCATAGGACGGAACAACAGACCCTGGAGTCTGGATTGAGGATTACATCCTCCACATACGCATGGCTAGAGGAGATGATCTCCACGCCATAAAATACTTACCCCTCAAGCTCAAAGGGCCAGCCCGACATTGGCTCAAAAGCCTCCCTGAAAATACCATTGGAAGTTGGGAAGAGCTCGAGGATGCTTTTTGGGCAAATTTTCAAGGGACTTATGTCCGTCCTCCGGATGCAGACGATTTAAGCCACATAACTCAACAACCCGGAGAGTCAGCCCGCAAATTCTGGAACAGGTTCCTTACCAAAAAGAACCAAATAGTCGACTGTCCGGACGCCGAAGCCTTAGCAACTTTCAAACACAACGTCCGAGACGAATGGCTCGCCAGACACCTCGTCCAAGAGAAGCCGAGAACCATGGCTGCATTAACTAGCCTCATGACCTACTTTTGCGCGGGAGAGGATAGTTGGTTGGCAAGATGCAGTACCAGCGACCCAAGTACATCCAAAGTCAGGGATGGAAATGGAAAACCACGACGCAGCAAGGACCAGCGCCGGACAAAGGGAAACATCCCGAAGAGCACGACAGTCAATGCCGGATTCAGAAGCTCCCGGCAGAATCATAAAAAACTGCCCCTCAAGGACAGCAGCGACGAGCTATCCAACTTAAACAAAATCTTGGACAAAATATGCCAAATCCACAGTACTCCCGGGAAGCCTGCAAACCATACCCACAGAGATTGTTGGGTCTTCAAGCAGTCCGACAAACTCAATGCCGAACACAAGGGGCTCGACACACCAAGCGAGGACGATGACGAACCCCACAAGCAGAGCACCGGAAAACAAAAGAATTTCCCACAAAAAGTCAAAACAGTGAACTCACTTCAAGTGACAAAAGGGAAAAACAGAGTGGCGCCCATAGAAACACGTGCCGCATGGTCTATCCCAGCAGAGTCCCAATGATGGTTGTCAAAACCAATCACCTTCGATCATTAGGACTATTCCGGAAGTATCCGGAACGCAGGATGGACTGCCTTGATATTAGATCCTATAATCGACAGACTCCAATTTACACAAGTCCTAATGGACAGAGGTAGCGATCTAAACTTGCTATATCAGGACACAATTCACAAAATGGGGAGAGACCCAACCAAAATTCACCATAGCAACACCTCCTTCAAAGGGGTAATGCTAGGCCTATATGCCCATTGTACGGGCTCCCTACTGCTAGAAGTTGTGTTCGGCTCATCCGACAACTTCCGTCGTGAAAAGTTAACCTTCCACATCGCCCCATTCGAAAGCAGCTATCAAGCACTACTGGGGCGTGAAACTTTCGCCCGCTTTAACGCAATAACGCATTATGCATCTCTCACACTTAAAATGCCCGGTCCACGCGGCATCATCTCATTAAAAGGGAGTATTATGTTACTCGAGCACGGAAGAACGTGAGACTGCCTTGACAGCCCCACACCAATCCGCCCGCTAATCAAAGCACTGAATAGGTCATTCAACCCGGACATGGCTAGACGAGTCCGGCGCCTACTAGCTGCATACCCCGTATAAGGGCTGCACGCATGTACAACAAGAGACAATAAAGCTCAATTTTATTCACTTTTAGAACCGTATCTGTTTATTTAATATAAAGTACATTTTTCGCACGATCTTTTTTTTATTTTCAACTAAGTTCTTCTCTTTTACAGATGAACACCATGCTACACCCGTCCAGGATACGGCACAACGGAGACACAGGCGCAGACGTGCGCAGAGGGACCCGTTGCAAGGATTCTTTTCAGATTAAGACCCTCGTAAACCTTTTTACTATCTCTTGTTGATACATCCCCGGTTTCTTGTTATAACTGAGGAGGAGGCTGGCGTTTGGCATCGGCCGCACCAGAATTTTTATGCGTGCACGGACACGGGGGCTTAGGGCATTATTCTGCCCGTTTTGTAAAGACTGAATACCTTAGGGAGTGTTCGGCGCCTCGAGTTAGGCCTTATATGCATCAGCTCTGAATCATGTCTTTGGTCAAATGTTGGGTTTGCCCGGCTCCCATGTTTTGGTACCTTACGTTCCGTTATATCGGCTAAGGTAGCGCTGGGAGAACCACTGCAATTGTGCCCCGGTTGAGCTGGGTTGAGCACCTCAGTGGAGAAAGCTAAAACTGACTGTCATGATATAGCGTGAGACTGGTCAACCACTCGATGACCCAGCGGAATGTTTAGAATTCCCCCGCATTGACGAAGGGCCGTTTCTCGGTCAGGCACATACGCGCCCCGAATTCGGGAGAGCGCGGTGCCCCTAGGGGCTATATAGTAGCCCCACCATCGAACTCCTATGGCTAAGTGAAAGTGATAAAGCATTATAGTCTGGTTGCCTAGTTTGCTACGCTATCACCTCCTTTACAGGACCAAGACGTTGGATTAAGTGTGAAAATGCGCCTTTTTGCAAACACCCCCGCACTATGTGCGTGGGGGCTGAAGCCGAAGACTGCCATCTTTCAGGTTATATACACATATACATCAACGGCCGCACAGGAGGTGTTTTAATACTTGAACGCACAAGTATAAAAAGCTCTTATATTATATTGAAACATTGTTTTCACAAATCATACATGTCATTTAAACATAATATCCTTCAAGCACTGCGTCTCTATTAAACGAGCGCCCTGCAGGACTTCCTCAAAATAGTGCTCGGCAGGTACTCGGCTTCTGTCCGAATCTTGGGATGCAACGTCGGTGGCCTTCATCTCGGCCCAGTATGTCTTGACACGGGCAAGAGCCATCCGCGCACCCTCTATGCATGCTGACCGCTTCATTGCATCGATATGCGGCACCGCACCAAGGAACTGTTGCACCAAGCCAAAATAACTCTTCGGCTTGGGGCTTTTCGGCCACAAATGAGTCACTACAGCCTTCATGGCAAGTCCGGACAACCTATTCAGCTCAGCCCATTCAGCCAAACAATCGGTTAACGAAAGTCGACGCTCCGGACTATGGAACTGCGACCAAAAAAGCTCTTCCATTCCGTGATCCTTTTGACCTCGGAAGTGTTCGGCCGCGTCTGCGGCACTCGCCGCCAAGTCCAGATAAGCATCCTCCGCACCCCACAGCCGGTCCAATTGAGCGTACTTAGGATCCGTGAATTTCCTCCGCAGCAGAAAGGGCTTTCCAGCCGCAATATCTTCGGCCTGACGTAGCTCCTCCTTCATAGCTCTCATTGCAGAGCGAGTATCCTTGGCCTCGGTGGTGGCCTTTTTCAGGTCCTCTTGTTTCGCTCGATCTTCTTTTTCAAGAAGCTCGCAACGGTCAGTAGCATTCTTCAATTTCACGGCCATCTCGGCCATTTCTTTCTTGCTTCGGCAGTGAGCAGCCTGTTCGGCTTTTAGCTCTGCGGCCGCCTTTAAGGCAGCCGCATCACTTTTTATGGCTTGCTCCTTGGCCCGGGCGAGCTCCGCCCGAAGGCTCTCCATAGCAGCGGCACCATCTGCATTAAGCATACATATTGTAAGGCATGGGCGTCAAGCTCCCTTACCAGGTGTCCGTGGAGAAGTCGCATACCTTGTGACTCGTCAAGCCGCTTATTAACAAGCTGATGTCCGCATCCGCCACGTCAAGTTGCCGCTTCAGTTCGGCAAATTCATCAGCCCGGCTAGCCACCGGACGCTTCGCCACCTACATAGGAAGAGCGCATATTATACCTGGGGTTATGATCCTCGGCGCGCCGTCATTTTTGACACCGCACCAAGTCTCAGGGGCTACTATCTATACAGGGCGCATTTTATATGCAAAACTGTTAGAAGGTACATCATTTTGCGTACCTCAAAACCCATCAATAAACTTACGACGGCTTCATGCAACCCGCTCTCAGCGGATGAAATCCTTTCAATCACCGTACCCATTAACGTACGATGATCTTCTGAGATAGACGCTCGCCTGAGCAGATCCTTCAGCTCCTCCAACCGTACACCCGTTGGTGCCGGACTCATCCGGTGGCCTTTTTCAAAAGCCGGACACGGAGGGCTTTGAGGGGACATACGGCTGCCTTCTGGCCCCGCCGGATTCGGAGAAGCCCTCCGCGACGACACCTCAGGGTCGCCCGCCTCGCATGACGGTACGGCAGGCGGAGGTGTTTCACTCTCCATCATCTCCGGATCAAGATCCCCTGAAGACGAGCTCTGCTGTGAAGGACTGAGATCCAAACTACAAGGTAAAACTTTCGGTTGCCTTCAGAAATAAAACGGGGATGTCTCTCATTTAAGAAAAAACACCCTCCTTTACTTACGGCTCGCTGGAGGGCTGATCTCCTTGGGGAAATAGTGCGGCCGGGGCATCTCCCGCCGCAGGACCCTTTGGCGAAGATTTCTTCCCCCGCTTCGAGGCTTTGGCCTCTGGATCTTCAGAGGCGGTCCTCTTCTCCCCTTGGAGGGAGGGATTCTCGATCCCCCCTTTCTTGATAGCCTCCTTCACGGAGGTAGTAGTTCCCTTGTTCCCCCCTTCGCCTTTTTCAAAAGGCACATCCTCTAGCATCTTGGTTAATACCGGATCCGGCGTGGTCTCAGGGAGGGGGGCCGGACACCTGATCAGTTTTGCTTTCGCTATCCACTCATGTTTAAAGGATAGCTCTTTTAAGGGCAAGTATATGATAAATATGCGGATAGCATGTCCGGGTACAGGACTACTTACTTGAGTGTCCGGGCGATTGCAGCTCAGGCCTGCGTCCTCGGTTAAGTCCGGACACATTGCTTGTGATCCGAAGAACAGTTGGTACATCTCCACAGGCGTTACGCCCATAAAATGTTGGAGAGCTCGTGATCCCTCCGGATTAAACGCCCACAGGCGGAGGGGGCGACGTTTGTAGGGCAAGGTGCGATGAATCAGCATAACCTACGCTACTACGACCAGATTGATCTCCCTCTCTTGGAGGTCTCGAATACGGCCCTGCAACAGAGGTACGTCCTTGGACGGTCCCCAGTCGAGCCCTTTATTGACCCATGACGCCAGTGTTGGGGAACGTAGTAATTTCAAAATTTTCCTACGCACACGCAAGATCATGGTGATGGCATAGCAACGAGAGGGAGAGTGTCTGTCCACGCACTCGTGAGACCGAAAGCGAAGCGTTATAACAACGCTGTTGATGTAGTCGACGTCTTCGCGATCCGACCGATCCAAGCACCGAACGACGGCACCTCCGAGTTCGCACACGCTCAGCTCGATGACGATCCCCTGACCGATCCAGCAAAGTGTCGGGATGAGTTCCACAAGACGACGGCGTGCAGGACGATGATGATGCTCCACCGACGCAGAGCTTCGCCTAAGCTCCGCGACGATATGACTTCTCCGGCGAGGGCTTCGCCTAAGCTCATGACGATATGACCGAAGTGGAATATGGTGGAAGGGGGCACCGCACACGGCTAAGGAACGATCCGTAGATCAACTTGTGTGTTCTAGGGTGCCCCCTGCCCTCGTATATAAAGGAGCCAAGGGGGAGGGGGCCGGCCGGCCAAGAGGAGGCGCGCCAGGGAGTCCTACTCCTCCGGGAGTAGGATTCCCTCCAATCCTAGTTGGAATAGGATTCACCGGAGGGGAAAGAGAGAGAGGGGGCCGGCCCACCTTTCCTAGTCCTAGTAGGACTAGGGGAAGGGGGGAGGCGCGCGGCCACCTAGGGCTGGCCCTTTCTCCTTTCCACCAAGGCCCACTATGGCCCATATAGTTCCCGGGGGGTTCCGGTAACCTCCTGCACTCGATAAATTTCGATTTCACTCGGAACATTTCCGATGTCCAAATGTAGGCTTCCAATATATCAATCTTTATGTCTCGACCATTTCGAGACTCCTCGTCATGTCCGTGATCACATCCGGGACTCCGAAATACCTTCGATACATCAATACTTATAAATTCATAATGAACTGTCATCGAAACGTTAAGCGTGCGGACCCTACGGGTTCGAGAACTATGTAGACATGACCTAGAACCATTCTCGGTCAATAACCTATAGCGGAACCTGGATGCCCATATTGGTTCCTACATATTCTACGAAGATCTTTATCGGTCAAACCGCATAACGATATACGTTGTTCCTTTTGTCATCGGTATGTTACTTACCCGAGATTCGATCGTCGGTATCCAATACCTAGTTCAATCTCGTTACCGGTAAGTCTCTTTACTTGTTCCGTAATACATCATCTCACAACTAACTCATTAGTTGCAATGCTTGCAAGGCTTATGTGATGTGTATTACCGAGAAGGCCCAGAGATACCTCTCCGACAATCGGAGTGACAAAACCTAATCTCGATTCATGCCAACTCAACATATACTTTTGGAGACACCTGTAGAGTACCTTTATAATCACCCATTTACGTTGTGACGTTTGGTAGCACACAAAGTGTTCCTCCGATAAACGGGAGTTGCATAATCTCATAGTTGCAGGAACTTTGTATAAGTCATGAAGAAAGCATAAGCAACATACTAAACGATCAAGTGCTAAGCTAACGAAATGGGTCATGTCAATCACATCATTCTCCTAATGATGTGATCCCATTAATCAAATGACAACACATGTCTATGGTTAGGAAACATAACCATCTTCGATTAATGAGCTAGTCTAGTAGAGGCATACTAGTGACTATCTCTTTGTCTATGTATTCACACATGTATTATGTTTCCGGTTAATACAATTCTAGCATGAATAATAAACATTTATCATGATATAAGGAAATAAATAATAACTTTATTATTGCCTCTAGGGCATATTTCCTTCAGTCTCCCACTTGCACTAGAGTCAATAATCTAGATTACACAAGAATGATTCTAACACCCATGGAGTCTTGGTGCTGATCATGTTTTGCTCGTGGAAGAGGCTTAGTCAACGGGTCTGCAACATTCAGATCCGTATGTATTTTGCAAATCTCTATGTCTCCCACTTGGACTTGGTCCCGAATGGAATTGAAGCGTCTCTTGATATGCTTGGTCCTCTTGTGAAATCTGGATTCCTTTGCCAAGGCAATTGCACCATTATTGTCACAGAAGATCTTCATTGGTCCCGATGCACTAGGTATAACACCTAGATCGGAAATGAACTCTTTCATCCAGACTCCTTCATTTGCTGCTTCCGAAGCAGCTATGTACTCCGCTTCACATGTAGATCCCGCCACGACGCTTTGTTTAGAACTGCACCAACCGACAGCTCCACCGCTTAATAAAAAATACGATCCGGTTTGCGATTTAGAATCGTCCGGATCAGTGTCAAAGCTTGCATCGACGTAACCATTTACGACTAGCTCTTTGTCACCTCCATATACGAGAAACATATCCTTAGTCCTTTTCAGGTATTTCAGGATGTTCTTGACCGCTGTCCAGTGATCCACTCCTGGATTACTTTGGTACCTTCCTGCCAAGCTTACAGCTAAGCATACGTCAGGTCTGGTACACAGCATTGCATACATGATAGAGCCTATGGCTGAAGCATAGGGAACATTTTTCATTTTCTCTCTATCTTCTGCTGTGGGTGGGCATTGAGTCTGACTCAACCTTACACCTTGTAATACAGGTAAAAAACCTTTCTTTGCTTGATCCATTTTGAACTTTTTCAAAACTTTATCAAGGTATGTGCTTTGTGAAAGTCCAATTAAGTGTCTTGATCTATCTCTATAGATCTTGATGCCCAATATGTAAGCAGCTTCACCGAGGTCTTTCATTGAAAAACTTTTATTCAAGTATCCTTTTATGCTATCCAGAAATTCTATATCATTTCCAATCAACAATATGTCGTCCACATATAATATTAGAAATGCTACTGAGCTCCCACTCACTTTCTTGTAAATACAAAGCTTCTCCAAAAGTCTCAGATAAAACCATATGCTTTGATCACACTATCAAAGCGCTTATTCCAACTCCGAGAGGCTTGCACTGACCATAAATTGATCGTTGAGCTTGCACACTTTGTTAGCACCCTTTGGATCAACAAAACCTTCTGGTTGCATCATATACAACTCTTCTTCTAGAAATCCATTCAAGAATGCAGTTTTACATCCATTTGCCAAATTTCATAATCATAAAATGCGGCAATTGCTAACATGATTCGGACAGACTTAAGCATCGCCACGGGTGAGAAAGTCTCATCGTAGTCAACCCTTGAACTTGTCGAAAACCTTTTGCAACAAGTCGAGCTTTGTAGACAGTTACATTACCATCGGCGTCAGTCTTCTTCTTAAAGATCCATTTATTCTCAATAGCTTGCCGATCATCGGGCAAGTCTACCAAAGTCCATACTTTGTTCTCATACATGGATCCCATCTCAGATTTCATGGCTTCAAGCCATTTTGTGGAATCTGGGCTCACCATCGCTTCTTCATAGTTCGTAGGTTCACCATGATCTAGTAGCATTACTTCCAGAATAGGATTACCGTACCACTCTGGTGCGGATTTTATTCTGGTTGATCTACGAAGTTCAGTGACAACTTGATCTGAAGTTTCATGATCATTATCATTATCTTCCTCGCTAACTGGTGTAGGTGTTACAGAAACTGATTTCTGTGATAAACTACTTTCCAATAAGGGAGTTGGTACTATTACCTCATCAAGTTCCACTTTCCTCCCACTCACTTCTTTCGAGAGAAACTTCTTCTCTAGAAAGGATCCATTCTTAGCAATGAATGTCTTGCCTTCGGATCTGTGATAGAAGGTATACCCAATTGTCTCCTTTGGGTATCCTATGAAGACACATTTTTCCGATTTGGGTTCAAGCTTATCAGGTTGAAGTTTTTTCACATAAGCATCGCAACCCCAAACTTTCAGAAACGACAACTTTGGTTTCTTGCTAAACCATAGTTCATAAGGCGTCGTCTCAACGGATTTTGACGGTGTCCTATTTAACGTGAATGCGGCCGCCTCTAAAGCATAACCCCAAAACGATAGCGGTAAATCGAAATAGACATCATAGATCGCACCATATCTAGTAAAGTACGACACGACGCTCGACACACCATTACGCTGTGGTGTTCCGGTGGCGTGAGTTGCGAAACTATTCCGCATTGCTTCAAATGTAGACCAAACTCAGAACTCAAATATTCTCCTCCACGATCAGATCGTAGAAACTTTATTTTCTTGTTACGATGATTTTCAACTTTACTCTGAAATTCTTTGAACTTTTCAAATGTTTCAGATTTATGCTTCATTAAGTAGATATACCCGTATCTGCTTAAATCATCTGTGAAGGTGAGAAAATAACGATATCCGCCACGAGCTTCAACATTCATCGGACCACATACATCTGTATGTATGATTTCCAATAAGTCTGTTGCTCTCTCCATACAACCGGAGAACGGTGTTTTAGTCATCTTGCCCATGAGGCACGGTTCGCAAGTACCAAGTGATTCCAAAAGTCCATCTGTATGGAGTTGTTTCATGCGTTTTACACCGATATGACCTAAACGGCAGTGCCACAAATAAGTTGCACTATCATTATCAACTCTGCATCTTTTGGCTTCGACATTATGAATATGTGTATCACTACTGTCGAGATTCAACAAGAATAGACCATTCTTCAAGGGTGCATGACCATAAAAGATATTACTCATATAAATAGAACAACCATTATTCTCTGATTTAAATGAATAACCGTCTCGCATCAAACAAGATCCAGATATAATGTTCATGCTCAACGCTGGCACCAAATAACAATTATTTAGGTCTAAAACTAATCCCGAAGGTAGATGTAGAGGTAGCGTGCCGACCGCGATCACATTGACTTTGGAACCGTTTCCCACGCGCATCGTCACCTCGTCCTTTGCCAGTGCTCGCCTATTCCGTAGTCCCTGTTTCGAGTTGCAAATATTAGCAACAGAACCAGTATCAAATACCCAGGTGCTACTACGAGCTCTAGTAAGGTACACATCAATAACATGTATATCACATATACCTTTGTTCACCTTGCCATCCTTCTTATCCGCCAAATACTTGGGGCAGTTCCGCTTCCAGTGTCCAGTCTGCTTGCAGTAAAAACACTCAGTTTCAGGTTTAGGTCCAGACTTGGGTTTCTTCTCTTGAGCAGCAACTTTCTTGCTGTTCTTGAAGTTTCCCTTCTTCTTCCCTTTGCCCTTTTTCTTGAAACTAGTGGTCTTGTTGACCATCAACACTTGATGCTCTTTCTTGATTTCTACCTCCATGCTTTTAGCATTGTAAGAGCTCAGAATTGTCTTAGTCATCCCTTGCATATTATAGTTCATCACGAAGCTCTTGTAGCTTGGTGGCAGTGATTGGAGAATTCTGTCAATGACACTATCATCCGGAAGATTAACTCCCAGCTGAATTAAGTGATTATTATACCCGGACATTTTGAGTATGTGCTCACCGACGTAACTATTCTCCTCCATCTTGCAGCTATAGAACTTATTGGAGACCTCATATCTCTCAATCCGGGCATTTGCTTGAAATATTAACTTCAACTCCTGGAACATCTCATATGCTCCATGACGCTCAAAACGTCGTTGAAGACCCGGTTCTAAGCCGTAAAGCATGGCACACTGAACTATAGAGTAGTCATCAGCTTTGCTCGCCAGACGCTCACAACTTCGGCGTTGTTCTGCAACAGGCCTGGCACCCAGCGGTGCTTCCGGGACGTAATTCTTACATGCAGCAATGAGGATAATCCTCGTTACGGACCCAGTCCGTAATTGCTACCATCATCTTTCAACTTTGCTTTCTCAAGGAACGCATTAAAATTCAACGGAACAACAGCACGAGCCATCTATCTACAGTAAACATAGACAAGCAAAAATACTATCAGGTACTAAGTTCATGATAAATTTAAGTTTAATTAATCATATTAAAAACATCCCACTTAGACAGACATCTCTCTAGTCATCTAAGTGATTACGTGATCCAAATCAACTAAACCATGTCCGATCATCACGTGAGATGGAGTAGTTTCAATGGTGAACATCACTATGTTGATCATATCTACTATATGATTCACGCTCGACCTTTCGGTCTCCGTGTTCCGAGGCCATATCTACATATGCTAGGCTCGTCAAGTTTTAACCTGAGTATTCTGCGTGTGCAAAACTGGCTTGCACCCGTTGTAGATGGACGTAGAACTTATCACACCCGATCATCACGTGGTGTCCGGGTACTACTGAACTTTTAGCAACGGTGCATACTCAGGAGAACACTTCTTGATAATTTTAGTGAGAGATCATCTTATAATGCTACCGTCAATCAAAGCAAGATAAGATGCATAAAGGATAAACATCACATGCAATCAATATAAGTGATATGATATGGTCATCATCATCTTGTGCTTGTGATCTCCATCTCCAAGCACCGTCATGATCACCATCGCCACCGGCGCGACACCTTGATCTCCATCGTAGCATCGTTGTCGCCTCGCCAACTATTGCTTCTACGACTATCGCTATCGCTTAGTGATAAAGTAAAGCAATTACATGGCTTTTGCATTTCATACAATAAAGCGACAACCATATGGCTCCTGCCGATTGCCGATAACTCGTTACAAAACATGATCATCTCATACAATAAAATATAGCATCACGCCTTGACCACATCACATCACAACATGCCCTGCAAAAACAAGTTAGACGTCCTCTACTTTGTTGTTGCAAGTTTTACGTGGCTGCTACGGGCTGAGCAAGAACCGTTCTTACCTATGCATCAAAACCACAACGATAGTTTGTCAAGTTGGTGCTGTTTTAACCTTCGCAAGGACCGGGCATAGCCACACTCGGTTCAACTAAAGTGAGAGAGCAGACACCGCGGTCACCTTTAAGCAACTAGTGCTCAAGCGGTGAAACCAGTCTCGCGAAGCGTCACGCGTAATGTCGGTCCGGCCACTTCATCTCACAATACCGCTGAACCAAAGTATGACATGCTGGTAAGCAGTATGACTTATATCGCCCACAACTCACTTGTGTTCTACTCGTGCATATGACATCAACGCATAAAACCAGGCTCTGATACCACTGTTGGGGAACGTAGTAATTTCAAAATTTTCCTACGCACACGCAAGATCATGGTGATGGCATAGCAACGAGAGGGGAGAGTGTCTGTCCACGTACCCTCGTAGACCGAAAGCGGAAGCGTTATAACAACGCGGTTGATGTAGTCGTACATCTTCGCGATCCGACCGATCCAAGCACCGAACGTATGGCACCTCCGAGTTCTGCACACGTTCATCTCGATGACGATCCCCGGACTCCGATCCAGCAAAGTGTCGGGGATGAGTTCCGTCAGCACGACGGCGTGGTGACGATGATGATGCTCCACCGACGCAGAGCTTCGCCTAAGCTCCGCGACGATATGACTTCTCCGGCGCAGGGCTTCGCCTAAGCTCCGCGACGATATGACCGAAGTGGAATATGGTGGAAGGGGGCACCGCACACGGCTAAGGAACGATCCGTAGATCAACTTGTGTGTTCTAGGGTGCCCCCTGCCCCCGTATATAAAGGAGCCAAGGGGGAGGGGGCCGGCCGGCCAAGAGGAGGCGCGCCAGGGAGTCCTACTCCCTCCGGGAGTAGGATTCCCCCTCCAATCCTAGTTGGAATAGGATTCACCGGAGGGGGAAAGAGAGAGAGGGGGCCGGCCCACCTTTCCTAGTCCTAGTAGGACTAGGGGAAGGGGGGAGGCGCGCGGCCACCTAGGGCTGGCCCTTTCTCCTTTCCACCAAGGCCCACTATGGCCCATATAGTTCCCGGGGTTCCGTAACCTCCGGTACTCGATAAATTCGATTTCACTCGGAACATTTCCGATGTCCAAATGTAGGCTTCAATATATCAATCTTTATGTCTCGACCATTTCGAGACTCCTCGTCATGTCCGTGATCACATCCGGACTCAAATACCTTCGTACATCAATACTTATAAACTCATAATGAACTGTCATCGAAGCGTTAAGCGTGCGGACCCTACGGGTTCGAGAACTATGTAGACATGACCTAGAACCATTCTCGGTCAATAACCAATAGCGGAACCTGGATGCCCATATTGGTTCCTACATATTCTACGAAGATCTTTATTGGTCAAACCGCATAACGATATCGTTGTTCCTTTTGTCATCGGTATGTTACTTACCCGAGATTCGATCGTCGGTATCCAATACCTAGTTCAATCTCGTTACTGGTAAGTCTCTTTACTCGTTCCGTAATACATCATCTCACAACTAACTCATTAGTTGCAATGCTTGCAAGGCTTATGTGATGTGTATTACCGAGAAGGCCCAGAGATACCTCTCCGACAATCGGAGTGACAAAACCTAATCTCGATTCATGCCAACTCAACATATACTTTTGGAGACACCTGTAGAGTACCTTTATAATCACCCATTTACGTTGTGACGTTTGGTAGCACACAAAGTGTTCCTCCGGTAAACGGGAGTTGCATAATCTCATAGTTGCAGGAACTTTGTATAAGTCATGAAGAAAGCATAAGCAACATACTAAATGATCAAGTGCTAAGCTAACGAAATGGGTCATGTCAATCACATCATTCTCCTAATGATGTGATCCCATTAATCAAATGACAACACATGTCTATGGTTAGGAAACATAACCATCTTCGATTAATGAGCTAGTCTAGTAGAGGCATACTAGTGACTATCTGTTTGTCTATGTATTCACACATGTATTATGTTTCCGGTTAATACAATTCTAGCATGAATAATAAACATTTATCATGATATAAGGAAATAAATAATAACTTTATTATTGCCTCTAGGGCATATTTCCTTCAGCCAGCCGCAGTGGAGGACCCGAGCAGAAGGCAGGTGGCGCCGCCCATTTGGTGCCCCTGGGAGCGGTGATATAAAACCACTCCTGTTGCCATAAATTGAGATCCTCTTGAAAAGAGCCCTCGGGTCATGGAGCGTCCGCATTCTTGCTTATAACAGCCCCTCCGCACTCTACCTGATGCCCCTTGATCATCTTCGGCTCCACTTTGAAGGTCTTGAGCCACAATCCGAAGTGAGGGGTAATGCGGAGGAAGACTTCACATACGACAATGAACGACGAGATGTGGAGGATGGACTCCGGATCCAAGTCATGAAATTCCAGCCCATAATAAAACATGAGCCCCCTCACAAAAGGGTCCATCGGGAAGCCTAAACCCCGAAGGAAGTGAGACACGAATACCACGCTCTCACCAGGCTCGGGAGTGGGAATAACCTGCCCTTGGGCAGGCAGCCTATGCGAAATTTCGCCGGTGAGATACCTGGCGTCTCTCAGCTTTAGCACATCTTCTTCCGTGACGGAGGAAGACATCCACCGGCCGTGCAGGTCGGAGCCGGACACCGTCGAAGGTCCGAAGCGCCTAAATCTGGAGCTTTGGGTGTTGGAACTCGAAGCGAGGGGCGGACTTGATTGAGATTGAAAGAAAGGAGCGGGCCATGGTCTCGTTATAAAGAGGTTGAATACCAAGAGCCCTCCCCGTGACCGTTCGGGACTCGCCTTCGATGGAGGAGGCGTGCCAACGGGCACGGTTGGGTTACCCACGTCCGTATTGATGAGGATCCCGAAATAAGGGGGCACGATCTCCGCTCTGATAAGACGTGCCAAGGAAACCGCCTTGCTAAACGCGCTGAGGTGGAACATTAAAAACGATTCGTATAAAGGCCTGGCCGTGGTGTGATGTCACGCCGCGGAATACGTCAGCAGATCTGTGCAAAAGTTATTCTCTCTACGGTAGTATGTGGAACTTGTTTTGCAGAGGCGGACACTATCCTTGTGTTCAAAATCTTCTATGAAGTATTCGGAGGAGGAACCCGCCTTGCAATGCCGAAAACAATATGCGCGCTGGACTCGTCGTCATTGAAGCCTGGTTCAGGGGCTACTGAGGGAGTCCTGGATTAGGGGGTGTTCGGATAGCCGAACTATCACCGTTGACCAGACTCCTGGACTATGAAGATACAAGATTGAAGACTTCGTCCCGTGTCCGGATGGGACTTTCCTTGGTGTGGAAGGCAAGCTTGGCGATACGGATATGTAGATCTCCTACCATTGTAACCTACTCTGTGTAACCCTAACCCTATCCGGTGTCTATATAAACCGGAGGGTTTTAGTCCGTGAGGGCTAACAACAATCATACCATAGGCTAGCTTCTAGGGTTTAGCCTCCTTGATCTCGTGGTAGATCCACTCTTGTACTACCCATATCATCAATATTAATCAAGCAGGAGTAGGGTTTTACCTCCATCGAGAGGGCCCGAACCTGGGTAAAAACATCATGTCCCTTGTCTCCTGTTACCATCCGCCTAGACGCACAGTTCGGGACCCCCTACCCGAGATCCGCCGGTTTTGACACCGACACTACTATTTTGCAATCTTTTATTTTTAGATCTATAAACCAAAAAACCCAAAAATATTTATCTTTTATTTATCTATCTCTATCAGATCTCACCTTAAGTGAACGTGAAGGGATTGACAACCCCTTTATCGTGTTGGGTGCAAGTGTTTGATTGTTTGTGCAGGTATTGGTGATTTGTGCGTTCTTCTCCTACTGGATTAATACCTTGGTTCTTAACTGAGGGAAATTCTTATCTCTACTGTGCTGCATCACCCTTTCCTCTTCAAGGGAAAAACCAACGCAAGCTCAAGAAGTAGCACGAATAATTTCTGGCACCGTTGCCGAGGAGATCTACGCCAAGTCAAGATCTACATCAAGCCTACCAAGTACCCATTATAGACTCTCATCTCTTGCATTACATTATTCGCCAGTCGCCTCTTGTTTTCCTCTCCCCGACTTCTAAAATGATTTTCAAAAAGATTTGCCCTTTTATTCGCCCTTCTTCCGTTCGTCTTTTCGTTTGCCTTTATGTCTTTCTTGGCTCGTTTGCTTGTTTGGTTGGAATAATTGTGTATTTATTGAAAATAAAAAAACAAAAGGTTTATGGACCCTCATCCACTTGCTAATCTTTTTAAGAGATCCAATTATGATGAACCAATTGCTAGTGAGTTGTGTGCACTAGATTATCTTTATGAAGTTCTGCTTGAAATTCGTGAATCTGAAAATTGTGATGAAGAAATTTATGAAGAGATTCACGATAGCTCCTTGAATAAAAAGCATGATTGCAATGATGTTATTATAAATTCTTTTAGTGCCAATTGTGCTAATAATATGCAAAACCCTAATCTTGGGGATGCTAGTTTTGCTATGTCCTCTACTTATTGCAATGATCATGATTGGGGTGATAATGCTTCTTATGATCTTGAAAATTTATTTAAGCCTCATGATGAATATGTTTGCTATAATATTGAAAGTGGGTTTGAAAGAGTGTCAACTTTAGGAATTAATGATCCCACTCCTTTGGAGATTGATCGATCTTATGAAATTTTTGATAAAAGTGGGCTTGGAGAAGTAATGACTTTATTTTATGTTGAACCCGCTATTTTGGAAGAGTGTCAAATTTGCATGCATTAGGATCATAAAGAGAAAATTTTATGTGATAGCTATATTGTTGAATTTGATTATGATCCTACATGTAATTATTATGAGAGAGGAAAATATGGATGTGGAAATCTTCATACTAAATTACCTTTCGTGTTGTTGAGATTGCTATTGTTTCTTTCTTCTTCTTTGCATATGCTAGGATTTGCTTGCCTTGATAATTTGTTTGCCAATAAGATTCCTATGCATAGGAAGTTTGTTAGACTTAGATGTGTTTTTCACATACTATATGATGCTCCCTTTGTGCTTCAGTTCTTGTCTTTCATGTGAGCATCATTAAAATTATCAACGCCTAGCTAAAAGGCTTTAAAGAAAATCACTTGTTGGGAGACAACCCAATATTTTTATTTACCGTTTTTGAATAAATAATTCATCTAGCCTCTGCTTAGATGTGTTTTTGTGTTTTAATTAGTGTTTGTGCCAAGTAAGACCTTTGGGATGGCTTACGGTGATACTTGATTTGATCTTGCTGAAAAAACAGAAACTTTGGCGCTCAGTCTCCGAATTTCTAAAAATCACAGGAGTGTGGACAAATTCTGAATTTTTTTTAAAATAGATTGATACACAAATTTCCTCTGTTGCCCTAATGCTTCAGACTTTTTGGAGTTACAGAAGTATTCGAAGTATACAGACTATTCTGTTTTCGACATATTTTGTTTTCTATGTGTTGTTTGCTTATTTTGATGAATCTATGGGTAGTATCGGGGGGTATGAACCATGGAAAAGTTGAAATAAAGTAGATATTACACCAATATAAATAGAGAATAAGTTCACAACAGTAGCAAAAATGGCGATTTATTTTCTTATACTAACGGAGCTTATGAGATTTTCTGTTGAGTTTTGTGTTGTGAAGTTTTCAAGTTTGGGGCAAAGATTTGATGGACTATGGAATAAAGAGTGGCAAGAGCCTAAGCTTGGGGATGCCCAAGGAACCCCAAGGTAATATTCAAGGACAACCAAGAGCCTAAGCTTGGGGATGCCCCGGATGGAATCCCCTCTTTCATCTTCGTTTATCGGTAAATTTACTTGAGGCTATATTTTTATTCACCACATGATATGTGTTTTGCTTGGAGCATCTTGTATGATATGAGTCTTTATTTTTTAGTTTGCCACAATCATCCTTGCTGTACAAACCTTTTGAGAGGGACACACATGAATCACGATTTATTAGAATACTCTATGTGCTTCATGATAACCCACAAGTATAGGGGATCAACTGTAGCCTCTTTCGATAAGTAAGAGTGTCGAACCCAACGAGGAGCTAAAGGTAGAACAAATATTCCCTCAAGTTCTATCGACCACCGATACAACTCTACGCACGCTTAACGTTCGCTTTACCTAGAACAAGTATAAAACGAGAAGTATTTTTTAGGTGTTGTTGGATAGGTTTGCAAGAATATAAAGAGAACGTAAATAAAAACTAGGGGCTGTTTAGATAAAGAAGCAATAAAGTTAGTATAGCGAGTGTGGAAAATCGGTGGTAGGAGTTGTGAAATTGTCTCTAAGCAATTGACTACTTTACTAGACTGATAGCATGTTTTATGTGGGAGAGGCCACTGCTAGCATGTCATCCCTGACTTGGAATTCTATTCACTTATGATTGGAACTGTTAGCAAGTGTCTGCAACTACTAACATTCATTAAGGTAAAACCCAACTATAGCATTAAGATATATTGGTCCCCCTTCAATCCCGTATGCATCAATTTCTATGCTAGGTTGAAGCTTCTGTCACTCTTGCCCTACAATAAATAGTCATATCAACATACAACTAACCCTATGGCGTGATCCACACGCGCGCTCATATGATGGGCACCAAAGGATAGCAACATAACCACAAGCAAATTAAACCAATCATAGCAATTCACCAATTACCGATAGGATAACGAAAATCTACTCAGACATAATAGGATGGCAACACATCATTGGATAATAATATGAAGCATAAAGCACCATCTTCAAGTAGAGGGTACAGCGGGTTGCGGGAGAGTGGACCATTGTAGATGGATGGGGGAAGGTGATGAAGATGTTGGTGAACATGACGGAGGTGTTGGTGTAGATTGCGGTGACGATGATGGCCCCGGCGGCGTTCTGGCGCCACCAGAAGAGAGGGGGAGAGAGCCCCCTTCTTCTTCTTCTTCCTTGACCTTCCCCCTAGATGGGAGAAGGGTTTCCCCTCTGGTCCTTGGCTTCCATGGCATGGGAGGGGCGAGAGCCCCTCCGAGATTGGATCTGTCTCTCTGTGTTTCTCTGTTTCTGCGCTACCTGATTATGCCCTTTCACCGTTTTTAAATACCCGGAGATCCGTAACTCCTATTGGGTTGAAATTTGGACACGATTTTTATCTGGATATTGGCTTTCTTGCGAAGAAAGAAGGGCACCAACCGCCTTACGGGGTGGCCGCGAGGGCCCAGGGCACGCCTGACCCCCTGGGGCGCGCCCCTCACCCTCGTGGGCCCCTCGGGCATTGTCTCGCGTTGATTCCACTTCCCAAAATTCACATATATTCCAAAGAAATCTCCGTCAATTTTTATCCCGTTTGGACTCTGATTGATATGGATTTTCTGCGAAACAAAAAACAGGCAACAAACAGGAACTGGCACTGGGCACTGGATCAAAACGTTAGTCCCAAAAATAGTATAAAAAGTTGCCAAAAGTATGTAAAAGTTGTAGAATATTTGGCATGGAACAATCAGAGATTATAGATACGACGGAGACGTATCAGCATCCCCAAGCTTAATTCCTGCTCGTCCTCGAGTAGGTAAATGATAAAAAAGATAATTTTTGATGTGGAATGTTACCTAGCATAATCTTGATCACACAATCTAATCATGGCATGAATATTAAGAAACGAGTGATTCAAAGCAATAGTCTATCATTTGACATTAAGACAATAATACTTCAAGCATACTAATAAAGCAATCATGTCTTTTCAAAATAACATGGCCAAAGGAAGTTATCCCTACAAAATCATATAGTCTGGCTATGCTCCATCTTCACCACACAAAATATTCAAATAATGCACAACCCCGATGACAAGCCAAGCAATTGTTTCATACTTTAGTATTCTCAAAAAAATTCAACCTTCACGCAATACATGAGCGTGAGCCATGGACATAGCACTGTAGGTGGAATAAAATATGATGGTGGAGGTTGTGTGGAGAAGACAAAAAGGAAGAAAGTCTCACATCGACGCGGCTAATCAACAGGCTATGGAGATGCCCATCAATTGATGTCAATGTGAGGAGTAGGGATTTCCATGCAACGGATGCACTAGAGCTATAAGTGTATGAAAGCTCAAACTGAAACTAAGTGGGTGTGCATCCAACTTGCTTGCTCATGAAGACCTAGGGCATTTGAGGAAGCCCATCGTTGGAATATACAAGCCAAGTTCTATAATGAAAATTCCCACTAGTATATGAAAGTGATAACTCAAGAGACTCCCTATATGAAGAACATGGTGCTACTCTGAAGCACAAGTGTGGTAAAAGGATAGTAACATTGTCCCTTCTCTCTTTTTCTCTCATTTTTTTATTTTTTGTCTTTTTTTATTTGGCCTTTTCTCTTTGTTTTTGGGTCTTTCCCTTTTTTTGGCCTTTCTCTTTTTTCCCTCACACGGGACAATGCTCTAATAATGATGATCATCACACTTTTATTTACTTACAACTCAATATTACAACTCGATACTAGAATAAAGTATGACTCTATATGAATGCCTCCGGCGGTGTACCGGGATGTGCAATGATCTAGCGTAGCAAATATATAAAAAAACGGACAAGCCATGAAAATATCATGCTAGCTATCTTACGATCATGCAAAGCAATATGACAATGAATGCTCAAGTCATGTATATGATGATGATGGAAGTTGCATGGCAATATATCTCGGAATGACTATGGAAATGCCATGATAGGTAGGTATGGTGGCTGTTTTGAGGAAGATATAAGGAGGCTTATGTGTGATAGAGCGTATCGTATCACGAGGTTTGGATGCACCGACAAAGTTTGCACCAACTCTCGAGGTGAGAAAGGGCAATGCACGGTACCGAAGAGGCTAGTAATGATGGAAGGGTTAGAGTGCGTATAATCCATGGGCTCAACATTAGTCATAAAGAACTCACATACTTATTGCAAAAATCTACAAGTTTTCAAGACCAAGCACTAAGCGCATGCTCCTAGGGGGGGTAGATTGATGGAAAAGACCATCGCTCGTCCCCGACTGCCACTCATTAGGAAGACAATCAAAGAATACCTGATGCTCCAACTTCGTTACATATCGGTTCACCATACGTGCATGCTACGGGAATCACAAACTTCAACGCAAGTATTTCTACAATCCACAATTACCCACTAGCATGACTCTAATATCACCATCTTTATATCGCAAAACTATTGCAATGAATCAAACATATCATATTCAGTGATCTACAAGTTTTATGTAGGATTTTATGACTAACCATGTGAATGACCAATTCCTGTCATCTCTCTAAATATATATAAGTGAAGCAAGAGAGTTTAATTATTTCTACAAAAGATATGCCCATGCTCTAACAAATATAAGTGAAGCAAAAGAGCATTCTACAAATGGCGGTTTTCTACGTGAACAGAAACAGGCAATCCAAACTTCAAATGATATAAGTGAAGCACATGAAGCATTCTATAAAGCCATACTCAAAAAATATAAGTGAAGTGAAATGAGCATTCTATAAATCAACCAAGGACTATATCATACCAGCATGGTGCATAAAAGAGAAGTGAAAACTAAATGCAAAAGACGCTCCAAGATTTGCACATATCACATGAACGAAACGAATCCGAAAACATACCGATACTTGTTGAAGAAAGATGGGATGCCTTCCGGGGCATCCCCAAGCTTAGACGCTTGAGTCTCCTTGAATATTTACTTGAGATGCCTTGGGCATCCCCAAGCTTGAGCTCTTGCCTCTCCTTCTTCTCCTCACATCGAGACATCCTCAATCTTCGAACACTTCATCCACACAAAACTCAACAGAAAGTTCAGTAAGATCCGTTAGTATAATAAAGCAAATCACTACTATAAGTACTGTTGCAAACCAAATAATATTTTGTTTTTGCATTGTAGCTACTGTAATATAACTTTTCCATGGCTTAATCCACTGATAGAAATCAATTGTTTCATCAAAACCAGCAAACAATGCATCAAAAACAGAATCTGTCTTAAACAGGACAGTCTACACTCTTTTGTTTCTGCTTATGTTATGCATTGCTTAAACTTACCTACTACTTTATCATCCTGTTCAGCTCTTGGACTCCCAAGTCAGGTCCAAATTAATGTTCAAACTTGAGTTCTAAATTAGTTGTGGGGCACATATCGAGGCAGCAATGAATAGTATGTCTGTCTAATAACTGGTTCACCTAGGGTATGCATATGTTGTTCATGGGTGGGAAACAAATAGTAAAGCAATCATCATCTGTCTTTTTATTAATTTAAAGAAATCATCAGCCTGCTTATCATTATTTTTGGATCCATCCACTTGTTGTTACCATCACTCTAAATTTCTACATGCTCTCCTTACATAATCTCACCATATTTTTTTCATATGCATGTCAGATATTGTACACAGTCATGCTGAACATGTAGAGAAAAAGAGAAGAGTTTTGCGCGGCAATACAATGTCATGCAGACATCGCTCCATGGTGGGTTCAATGGCAAACCCTCCCCACCCCTCTCCAGATTGTAATCCAGAGGAAGATATCTGTTCTGAGGCGGATTCAGACGCCGCTGACCACTCCTATTTACCCCCCAAGGTGTTTGCTCTACCTTGGCATGATGATGTTAGTCATATCATGCATATGTTGCCTTGCAGTGCCTAATTTTGACATCATATATGTCATATTCTTAGTTTAGACATGTTCTGTAATGCCACCTGTTTAGTTTCTATATCATATATGGGAATTATGCAGTCTCATGTCTTTTAGCCAGCCATAATATATGTGAAATGTGCAATGCCATCCTGTTTAACCAGGCATCATATATTTGAATGATATCTTGTCCATCCTTTTCTCCATTACATTTCCATTTGTCGACAATGTTTGTACATTAAACTACTCTTCCTGTGAATCATCCATTTGGGTGGGAGATGGAAAAATCTAGAGTGAAAACAAGGCCTTCAGAGCAGATAGTACTACCTGTCCAAGCAGATCTCTTGTTGGGTCCCGATAGCTTCTCAGAGATGGATTCAGAGACAGATGACCAGTCCTATTCCCCCACTGAGGTGTATGCTCTAACTTGGCATGGTTATACTGCTCATATCATGCATATGGTGTCTTGCATTGCATAGTTTAGACATCATATACACAATATTCAACACCATGTTCTTAGTTTAGACATCATATCGAATGCCCTCTGTTTAGCATATAAATCACATATGTGATTAAATGATGCGATCCTGATTACTTAGATAACATTTAGGTGAATTATGTCATGCGATCCTATTTAGTTATTCATCATATCTTTGAATTATGTTATGCTATGCTATCCAGTTTAGATAGACATCATATATGTGAAATTATGTAATGCTATCCTTTTAGTTAAACAATATACATGCCAACTATTTCATGCCCTGTTTTTTCCACACTATCTATTGCATCTGTCTCTCATACAATGTCTGTACATTCAACTATGTTTCCTGTTTATCAGCCATTTGAATTGGAGCAGGTGATGCCAGTATCTAGCGGACTAAAAACACGGTCTTCAAATAAAACAGTGCTACCTCTTGGTGGAGATAGCACCCCGGTTGTACATGCACAAGAACCAGCCCTACCACACATAACCCAAACTCTCGCAGATTGTACCCCTACTGCGATGGACAGAGAACCTGCTTCACCCAATCTAACCCCAACCCCAGCCGATAGTAACCCAGTTCCTATTGACATAGCACCATCTCCACCACAGAGCTTCCAAACAAGATCAGTTAGTAAGGCAGCTCCAGTGCCCAAAGGGCCAGTACTATCACGGCGAACCCCAACTCCACCAGTTAGTACGCCTATTCCTGTGGAGGAAGCACAACCAGCTAGTCGTAGTTTAGCATCTATCGCATTTGATGTTGTTAAATCGTATGTGTGTATCTTCCCATCTTGGAAATATTATACTGAAGATGAAGGAAAATGCCAGTTGCAGGTGTTTGTCCAGGAGTTATGTGTAAGTAATGTTATTCATGGCAATTACTTTGCTTCGTCCCATACATCCTACCTCCATGATGGTTATAATACAGCAAATTTTCCCATTTTCTCTATAGAGAAGGACCGATTTGAAACTCAGGATGAGGTAACCTGTGCTAATACCTCTGCTATCTTCAAGAATGCTTGGTGCCGATGCGGAATTACCGAAGAAAACGTACTTCACGGTAAAGAAACTCATCAAAATCCCTTACGTTCTCCCGAGACACATTTATCGGACGATGATCGGGAACGCCTTGTTCTATCTTGGTCCCAACCAAGAATGTGGTAAGGTCTATGAGCTCATTTTATATTTTTAAGTATTATATTCTTGCGTCTTACTATGCTCTGTTCATGTAGAACAAGTGCCTAAACCTAAAGAACAACGGTTCTAATTTAAGATTCCATTGCTATCATAGTTCAAAAAAGCCCTAGGCGTTAATTGTGCGTTTTGCCACCGCCTTGCGCTTTACTGACCAAAGCACATGCTTATGCGTAGTTATGCACAGATTAAGCGCAGTTATGCGCAATGCGTTTTGCCAACGCCTAGAGCCTAGGCGCGCTTAAGTGCTCGCTTAGGCGCGCATTTTTTAACTATGATTGCTTTGCTCTTGTATCACTGTATTTACTCATACAAACTTATTTTTAAATTGAAGGATCCAAACGAAACTCCAATGGCACAGCAGGTATGTTCACGCATGTTTCTTTAACAGGTTTGTTCTTATCAATAGCTCTGTTTATTTCAGTTTCAATTGTGTATACAGTTGACTTGCATATCATGCACATTACTAGCATCACAACAGAGCCAATAGTGTTGTTGTACATGTAGACCCGTGGTACCCATCTGAAATCTTGTTCTGCCTTGTAGTTTCCCACACTTTGTATTCTTTCACTGGTGCTTTGTCTTGAACTGATATGATTTGAACCGTGTCTCTATTTTGATTTGGCAAGACAATGCAGTGACCATAGGACATAGATATATGTTTGTTTGATGCTTTTATTATGTACTAGTACTTGGCAATAGAAGACTTGGTAGTTTGATCATGTCCACCTTACTAATGAACTGGTTCACCGAAATGAGTTTCATATACTAGTACATGCTAAACTTGTTATGTGTCTGCTTGTTTCTTCTTTTAGAATGCTGGCAGAATATTGGGGAAGAGTGCCTTATTAAGCAATGGTAAAGGAAGTAATGCAGATAAGGTTCAGGATAGTGACACATCCTTGTTGGTCTCCAACAAAGCTGATAAAACAGCTAAGGAAGACTATCTTGAAGACAGTGAGACAACCCCAAAGTCCTGTCTTGGTTTAGTGTTCGAGTTACTGGCCACTACCGCTTGCACAAGCTATTCAAACTCACTGGCTGAATCAGTTCGGTTTCTTGAGTCTCAACTACAAGTTGAAAGACATCGATCAGCTGTGCTGCGACAAGAAGCGGAAGGACTGCGCAAGTCCATGGAGCATTCAGATGCATACTTTCTGGTGCAACAACAAGCGTTGGAGGATTTTAGCGCCAAACAGGACAAAGCTAATAAGCTTGCTAAGCTTATTTCCAGCATGGTGGATACCCAGGATAACGTTTCTTGAGCTCTTCTGAAGTTGTTTCAGTTATGCTCTTGTTTTGTTGCCGCATTTATTTGCATTGGTGGCCAATTTTGACGGCCAGTGTATGTAATATGCTGCTTTGTTCCCTATATTTGCACTAGTGGCGAACTTTGATGCCCAGTGGATGTAATATGTGTAATAGCGGTAATAGGCTAGCGTTTATTGCTTGCTTATTTATTTCCTTATTGTCTTGTTTAGTTGTTTGCTTGTAGTCACTGCAGTTCTTTTTCTGTGTTTTTCTAGTGGCCACAATAGCCTATTTTTGGTAACTAGGCCAAAATAATCATGGCAACACACAGACTGTTGTAACCATGGGCCTCCTGCAGACCGTATGATCCATGGGCCTTCTTCCCGTCGTAGGATCCATTGGCCTTCTATACGGGCCGTAGGATCCATTGTCCTTCTATACGGGCCTTAGGATTCATGGGCCTTCTATGGGCCGTAGGGTCCATGGGCCTTCTACGGGCCGTACGATCCATGGGCCTTCTACGGGTCGTACTATTCATGGGCCTCACACGGGCCGTTGGTGTAACATACGATTCGATCGCGCCGGTGTCTCCGCGATTATTCGCCGTCGTTGCCATGTCATGTGCTTGCGTGTTGCACTTTGCCATGTCATCATCTGCATTTCATATCATGTCATCATCTGCATTTTATATCATGTCATCATGTGCATTTTATTTTGCATACGTGTTCGTCTCATGCATCCGAGCCTTTTCCCCGTTGTCCGTTTTGCAATCCGGCACTCCTATGTCTCCCGGCGCCCCCTTTTACCTATTTTCGTGTGCGGGTGTTAAACGGTCTCGGAATGGATCGAGGTTTGTCAAGCGGCCTTGGTATAGCACCGGTAGACCGCCTGTCAAGTTTCGTGCCATTTGGAGTTCGTTTGGTACTCCAACGGTTAACCGGGTAACCGTAAAAGCCTCCTTCTCTTTGCAGCCCAACACCCTTTCAAAGTGGCCCAAAACCCAGCAAACTCCCCTCCATGCTCTCGGTCGTTCGATCACGATCGCGTGGCCAAAAACCGCTCCTCATTTGGACTCTTCTAGCTCCCTCTACCTATAAATATGTGTTCCTCGTCCAAATTCCGGATCATTTCCCCCCTAACCCTAGCATTTTTCCCCTCTCCGCGCCCGGACATGTCCGATCCGGCCGGACGCATCTGCGCCGCCGCCCGGAGCCAGTGGCATCGCGCCACGTGGCCTCCCGCCGCCGCCGGCCCGCTCGCCGCCAGCCCGTCGGGGCCCGAGGCCGCCCGCCTGGTCCGATCTGGGCCACGCCCGCCCGCCTCCGCCGCCGCTGGCAACCTCGCCGCCGGCCGCCCGCGCCTTGGCGCGCCGCGCCTTGCTGCCCAGCGGCTGCGCGCGCCCGAGCCCGGCCGCCTCCGCCGTCCTCCGCTCCGGCCGCCTCCCGGCCCGCCGCCTGCCTCCTGCCGGCCGTGCCTCGCCTCCGGCCGCCGCGCCGCTCCGCCCGAGCGCGCGCGCGCCCGCCGCCGCCCGTCGCCTCCGCGCGGCTCCTCGCGCGGATCCGGCCTCCCGCCCCGATCCGCCCCACCGCCGGTCGCTGCCGCCTCGTCCCCGCCATCTCCCTCTTCTCCGGCCGCCGGCGCCCCCGATCCGGCGAGATCCCGGCCATCCTCGATATCTGTGCCGACGGTTGACTTTCCTTCCCCTCTGTTTTTCCCTAAGTCCCGAGTATTTTGACATTTTCATGCCATATTCATCATGCCATAAGTCTCTGCATATTGCTCCGTTTTGTGCGTGTAATATGTCAAATTGTTCGACTCGATGAGTACATCATTTCATATCATTGCATCATTTAAATTTGAGCTCATCTTGATGCCTGAAATGCTGTTAGAAGAGGGCTATGTGATGTTAGTTTCAGATTCTTATCAGAACATGCACTTTTGTCATTTTTGCCATGATTGATTTGTGCACCCTATGATCTTGAGTCCTACACGTGTTTTGTAATATGCCATGCCATCTTTACGGGGGTGTGTGCCATGTATTTTTGTGATCTCTGTGGTGACTAGCACAAGCATGCAAACTAGGCTTCATGATGTTGCTGATTTCAGCCCTGTTCTGCTGATATTTTTATGCCATGTAAACTTGATGCTACCGAGAGATCCATGCTTATTTTGAGATACTTAAGTAAGGATGTTTTGAACCTATGGTTATTCTCTATCCATCCATGCCTTTTTTTGCAATTATGGAGTGCCATAGCTTGAGTCAATCGAGCTCTACTTTTGCTATAAAATGTTTCCTGGCAGGTTGTTTACATGTTACTCAATTTTGCCAAGGTTGTTGTAGTTGATCCGTGTATGCTATGATGTTGCTCTTGCCATGTATAGCCTCTATGTCATGTCTTCTTACTGTGAGTTGCCTTGCCATGCCATGTATTGCTCTGTGGTGAGTGGTTCAAGCTCACCAACATGCCTACTTATTGTTGTTCCTGCCATGTATGAATCTGTAATATAACTTGCCATGTTTACATGGGTGCCATCATATCTTCTGATCCTTTTTGGCTCATGGTAAGTAAAGGACTTTTGTTCTATGAAATTAGTAGTATCATGCCATGCCTTTGTTTTCCATGATAAGTTCCTGTAACTTGTTGTTTGATAGCTCTAAACATTGCAACCTGATGTTATTTCTGCAAAGTCTGAAATTGTTATTATTTGCAATCTTGCCACGTATGTTTGAGCATGTTCTAGTGATTTCTGGAGATAGCTCAGTGTTCATGTTTTGTAATGCTTTACCTGTACATCATGCCCATGCCTTTTGTTATTACGTTGAGATGTTGTAGCATAGTGTTTTGGTGCTTGCAATATGCCTAGTTGCTGTTTTGGACAGATTGTTGCTATAACTTGTATAGTGTATGTGTTGAAACGTTGCCCCGTTTTGAGTGTGCTCTATATGAAACTTGCTTGATTTTGCATGTAGTTTCATATTATCATGTTGCATCCTTGTTTTGAGGTGTTTGCTTGATGTTTGAGTGCATTTTGCATCAATTCCATGTTTAACTTGTTTTGCTCATATCTTCTAGGCCGTAGCTCCGAATCTAATGAACTTTATATGTAACTTGACTAGAATTTCGTGTAGATCATCTTGGTGCATCTTATCATGCTGTTTAACAACTTGAACATAAGGTTTATTCAGATCTGGACCAATTTCGAAATTTGCATATGAGGACTTACCGGAATTGTTATATGTTGTTCCCGGCCTCATTTAAACTTGCCTTGATGTGTTTCTCTTGTTTGCATCATCTCTTGCCATGAGTAGCCTTATCTAGATTTGTCATGCATCATGCTTGTTGTGCATCATGTCATGTTCATGTGTGGTGTGTTTACCATGTTGTGTGCTTCTTCTTGTTAGTTCATGTTTCGTTGCGATCGTGAGGATTCGTTCGTCTACGCTTGGTTCGGCTTCATCTGTTCGTCTTCTTCATGGACTCGTTCTTCTTCCTTGCGGGATTTCAGGCAAGATGACCGCTACCCTGGATCTCACTACTATCATTGCTATGCTAGTTGCTTCGTTCTATCGCTTTGCTGCGTTACCTATTACCTGTTTATCAAGCCATCCAAATTGCCATGAACCTCTAACCTTTTGCACCCTTCCTAGCAAACCGTTGTTTGGCTATGTTAACGCTTTGCTCAGCCCCTCTTATAGCGTTTTTAGTTGCAGGTGAAGATGAAGTTTGTTCCTTGTTGGAACATGGAGATGTTGTTCCTTGTTGGAACATGTTTACTTGTTGGGATATCACAATATATCTTATTTAATTAATGCATCTATATACTTGGTAAAGGGTGGAAGGCTCGGCCTTATGCCTGGTGTTTTGTTCCACTCTTGCCGCCCTAGTTTCCGTCATATCGGTATTATGTTCCCGGATTTTGCGTCCCTAACGCGGTCGGGTGATTTATGGGACCCCCTTGACAGTTCGCTTTGAATAAGACTCCTCCAGCAAGGCCCAACATTGGTTTTACCATTTGCCTCACCTATGCCCTTTTTCCCTTGGGTTTCCGGAGCCCGAGGGTCATCTTTATTTTAGCCCCCCCCCTGGCCAGTGCTCCTTCGAGTGTTGGTCCGAAACGGGCAGACTGCGGGGCCACCACGGGGCAACTCGAGGGCTGGTTTTACTCGTAGGCTGACCTATCCGGTGTGCCCTGAGAACGAGGTACGTGCGACTCCTATCGGGATTTGCCGGCACATCGGGCGGCTTTGCTGGTCTTGTTTTATTGCTGTCGAAATGTCTTGTAGCCGGGATTCCGAGACTGATCGGGTCTTTCCGGGGAGAAGGAATATCCTTCGTTGATCGCGAGAGCTTATCATGGGCTAAGTTGGGACACCCCTGCAGGGTATAAACTTTTGAGAGCCGTGCCCGCGGTTATGTGGCAGATGGGAATTTGTTAATATCCGGTTGTAGTAAACTTGAAGTAAACTCTTCTAAAATACACCAACCGTGTGCGTAACCGTGAGTGTCTATTTTCGGGGTTGAGCGAGAGGAGAACACGGTTTCTAGGTTATGTTTGACGTAAGTAGGAGTTCAGGATCACTTCTTGATCATTACTAGTTGACGACCGTTCCTTTGTTTCTCTTCTCGCTCTCAGTTGCGTATGTTAGCCACCATATCATGCTTAGTCGCTGCTGCAACCTCACCACTTTACCCCGTCCTTTCCCATTAAGCTTTGCTAGTCTTGATACCCATGGTAATGGGATTGCTGAGTCCTCGTGGCTCACAGATTACTACACCACCAGTTGCAGGTACAGGTTATGCGATGATCATGACGCGAGAGCGATGTTTACTTGTTTTGGAGTTCTTCTTCTGCTTCTTCGATCAGGGGATAGGTTCCAGGTCGGCAGCCTGGGCTAGCAGGGTGGATGTCGTTCGAGTTTCTGTTTATGTTTCATCCGTAGTCGGATGTTGATCTTGTATATGATGTTGATGTATTCATGTGACATTGTATGTATTGGTTGTATCCCCATCTATTATGTAATGTTGATGTAATGATATCCACCTTGCAAAAGCGTTTCAATATGCGGGTCTATCCTTGGTGGGACCTTCGAGTTCCTTTTGGATAGGGTCGCATATTGGGCGTGTTTATGTTGGTATCGAGCCTCGACCGACCTTAAGAGCCCCTTGATTGATCGTGTAGTTTGGCGTCGTTGAGTCTAGAAGAAAACTATTTTGAGTCTAGTTATATCGAGAGTAGGAATTCTTTTACTCCTCTGCCCTTCGTCAGCTCGGTGAGGAATCTTGACGTAGGTGTTTTGAACTACTCCTCTTCCCCTTCAAATTTTTCTTTAGGATCACGTGGTTAGTGTCGTGAGTTGTCCATCCTCTTTTGTCCGGTGCATTTCTCGTCAAGTTGACTCGAGCCCTTCATCTTTGCAAGTTCAATCCTCAGTTGTTTTCTTTTCCCACCCGCCCTCCCTTTTTCCTTCTCGGAACCGGAGTCTGTATTCGAGTATCCATCCTACTCGTGCGAAGTTCTGCTCTCTCTCCTCAATGATTTCAACCGGTGTTGTCTTATCAAGTTGTTCGTCGGTTCCCCTTCCAAGTTGCCTGTGTTTTTCCCGCCCTCCCACCCTTTTCTTCCCGGAGCCTGAGTCTCTTTCGACCATCAATTTCATTCGTGCGGAACCTCTTCAGTCTTCCATCAATCATTTCAACCGGTGGTTTCTCGTCTAGTTCGTCATTCTTCATCTCTTTCTTTTCCGGTGCACTCAATTCAAGTTCTCGGTTCGATCACATTCTTTTCCTTGGATCAAGTGTTTTCCCTGCTCGTTCGCCTCTCGCCAATTTATCCTTCCGGAGTGTTCAACACATCTCAGGAGATTCGTCTGTGTTCTAATTAGTTCGAGGTTGTCACCTCATCCAAATACTTCAATTGTTCCGGTGCATCATCTACCTGTTCAACATCCCTTTCCAACGGTGTTTTTCTTTTAGTGGGCCCTAACCCACAGGTCTTTTACCAGGATCTTACCTGACTCTTCTAATTATTCCGGAGTTATTCTCAAGTTCTTTTGAAGTTTGACGTAAGAATGAATTTCATCAGTCAGACGCCTTCCCAAGATCTCTTTCAAATTCTTTTCATTATTGGCTCAAACTCTTCGCTTTTCATTCTACCGGAGTATCTCAAAAATTTTGGTGGTGTTTATCGTCGTCCTTTGAAGGCCGAAGAAGAGTTTTTCCTCTAAATCTTGTCCGTTCTCCCGAAGATTCGTGGTTCTAGCTTCATATCATCCTCTCGAATTATTCCATTTGTCAGATATTCTTTTTCTCATCCATCCGGAGTATTTCAGGAGTTGATTTCCATTTCTTTTCACTGGAGGCCATCATTCCAGAAGAATTCTTCGTCCTCACATTTCAGCTACCGTTATCCAATTATCCTGGTGCTTCGTTCAAGTATTCTTCAATCAGTTCGCAATCTCTTCGCTCTTTTGCATCTAAATACCCTCGAGCTTATTGGTTCTTCTAAGTTTTCCCGGTGATTCATTCTCTTTCGTCAGTCATTTCCGAATTCTTACGGTGTTTGTTCAAGATTTTTTTTCCTTGATTATCATTTTAATTCATTCGTTCTTTTCAACCTACCGGTGGTTCAGTAAGACCTTCTCAAGTTTGTGATATGTCACTTCTCAATTCTTTTTCAAGAAGAATAAGTAGTTTGCAAAATCCATTGTTGGTCATCAATTTAATTTGATGAAGGATGAGCATACAATAAATCTTATTCTTATTTCATCCTAAGGATTAATCCCTTCCTTCAGAGTTTGTTCGTGAGGAATAAATTCTAGTTCCAAGTGTTTTCATCTTTTCTTTTCCGGAGTTCAATTTCATTGACTATTTTGTCGGAACCTCCATCTAAATCATCGCAAGGCTCATCTTATTCTTTCTTCCTTCATTCTATCTCACCATCCTTTTGTCACCGGAGTTTTTCATGGTGGTTCTTCATGATTTAATTCATTCTTCAAGAGTTCATAAAGATTTTGTTGGCAGAGTTCAAGTATCTTTTCTTCTCGCGTCTCGAAGTGCAATTAATTCTCCGTATTCTTCTGAAGTGGAGTTTTGCATCTCTTCGTTCTTCTCAGCTATCCAATCATTTCCGGTTGTAGCAGGTTATCACCTTATGATCTTGAGATGTTACCGATAAGACCACAGCAAGCTTATTCTTTTCGTTGTTGATTTTCTCAACAACTCCATTCAATCCTTCCTTCTAAGTTCATTTCTTTCCATTCTTTAATTCTTCCGGAGGCATTGTGTTGTTCGTCTCGTCAGGTATCATTCCATCCCCTCATGTTCATGTTCTACTCTTTCCATGTTTAACCGGAGTGCTTTCAGAGTCCATCCTGTTTCTTGAGCTCTTGGGTCTCGCCATATTCTTTGTTCCTCTCTTCTTCCCGAGTGTCCTCGACCTTGTTCATCCCCTCTCTCTTGTTCTTGTTTCACCTCATCCCTTTTCCCTTCCGTCTCGGTCCTAAGATCTCGGGACGAGATCTCTTGTTAGTGGAGGAGTGTTGTAACACCCCGGATTCGATGCGCCAGGTGTCTGCCAGTTATTCGCCGTCGTTGCCATGTCATGTGCTTGCGTGTTGCACTTTGCCATGTCATCATCTGCATTTCATATCATGTCATCATCTGCATTTTATATCATGTCATCATGTGCATTTTATTTTGCATACGTGTTCGTCTCATGCATCCGAGCCTTTTCCCCGTTGTCCGTTTTGCAATCTGGCACTCCTATGTCTCCCGGCGCCCCCTTTTACCTCTTTTCGTGTGTGGGTGTTAAACGGTCTCAGAATGGACCGAGGTTTGTCAAGCGGCCTTGGTATAGCACCGGTAGACCGCCTGTCAAGTTTCGTGCCATTTGGAGTTCGTTTGGTACTCCAACGGTTAACCGGGTAACCGTAAAAGCCTCCTTCTCTTTGCAGCCCAACACCCTTTCAAAGTGGCCCAAAACCCAGCAAACTCCCCTCCATGCTCTCGGTCGTTCGATCATGATCGCGTGGCCGAAAACCGCTCCTCATTTGGACTCTCCTAGCTCCCTCTACCTATAAATATGTGTTCCTCGTCCAAATTCTGATCATTTCCCCCTAACCTAGCGTTTTTCCTCTCCGCGCCGGACATGTCCGATCCGGCGGACGATCATGCGCGCGCCGCCGGAGCAGTGGCATCGCGCCACGTGGCCTCCCCGCCCGCCGCCGCGCGCCGCCGCCAGGCCCGTCGGGCCCGAGGCAGCCCGCCCGGTCCGATCTGGGCGCGCCCGCTCCGCCTCCGCCGCCGCTGGGCAACACCGCCGCCGCGCGCGCGCTGCCGCTGCCCCAAGGCGGCCGGTGCGCAGCCGCCCGAGCCCGGCCGCCTCCACTCCTCCGCTCCGGCGCCTCCGGCCCGCCGCCCGGCCTCCCGCCGGCCGTGGCTCGCCTCGCCGCGGCCGCCGCCTCCGCCCGCGCCGAGCGCGCGCCACCGCGCCGCCCGTCGCCTCCGTCTGCGCTCCTCCGCCGGATCCGGCCTCCCCGGCCCCGATCCGCCCCGTCGCCGGTCACTGCCGCCTCGTCCCCGCCATCTCCCTCTTCTCCGGCCGCCGGCGCCCCCGATCCGGCGAGATCCCGGCCATCCTCGATATCCGTGCCGACGGTTGACTTTCCACCCCCTCTGTTTTTCCCTAAGTCCCGAGTATTTTGACATTTTCATGCCATATTCATCATGCCATAACTCTCTGCATATTGCTCCGTTTTGTGCGTGTAATATGTCAAATTGTTCGTCTCGATGAGTACATCATTTCATCTCATTGCATCATTTACATTTGAGCTCATCTTGATGCCTGAAATGCTGTTAGAAGAGGGCTATGTGATGTTAGTTTTGATTCTTATCGAACATGCACTTTTGTCATTTTGCCATGATTGATGTGTGCACCCTATGATCTTGAGTCCTACATGTGTTTTGTAATATGCCATGCCATCTTTACAAGGGTGTATGCCATGTATTTTTGTGATCTCTGTGGTGACTAGCACAAGCATGCAAACTAGGCTTCATGATGTTGCTGATTTCAGCCCTGTTCTGCTGATATTTTTATGCCATGTAAACTTGATGCTACCGAGAGATTCATGCTTATTTTGAGATACTTAAGTAAGGATGTTTTGAACCTATGGTTATTCTCTATCCATCCATGCCCTTTTTTGCAATTATGGAGTGCCATAGCTTGAGTCAATCGAGCTCTACTTTTGCTATAAAATGTTTCCTGGCAGGTTGTTTACATGTTACTCAATTTTGCCAAGGTTGTTGTAGTTGATCCGTGTATGCTATGATGTTGCTCTTGCCATGTATAGCCTCTATGTCATGTCTTCTTACTGTGAGTTGCCTTGCCATGCCATGTATTGCTCTGTGGTGAGTGGTTCAAGCTCACCAACATGCCTACTTATTGTTGTTCCTGCCATGTATGAATCTGTAATATAACTTGCCATGTTTACATGGGTGCCATCATATCTTCTGATCCTTTTTGGCTCATGGTCAGTAAAGGACTTTTGTTCTATGCAATTAGTAGTATCATGCCATGCCTTTGTTTGCCATGATAAGTTCATGTAACTTGTTGTTTGATAGCTCTAACATTGCAACCTGATGTTATTTCTGCAAAGTCTGAAACTGTTATTATTTGCAATCTTGCCATGTATGTTTGAGCATGTTCTAGTGATTTCTGGAGATAGCTCAGTGTTCATGTTTTGTAATGCTTTACCTGTACATCATGCCCATGCCTTTTGTTATTACGTTGAGATGCTGTAGCATAGTGTTTTGGTGCTTGCAATATGCCTAGTTGCTGTTTTGGACAGATTGTTGCTATAACTTGTATAGTGTATGTGTTGAAACGTTGCTCCGTTTTGAGTGTGCTCTATATGAAACTTGCTTGATTTTGCATGTAGTTTCATATTATCATGTTGCATCCTTGTTTTGAGGTGTTTGCTTGATGTTTGAGTGCATTTTGCATCAATTCCATGTTTAACTTGTTTTGCTCATATCTTCTAGGCCGTAGCTCCGAATCTAATGAACTTTATATGTAACTTGACTAGAATTTCGTGTAGATCATCTTGGTGCATCTTAACTTGCTGTTTAACAACTTGAACATAAGGTTTATTCAGATCTGGACCAATTTCGAGATTTGCATATGAGGACTTACCGGAATTGTTATATGTTGTTCCCGGCCTCATTTAAACTTGCCTTGATGTGTTTCTCTTGTTTGCATCATCTCTTGCCATGAGTAGCCTTATCTAGACTTGTCATGCATCATGCTTGTTGTGCATCATGTCATGTTCATGTGTGGTGTGTTTACCATGTTGTGTGCTTCTTCTTGTTAGTTCATGTTTCGTTGCGATCGTGAGGATTCGTTCGTCTACGCTTGGTACGGCTTCATCCGTTCGTCTTCTTCATGGACTCGTTCTTCTTCCTTGCGGGATTTCAGGCAAGATGACCGCTACCCTGGATCTCACTACTATCATTGCTATGCTAGTTGCTTCGTTCTATCGCTTTGCTGCGTTACCTATTACCTGTTTATCAAGCCATCCCAAATTGCCATGAACCTCTAACCTTTTGCACCCTTCCTAGCAAACCGTTGTTTGGCTATGTTACCGCTTTGCTCAGCCCCTCTTATAGCGTTGTTAGTTGCAGGTGAAGATGAAGTTTGTTCCTTGTTGGAACATGGAGATGTTGTTCCTTGTTGGAACATGTTTACTTGTTGGGATATCACAATATATCTTATTTAATTAATGCATCTATATACTTGGTAAAGGGTGGAAGGCTCGGCCTTATGCCTGGTGTTTTGTTCCACTCTTGCCGCCCTAGTTTCCGTCATATCGGTATTATGTTCCCGGATTTTGCGTCCCTAACGCGGTCGGGTGATTTATGGGACCCCCTTGACAGTTCGCTTTGAATAAGACTCCTCCAGCAAGGCCCAACATTGGTTTTACCATTTGCCTCACCTATGCCCTTTTCCCTTAGGTTTCGGAGACCGAGGGTCATCTTTATTTAGCCCCCCGGCGGTGCTCCTTCGAGTGTTGGTCCTAAACGGGCAGACTGCGGGGCCACCACGGGGCAACTCGAGGGCTGGTTTTACTCGTAGGATGACCTATCCGGTGTGCCCTGAGAACGAGGTACGTGCGACTCCTATCGGGATTTGCCGCACATCGGGCGGCTTTGCTGGTCTTGTTTTATTGCTGTCGAAATGTCTTGTAGCCGGATTCGAGACTGATCGGGTCTTCGGGAGAAGGAATATCCTTCGTTGATCGCGAGAGCTTATCATGGGCTAAGTTGGGACACCCCTGCAGGGTATAAACTTTTGAGAGCCGTGCCCGCGGTTATGTGGCAGATGGGAATTTGTTAATATCCGGTTGTAGTAAACTTGAAGTAAACTCTTCTAAAATACACCAACCATGTGCGTAACCGTGAGTGTCTCTTTTCGGGGTTGAGCGAGAGGAGAACACGGTTTCTAGGTTATGTTTGACGTAAGTAGGAGTTCAGGATCACTTCTTGATCATTACTAGTTGACGACCGTTCCTTTGTTTCTCTTCTCGCTCTCATTTGCGTATGTTAGCCACCATATCATGCTTAGTCGCTGCTGCAACCTCACCACTTTACCTGTCCTTTCCCACTAAGCTTTGCTAGTCTTGATACCCATGGTAATGGGATTCTTTGAGTCCTCGTGGCTCACTGATTACTACACCACCGATTGCAGTGTACAGGTTATGCGATGATCATGACGCGAGAGCGATGTTTACTTGTTTTGGAGTTCTTCTTACGCTTCTTGATCGGGGATAGGTTCGAGTCGGCAGCCTGGGCTGGCAGGTGGATGTCGTTCGAGTTTGTTTATGTTTCATCCGTAGTCGGATGTTGATCTTGTATATGATGTTGATGTATTCATGTGACATTGTATGTATTGGTTGTATCCCCATCTATTATGTAATGTTGATGTAATGATATCCACCTTGCAAAAGCGTTTCAATATGCGGGTCTATCCTTGGTGGGACCTTCGAGTTCCTTTTGGATAGGGTCGCATATTGGGCGTGACAGTAGGATCCATGGGCCTTCTGCGGGGCGTATCATCATTCTGCCAATCATGGGCCGTACTATTCATGGACCATAGCGGGCCGTTAATAGGCCGTATTTGATAACTCTATGAAAACAGCCCAACGGGTTTTTTTGACATGAAAACGCCCAGCGTATTAACGATCGCAAAGCGGGCCGATTGTAACGACGAGCTGAATTTGGCCCATAAGCGAAAATAGCGATAATGGGCCGTATGTAACGAATCTGCAAATGAGCCCAAGAATCAATGGGCCACGAGAAGGCTGAAAGATAACTTGGGCTGAAGCGGCCCAATGGAATAACGGGCCGTTAATGGGTGTAAAGTGATACACTGTTCATTACGGGCCAGTTTCACCACGGGCCTTTAATGGGCCAAGAGTTACAAAGGGCCTCATATGGGCCGAAAGAAGTCATGGGCCACACATGGGCTGGAAGTTAAAACAGGCTGGAATCATATTGGACGGCCCTGATGACGCTACTGGGCCTAATTAGGATAGGGCGTAATGGGCCCTGGGTTAGCGGGCTGTAAATGGGCTAATATGCGAACAGGCCGTTAACAGGCTTTCCGTGGGCCGGCCCGCCACCTTTTGACCAAGTCAAGCGGGCGGCCTTTTCACGAGAATGGGCCTCTGTTGGGCCGTGCCACGTGTCGCCCGTATCATAGGCGCCTACATCCAATGAGCGGATGACATCTGTCCCCAGCGGTGAGCCGACACGTGTTTCCTCCAGCCAATGATGATTTTACACGTGGAAAATCCCCATTGGTCGGGGCTGTTAACAGGTTATCGGATCCAAAACCCGACCCGATAGCTTAACGGCGTTCCGTTACGGTGGATGCCATGTGTTGGTCACCCTTGACGAAAGCACTTCTGTGACACGCGATTTATCGTCATGGAAGTGGACACTTCCGTGATGATAATTTTGGTAATGTCATGGAACACTTCTACGACAGCACAGGTATGACTATCTTGATTCTGTCATAAAATCGTCATGGATGTACATGCATGACAAAAAACGCGACCTACTGTGACAAACCCGTATCATCGGAAGTGTATTTTTTTGTAGTGCATTCAGTAATTGCTCCAGAGTAGGGCTTGATCCACCGGTCTGAGGAGGCTGCCTCCCCTTATGATGTTGATTGTTGCCCTGTGTATTGGTGTTAGCCACCAACTCCGAGCTACCATCAGCCTTGCGTTTACCGTTGGCCCCCTGATTCGCCGGGTCATGTTGTGGACCCTTACCGTTGTCGTTCTTCTTTCCCTTCCCTGTCTTCTCGTCGCCAACCTCGGGGTCCTTGGTACTATCAGAGTCGGCATATTTGACTAGAGCCGCCATCAGTTGGCCCATGTCATTACAATCGCGCTTGAGCCGCCCCAGCTTCTGCTTTAGAGGATCGAAACGGCAATTTTTCTCCAACATTAAGACTGCAGAGCTGGCATTCATGTTATCGGATGAATGTATGATAGCTTTGACCCGACGCACCCAATGGGTCGTGGATTCACCCTCCTCTTGCTTGCAATTAGTCAAGTCCACAATCGACATGGACTGTTTCCATGTGTCTTTAAAGTTCTGAATAAACCAGGCATGTTAGTGCCAGTAGTTTTCAAATTTAGTGCCAGTAGTTTTCAAATTTGAATAGTTTAAATTTGAACTATTTGAAATTTGTGTGAATCACTAGTTTGAGAATAACTTTACTTTAAAAATAGATTTTTCAGTGATTCTTTTTTCTTATGTTTAATATTATTGTGTTTTATCATTATATTCAATTTGGTAATAGTTGGTTATTTAAAAAGATGAAATGCCTTTGCAACAGATGAATTTTCGTCCAAAACCCTAATACTTCGAAAGAGATTGTCCATTTTGTACACGAAGTGGACCAGTTTTTGCCGTAACCCTCTCTACTTTTTTGCACATTCTATGTGGGTGAAATGATGATACCATGCCAACTTTCAACCTTTTTAGAGTTCATTTGTTGTGGTTTTCACTTTCATGGTCATTTAGCTAAAAAAACAGTAAATGAGCTGAAAATTAGCAAACGAAGTCAGAAAGGTACACGTTTGTCCGAAGCACAAAATTACACGTTTCAAATGCAAAACACATAAGCACCCTAACTATTACAAAGATTCTCTACTGTCTTTTGGAATGTGTCCCTTTGCGCCGTAACCATGGACAATCTTCATCATTTAACTGGATGCTCGGGTCAATATTCACTGTGAAGGGAGCAATTTCATGAAACTTTTCATAATCTTCTAACGTGTCTGTCTTGTCATCCACTCCCATGATGTTTCTTTTCCATGAAAGAACTATGTGGTGCTTTGGCTCATCGTATGATGTATTCGCTTCCTTATCTTTTCTTTTTCTTGGCTTGGTAGACATGTCCTTCACATAGAAAACCTGCGCCACATCATTGGCTAGGACGAATGGTTCGTCTGCATACGCAAGATTGTTGAGATCCACTATTGGCATTCCATACTGCGGGTCTTCCTTTACGTCGCCTCCTTTCATATTGACCCATTTGCACCGAAACAAAGGGATCTTCAAATCACGTCCATAGTCAAGTTCCCATATCTCCTTTATGTAACCATAATATGTGTCCTTTCCCCTACTGGTTGCTGTATCAAAGCGGACACCACTGTTTTGGTTGGTGCTCTTTTTATCTTGGGTGATCGTGTAAAATGTATTCCCATTTATCTCGTACCCTTTGAAAGTCATTATTTCGAAGATGGAAACTGGGACAACAAGTACAGGTCGTCTTCAATATCGACGTCATGCATGTGTTGGGGAACGTTGCAGAAAATAAAAAAATTCCTACGGTTTTACCAAGATCAATCTATGAGTTCTAGCAACGAGAGAGAGGAGTGCATCTACATACCCTTGTAGATCGAGCGGAAGTGTTCAAGAGAACGGGGTTGAGGGAGTCGTACTCGTCATGATCCAAATCACCGATGATCCTAGTGCTGAACGGACAGCACCTCCGCGTTCAACACACGTATGTTTGGGGAAGACGTCTCCTCCTTCTTGATCCAGCAAGGGGGAAGGAGAGATTGATGGAGATCCAGCAGCACGACGGCGTGGTGGTGGATGCAGCAGCGATCTCGGCAGGGCTTCGCCAAGCGTCTGCGAGAGGGAGAGGTGTAGTAGAGGGAGAGGGAGGCGCCAAGAGCATGGGTGCAGCTGCCCTCCCTCCCCCCTCTTTATATAGGGCCCCTAGGGGGGGTGCCGGCCCTAGGAGATGGGATCTCCAAGGGGGGGGGGCGGCCAGGGGGTGGCTTGCCCCCCAAGCCAGGTGGAGGCGCCCCCACCCCTAGGGTTTCCCAACCCTAGGTGCAGGGGGGCCCAAGGGGGCGCACCAGCCCACCAGGGGCTGGTTCCCCTCCCACTTCAGCCCATGGGGCCCTCCAGGATAGGTGGCCCCACCCGGTCGACCCCCGGGACCCTTCCGGTGGTCCCGGTACAATACCGGTGACCCCCGAAACTTTCCCGATGGCCGAAACCTGACTTCCTATATATAATTATTTACCTCCGGACCATTCCGGAACTCCTTGTGACGTCCGGGATCTCATCCGGGACTCCGAACAACTTTCGGGTTACTGCATACTCATATCTCTACAACCCTAGCGTCACCGAACCTTAAGTGTGTAGACCCTACGGGTTCGGGAGACACGTAGACATGACCGAGACGACTCTCCGGTCAATAACCAACAGCGGGATCTGGATACCCATGTTGGCTCCCACATGCTCCTCGATGATCTCATTGGATGAACCACGATGTCGAGGATTCAAGCAACCCCGTATACAATTCCCTTCGTCAATCGGTACGTTACTTGCCCGAGATTCGATCATCGGTATCCCAATAGCTCGTTCAATCTCGTTACTGGCAAGTCACTTTACCCGTACCGTAATGCATGATCCCACGACAAAACACTTGGTCACTTTGAGCTCATTATGATGATGCATTACCGAGTGGGCCCAGAGATACCTCTCCGTCATACGGAGTGACAAATCGCAGTCTCAATCCGTGTCAACCCAACAGACACTTTCGGAGATACCCGTAGTATACCTTTATAGTCACCCAGTTACGTTGCGACGTTTGGTACACCCAAAGCACTCCTACGGTATCTGGGAGTTACACGATCTCATGGTCTAAGGAAAAGATACTTGACATTGGAAAAGCTCTAGCAAACGAACTACACGATCTTGTGCTATGCTTAGGATTGGGTCTTGTCCATCACATCATTCTCCTAATGATGTGATCCCGTTATCAACGACATCCAATGTCCATAGTCAGGAAACCATGACTATCAGTTGATCAACGAGCTAGTCAACTAGAGGCTCACTAGGGACATGTTGTGGTCTGTGTATTCACACATGTATTACAATTTCCGGATAACACAATTATAGCATGAATAACAGACAATTATCATGAACAAGGAAATATAATAATAATCATTTATTATTGCCTCTAGGGCATATTTCCAACAGTCTCCCACTTGCACTAGAGTCAATAATCTAGTTACATTGTGATGAATCGAACACCCATAGAGTTCTGGTGTTGATCATGTTTTGCTCGCGGAAGAGGTTTAGTCAACGGTTCTGCGACATTCAGATCCGTATGCACTTTGCAAATATCTATGTCTCCATCTTGAACATTTTCACGGATGCAGTTGAAACGACGCTTGATGTGCCTGGTCTTCTTGTGAAACTCGGGCTCCTTGGCAAGTGCAATAGCTCCAGTGTTGTCACAGAAGAGTGTGATCGGCCCCGACGCATTGGGTATGACTCCTAGGTCGGTGATGAACTCTTACACCCAGATTGCTTCATGCGCTGCCTCCGAGGCTGCCATGTATTCTGCTTCACATGTAGATCCCGCCACGACGCTTTGCTTGCAACTGCACCAGCTTAATGCCCCACCATTCAAAATATGCACGTATCTGGTTTATGACTTAGAGTCATCCAGATCTGTGTCGAAGCTAGCGTCGACGTAACCGTTTACGACGAGATCTTCGTCACCTCCAAAAACGAGAAACATATCCTTAGTCCTCTTCAGGTACTTCAGGATATTCTTGACCGCTGTCCAGTGTTCCTTGTCGGGATTACTTTGGTACTTTCCTACCAAACTTACGGCAAGGCTTACATCAGGTCTGGTACACAGCATGGCATACATAATAGACCCTATGGCTGAGGCATAGGGGATGACACTCATCTCTTTTATATCTTCTATCGTGGTCGGGCATTGAGCCGAGCTCAATCACACACCTTGCAATACAGGCAAGAACCCTTTCTTGGACTGATCCATATTGAACTTCTTCAATATCTTATCAAGGTATGTGCTTTGTGAAAGACCTATGAGGCGTCTCGATCTATCCCTATAGATCTTGATGCCTAATATGTAAGCAGCTTCTCCAAGGTCCTTCATTGAAAAACACTTATTCAAGTAGGCCTTAATGTTGTCCAAAATTTCTATATCATTTCCCATCAAAAGTATGTCATCTACATATAATATGAGAAATGCTACAGAGCTCCCACTCACTTTCTTGTAAACGCAGGCTTCTCCATAAGTCTGCATAAACCCAAACGCTTTGATCATCTCATCAAAGCAAATGTTCCAACTCCGGGATGCTTGCACCAACCCATAAATGGATCGCTGGAGCTTGCATACCTTGTTAGCATTCTCAGGATCGACAAAACCTTCCGGCTTCATCATATACAGTTCTTCCTTAAGATAGCCATTAAGGAATGCCGTTTTGACGTCCATTTGCCATATCTCATAATCATAGTATGCGGCAATTGCTAACATGATTCGGACGGAATTCAGCTTCTCCACAGGAGAGAAAGTCTCATCGTAGTCAACCCCTTGAACTTGCCGATAACCCTTAGCGACAAGTCGAGCTTTATAGATGGTAACATTACCATCCGCGTCCGTCTTCTTATTAAAGATCCATTTGTTTTCTATCGCTCGCCGATCATCGGGCAAGTCTGTCAAAGTCCATACTTTGTTTTCATACATGGATTCTATCTCGGATTGCATGGCTTCAAGCCATTTGTTGGAATCTGGGCCCGCCACCGCTTCTTCATAGTTTGAAGGTTCATCGTTGTCTAACAACATGATTTCCAGGACAGGGTTGCCATACCACTCTAATGTGGAACGTGTCCTTGTGGACCTACGAAGTTCAGTAGCAACTTGATCCGAAGTACCTTGATCATCATCATTAATTTCCTCTCCAGTCGGTGTAGGCACCACAAGAACATCTTCCTGAGCTACGCTACTTACAGGTTCAAGAGGTAGTACTTCATCAAGTTCCACTTTCCTCCCACTTACTTCTCTCGAGAGAAACTCTTTCTCCAGAAAGGACCCGTTCTTGGCAACAAAGATCTTGCCTTCGGATCTAAGGTAGGAGGTATACCCAATGGTTTCCTTAGGGCATCCTATGAAGACGCATTTTTCCGACTAGGTTCGAGCTTTTCAGGTTGAAGTTTCTTAACATAAGCATCGCATCCCCAAACTTTTAGAAACGACAGCTTAGGTTTCTTCCCAAACCATAATTCATACGGTGTCGTCTCAACGGACTTATACGGTGCTCTATTTAAAGTGAATGTAGCTGTCTCTAGAGTGTATCCCCAAAAAGATAGCAGTAAATCGGTAAGAGACATCATAGACCGCACCATATCCAATAAAGTGCGATTACGATGTTCGGACACACCGTCACTGTTGGGGATGTAACTACTGAATATAAAGCGCCCTGAAGGGGCCGGTTTACCCTCGGCCATAATTAGGGCCCATGAAGGCTCCAAGGGTGGCGATGACCGTAGAGACTAGAGGCCCGGAGCCCAGGGGCGGATTAGGGCCCATAATGGTTAAACCGCTTTAACCATGTAACTTGTGTTGTAAGATAAGAGAAAGGAGAGACAA